>KV751344.1:3871696-3939462 GCA_001698575.1 Mola mola
TATTAATTAACGGGGAAGGGGGTTCCCCGACCGAGCCGTCTCCGTTGGCGCTGGCGGCCGCGGACTTCGTCCCCACGTCCCGCTGCTGCGTCTCCACCATCAACATCGCTGCCTTGCCTTCCTGGTAATTTGCGAAATTTGCCATCAGGGAAAACAATCAAAGGTCACTTTACTAGCAAGCTAATCCGAGTGGACCTAGACCCCATTCTTGTTTTGGGAGACGAGCTCCCGAGTCCGGCTAGGCCAGCTAACGTTGACTCGCACGGCTCAGATTTACAAATCCTCAAGGACCGGCTTTGTTATTCAGTAAGAAAACAAGTCCCTTTGGCCTTTTAGCGGCGAGGCGGATATTCCGGTGCGGGCTTTTGTCACGAAATGAAGCCTACCGTGCGCAACATGACCACGTTCAGCAGCGTTTCTATAGTCGGGAGGATCCGGCTAGCTCGGGTAGCAATCTGTTCCCTTCTCCTCTGTACACATCTCGGGCCAGAGCACAAACAACACATGACCCGCTGCGTCACCGAGCAAACGGGAGGAACAAAGAGTCTCAGACGAACGCTGATTGGACAATCTTTTTGACTGACAGCCGTCGACGGGACGTTGGACCAATGAATGTAAGATATTAGTGCTTTGCGTCAATAGCTCTGACCAATCGTATCGCAGACAGTTTATTGACGTTAAATGAAGGCGGCGACTTTGTGGGGCTTATCTGGAGTCTGTTGTAGGTTTTCCAGCAACCGTTCAGTAAGTGGTATTGGCTGCGGGCACTGATCCCAGACCAGTAGACGAGCTAAATTGCCGCACAGACTCTTCCCTTGTCGCTGTGAGAAGATTCTAGCGTTAGATCTCTTTTTTTAAACTCAAAAAGTCTGTTTACTTTAAAAAAAAAAACAAAAAACCCTCTCCAAAAAATTATCAATATCTGATTTGCTTTTGTTGGAAATCAAAACAGAAAAGGTACTTTAACAATTATCAGCAATCCAATCACAATTTTAAGGTACTAACATGAATATGAGTTTTGAGTAACGAGTATTTCCATCAGTTGCTGCTTTTAACTTGTGCTTTAACTGAGGATTAGGTAACTTTAGATATCACAACATTTACCTGAGAGCTGTACTTTTAATTTTGTTATTTAAAGTACATTTTAAGAAATCAAAATCATACGATAAAAACTCGTATAAATAAATGTATTCACAATATACATTATTATATGACGCATATACATACAGACAGAGTGACTAAAATAAACATCCAGTAATGGAGGTGAGGTATCTAAAATATTTCACATATTTTTTATATTTTTATGTGAAATGCTGAGTTTTATTTTTCTTTCTTAAAAAGCCTGTTGTGAGTCTCTTAGTAAGTGACACTGAATGCAAGAGTTGACTTTGGCTGGAGTTCAAACTGTGACTCCATGGGTCACAACGATGCGTCACTCTGTGTGTTTTTATTGATATTGCGCTTGTTAAAACATTAATCTGCAAAGTACATGTAGTCTCACTTTTAATAGTATAAATGCCATCAGGTATAAATGCAAAAAAAAAAAAGAAGCAACATTCCTCAAGCAAAGCAAAGAGTGATTGAACATGAAACTACAAAAAATACTTCAAAATTCAAATCTGACTTTTGTGCTTAGTTTTGTTCGCATCTTCACCAAACATTATATCCATCGTGCCCTAACCCGTAACGTATGTTTAACATCCATGTTTCTCTCTTTTCCGACAGTTACTGAAACACCGGTTCTCTCGCCTGCCGGGCCTGAGCTTGACTGAAACACTGTCCCACTCGTGTGAGAACCCGCTGCTGAGTTTGGGCGCTGGCCAACCACAGTGTCAGCAAAGGTCAAGTCAGCTGGAGTGACCTCGAATGGCCTGCATCCTCTCCGCCTAAAACCAAAACCCGCTTTGGCACAGATTGAACCCAGGTTTGTTTAAATCTTACCGTCCACAGCGTCATTGGCTCCCTCTTATCTCTCAGAGTGATATTACTGTGATCTATTTTACTTTTCAGGGCAGCTCCACCTAATAAGAGCGCGCGTAGGTTCGACAGCTGAGATTTAAGCCCCAGCTGGGTTTTCCATGGGAACCCGAAAGAGGCAATCGGGGAGAGCTCCTCTCCTCGCCCTGGGGAGGTATCTGTGTTCTTCCACACCTCTGAGAATGCCACGTCCGGCGTTCTGATCTTCTACTACACCGTGCACCCAACAATTTGTTGCACCCTCCTATCGCAAAAAATATGTCAGTAGCATGAGTGGAGTCATATGTAGTGCAGCTGCCCCTGTGGGAATCATACCCTTCACTCTGGCAGACCTGGTGCCATGTTATGCAGGGCCACCTGTCTGTCTACCTCCGACTGTCACAGCAGAGAAGACTATTGTTACATTTTACTATTTCAAATTCATGTCTTATTGATTATGTACTCCATTTATTTATGCGATATATACTTTATACTTGGAACCTTTTTTTTTACAGTGACTTTCAGTTACTGTGTTTAGCTAGAAGAAGTAGATTTGATATGACAAAGCAAGTTACATTTAGTAGCTATTCTTCAGCTTTTGACCAAAAAAACCAAAAACTTGCAAAGCAACTTTAGTTGTAACTATCAACTAAGTTTCCAGCCTGATTTTTGTACATTCACTTTCGAAAACATTTTAGTCCAGCTTAAAAATTCTGAATCACAATAATTGTACTTACTGTAATAATCATGACACATTGTACTCTGATAGCGTCAAATATCATCTAGTTTAGTATAGAAACAATGTCTTAATGCTGTGATGGTTTACAAAAAGTGCAGGGAAGTAACACGAATCCTCCCAAAAATGAAATTATGGTCCCAGTCAAATCTTCTGCAATGGTAAAACATCCGTACATTTAATATCTGACTATGAATTTTGGTACATTAATGTATGGTGCTACATGTCGAATTGTGTCCTGTGCATTGTGATTTATATCCAATCGTAAATATTGTTTCTCGTCACACCTCTATAAAATATGCACAATGCTGCAAATTTAAGCTTACTCAACACCAGCAGTTGCTGGAGAAGCCACCGCATTTACACACTAGCTTTCTAGCTAGCTAACAGTCGTTGTGCTAAGCTAGGCTAAATGCTATGAGAGTTGAAATGGACATGAACTCTCTCTTAATGCACTTTCCAAACCTAGCTTAATCTTTAGTGAATTTAGCAATTAAAAAAAAAAAAACCTTGCCATTATTTACAAAAGATTCATAGAAAAGGTGAGAATGGTGTCGTCCCTTATATCAACCTGTTTCCCTCCCTTACTGTTTCACCTCTTTAACCTCTAGTTATGGAAAAATCTAGACGGCGTTGTGACAGCCGGAATACCAAGCCTCCACTCTCTCCCACGATGACGGCTAGCTACCAGTCGAGCCGACAGGCAACCCAACTCTTCCCTGGGGAAATATCAGCTGCTTTTCAAAGGAAGACTGGTTCTGCTAACGTCCGTCTGGCATGAGACCAGTCAAAACCTACCAGAGCCCCTCAACCTTTTATCCTTTCATGTGCTAACTCCGCTACTGTGAGAACAACTGGACTTATAGCCTTCGACCTTTGACCCTGTTTCTGTCTCACATCTAATAATAACGGAGAAGCGTTTCAGATTGTTGGCAATATCAAAATGCACGCAATTTTCTTCATCCGCTCCTTTGCTTAAGATTAAAATACAATATTTTTTTTGTCTTTAAATGCAACAGCTGGTTAAGTCAAGCACTAGACCTCCGAGTAAAACAAGCTGCTTTGTGTTGACTTCATGAGAATTAAGGCACTTTGAGCCATCTGGGGGTGGGGGGGTCGCACGATACAAGTGTTGTGTAGACACATGCTAACTTATGGTTCAGTGCAGTGAGATGCAGGGAGAACTTCTTAGTTGATAGAAAAGGGATCATAAAGTGAGCTGCTTAATCAAACAAAAAAAAAGATACTAATAGTAATAATAGCTGGTTAGCAAAGTTTCATTAGATGGTCTTGTAAAATCTTTCAGTTTTTTTTGTTGTTGTTTCCAAACCATGTCTGTATACTCCCTTTTTTTAGCAATTCAGTGCTCTCTGGAAATTCATTTCATTTGAAGCACAAAAACTGTTCTCTTGTCTTTAACTTTGATTTGGTACTCGAGTTTCTTCTTTTGTGAGTTTAAAGCTCTATGCCTATTGTATAAGCCCCTGCAGGTGACATTATCATTCATTTCAATAACACCATATTTGTTTAGCTGTTGTTGTGATTCCACTGTTTGTGCATCTTTATTGAAATCTTCACTTCTCGTCCCCTTGTTGACAGGCATCAGCTGACAGCGCCCTCTGCTGTTCACTGCTGCTCTCTACAGTAAGTTCTCTGGCGCTATTGTACTTGCAACAAAGGAGCAGAGCCAACAAAGCCGAAACACACACACACACACACACACACACACACACACAGGAAACACAAAGGAAAGCATGCTTCCCTTTGTTGCAGACCCAGTCTGTTATTTCAGAACAAGCACAGTTGCGACACCGCTGCTGCTGTTGACAATACGGTTTAAACAGTTTATGTTTGTTTATTAAAGTGGGGAAAAAAAAAATGTTCCAATCTGTTTAGTGAAACATTCAACAATCTTACTTTTGACCTCTGTACTTTATGTGAGTGAACACAATGCAACTGTAATTTATTTAACTGTAAGCATGAAGTACTTTTCGGGCGGAAGCAAACTAAAAGCATCAACAATCTTTGGTGCTCAAACAGCACATATATTTTCCATTTAAAGCGCAATTCAAAATGTAAGAAATGCCAGTATATTGTCATCTGTTGTAGTTTTTAGATTGTGATTCTGCTGCAGAGCCTCTTGATGGTCACACGGTAAACAATGTCTCTCTAGATGGGCATTTTAAACACATTATACAATTAAACAACATAAGACACCAGATCACTCATGATAATCTGACTCATCTCCCATTAAAAACTGTTCGAAATTTGAATTTGTAATTGTAGCTTCCCTCTGCTCCACATTCCCATGTTTCATGTGTCAGTTAAGACTTTATTTTACAGTCTTCACAAAGGCGCTGCACTTCAAGGCTGGAGTACCGAGCTGTTGAAAGAAAGAGAACAAAAGTTACTCTCCAGAGGTTTTTAACAGCAGTGACATTCAGTTTTTCTCATCAGTTGTGATCAATGATTAGTTGTAGGATGAACTCACACGCAGCTCAGCTGGAAAAACTGCTTCAGTGACACGTGACACAGTTTATATTCAGATCATTTGACAGATTTCACATGTATTTTTTTACTTGGTTGCCCTTTATTGCCAAGTTTACTTGGTTTTTCCACTGATAGCTACATTTTTCTGCAGGTTTCCTCCTCTGCAAAACGATCATCGGGGGAATTAAAACACTGAAAAAAGCAGTTTCACCTTAAAAATTCCAGACGTTTCACTTGTTTAAACGTTTGGCATCATGTAACTACACAACATATAGCCATCAAATGTTTTGTTTTGTTTTAGATGTTTTTAATATAATAAATTCATATTTACAGTTTATATTTGTTTTCCAGGGGTCTTGACTTGTCAGAATCAGAATACTCTTCATTGCCAAGTAAGTTTGCACACACACAGAATTTGTCTTGGTTATTTGGTGTCTTGACACTGACAAACATTGTGAAGGATTAATGTGCAAAAATATAAATATACACAGATTATAAAGTATATGAGTATACGTGCAAGTAGAGAGAGCTGTGCTTTGTGACGTATTTACGATAAAAAAAAAATGCTGCTGGTTATAATATATATGAATAATCCGTGTGTAATCTGACCATCTCGCATTCCTCAGTATTCTCTAATCTTTCCAATCTATATTCTTCCTTGTTCTATAGACGATCACTATAACATAATCTACACTAACCTCTTCCTGCCCCCATGCAAACTGCCATTCACTCCTGGATAACCGCGTAAATCCTCTCATAATCTCAGCTCTATGCAGCTCTGATGACACGACAGGGCTTCATAAAAAAAAAACGCCCCAAATCGACAAGAAGTTACAGAAGAATGGCAGTAGGCTAAATGTTGTTTTATTTAATTTTTGTTAAAAAAAAAAGCCACCAGTATGGGCAGAATTTAGCAGTTGATTAACGATCAATAATCTACACTGTGATTCAGTCAGAGACTTAACTACCTTCATGTACAGTTGTTCTTGCTATTATCACTGGAAACATTTTAAAAGAACAATTTTTTTTCCTTTAATTTTTGGGTACTGTGCCAGAGATGATTAATATCCAGTTAGCAGCGCCCCCTGCTGTCACTGACGCGGCATCAAGCGAAAGCCTCGCTGCGGCGTGCGAGTGACAGGTGACTTCTGGGAAATGTAGTACAGAAAACGTCAACCACGCCAGTTTATCACTCTGTTACCACATATTTTAAATTACAAGTAACTACAGCCTAAGTATTTCAAACAGGCGTAATAGCCTCCAGGTCTATGTACTATGATATTTATTTTTCTAAAAACGTGTAGTTATTCATTTATTTTTAATAAGCACACAATAAATTATTAAAACTGCTTGGGACATATCCAAGTCAAAAACATTTAAAAATAAAATGGGAGATTCAAAATAAATAAACAAATAAGTGAATTGAAGATCTCAATGTTGGGCTATGCGTCAGAAGCAAATATTGTATCAAAAGAGACAAATATTTGATCAAATACGACCACTACAGCTTTTGTTCATTTTGCGGATTTTGACTGGCATAAAATCAACAAAGTATTATATTTTGATGCATTATTATAGATGAAGAAGTTTCATTGATCCCAGGGGGGAAATTCAGATACTACACAGCAGCATGTAGGGTAATTAAACATTAAATCATTGGAAAATGCTGTATTTATAAATGGAATAAATTGAATATTTTTGATGACTTAGAATTTTGCAGGATGTTTATTTGCTCATAGTAAACAGATATTTACATATCAATATTCAGTAAAAGAGTATTGTAGGCTGTCTGTCAGTTTATGGGTATTACACAGACCACACCACACCACACGTGCACGGACACACACACACACACACGGTGAGGATCAGCAGGGATAATCCTCAAGGACTTCCTCGGTGCCATCTGTAGTTCAAACTCTAGTTTATTGCGTTCTGCGTCACCAGGGGGCGCTGTGGCCTTGATTATTAACCATAAACCCTGAGATTTTCAACCCGAGGCCATGTTACAGGGCAACACAAGCACATCCTTACACTGAATCTATGCACCGACAATGGGAAGATGAAATTACTCTGAATGAGGAGACACGTTGGAAATATAAAATACTATTGGAACCACTGGTTCAACATTTGAAAAGATGCACAAAAACAACAACAAAGTTCTCTCAGACGCCATGGTAGACAAACCACAAGAAAGTGTCTTACAGGTAGACCGAGGTTCCCTGTCCTTTTATTACAGAACTGTATTCTTTTTTACTTGGCAATTACTCAATCCAAAAACAATTTTCTTGCTTTATAATTGCACAGAGACGAACGAGAGCAGAGTTTACTGATGAGTTCAGTCGGTGGCTGAGCTGAATATTGGCTTCTCTTTCTGTTTGAACACACCATAACTCCTCTGTGACATCATTTTTGTCTGATATTACAAGAATGATCAGTGAATTGATTAATCATTATTTGCATGTCGACTGTAATCACATTGTGCTCTGATTCTCTCACTACTGTTCACTATCCAAAAAACAAAAAAAAAAACCCTCCAAAATTACTCAATGTGTATCAAGGACTATGTTTGCGTTTTTCCAATGATGACAACTTGGCACCATGAAGCACCGATTCCAAATTCCTCCTCCAGGCAGAGTAAGAGGGAGGAGGAGGAAATGAATGAGAGATTAGCCGCTGACAGTCTGGAGATCCCTGCTTTGCTGAGTCTTAATGGTTCCGTGCACATCCCCAGCCTTTAATGCAGACACACAAACACACACTCACTAATACACACTTCCACCGGGCTCTTTCTCTTCCTGGAAACGATTAGCAGAGGATGGTTACTGATGGTTGGCCGTGTCAGGACGGCAGTGAAGGGAGAAAAACACTGTGGCCAGTCCTGACACGGACGGTAAAAATCCAGCCGGGAGTCACAGGCCGGTCAGTGGTGCAACAACATGACACTGGCGTCGTCATCAGGTGCCTGAATCAGAGTCAAGACGCGGATGTGAGAGATCTTCTTCACAGCGTTGTGAAACACCCGCCTCAGGTCTCTGGACTTGCTCGTCGAGAAGCTGATGCTGGGAAGGGGTGGAGAGGGTGGGGGGGGAAGACAGAAGGGAAAACACATTAAGAAATGGTGGGAAAGGAAAGTTTCCACCATATAACTCTCAAGTAAAGGAATGTACATGCTTTCGGGGTGCAAGCTTGATTGCTTTCTTGTTGAGGGTGAGATCAGAGATACCGCTGTTAAATTTCATGCTTAAGCACAGATGTGGAGACAGGATGTTATTAGATTATGTTAGCATTAATCCTGGATCTAACGAAACTATCTTACTTTTTTTCATATATATATATTTCTGGACAAAGAAACAGCCAGGAGCAGCAACTTGCACTTTGCACATGGCCAGACTAGCTGATTTATCTCTGTTTCCTGCCATTATGCCACGCTAAACTAATGATCTGTGGGTTTAAAGTGCTTTCTGCAGATATATGAGAGTGCTATCACTCTTCTCTTCTTACTCTTGAGGATATTTCCCAAAATGTTGCACAAGTCCTTCAGCTGCAATGAAGCAACTATTTAAAGGATGGCATTTAGTGAAGCTGTATTCTGTTGCCATCTTTTATTTGCATTTATTTTCATCCTGACAAGAACCATGAACCACTCAAAAATCTCACAAGAAAGAGCCATCTATGTCTTTAAGTAATTTTAAAGGCAGCCATCGCCAACCCAGTGTTTAACCAGCTGCTTCTTGCTTGTTTTTCCTGTCACGTTCACGATTCAACTAAAGGCAAACAGGCAGTTCGTGCTAACGTGTCCCTGAACTGTGACTGCCAAAGGACGTGTCGCGATGCCAACCAAGCAAGTAATGTTATACATTCTTTCATAATGCATAACATTACCTCAGTTTTTCTTCTTTGCAAGTTGTTCCTGCTTTTGTTTCTCGGCTTTCCGTTGCTTGTACTGGGCTATCTCGGCCATCTGCAGCCCGTGGGCCATTTGCCTGTTGGGACGAAGTGAACAGCTTGAACATATACACCCACACACACACACACACACACACACACACACAAGGAAAGATGGACGACCCGTTGCCACTTCTTGTACAAGAATGATCTAGGATATATCTGCGATATGAGTGTAGCCATCGTGCACTGGTGATATCGCGTGGAGACAGAAATTGCGACCGGGGATCGAACTCCCGCCTATATACCCGCCTGCACAATCACTAACTGAACTCAGTTGTCAATCATAATGTTTCACCCTGCTTTTATGCCATCAAATCATTAAATTGAAAAGTTTTGAAAGTGATCACAACAGTGTAAACGACTCGACAACTTTTGCTGCAGTGCTTGATGTTTAAAATGAAAGGAACTTAAATAAGGTTGTTTAACATTTTGGGAAATACACGGGGGCAATGAAAAGTTCAAATATTAAAAGAAGGTGACTAACATGTAAATGGTCTTCTCTGCTTTCTCAGAGTTAGATCTGGTACCAGCCTGTTTAGTAAGGTGCTAAAGCTAGGAAGCGATTAGCCTAGCTTAGCATAAAGACTGGAAGCAGGTAGAAACCACAAGCCTTGCTCCGCCAAAATTGAATCAAAAGGCTGCACGGGGAGGACAAGTCTCCTGCCCTCTGCTGTGATTTACCAAGAACAGTTCCAATATATAACTCTCTAAAAACCTCAAACTGTGATTCTAGCATTTCTTTTTGTGTATGGATCCAACAACACATCATTTAATACCCACTGTTCAACATAGCAAACCACTCCCCATCAGACATCATAATAAGCCCCAGAAAAACAACCATTTTCCTTCAGTTATTGAATCCAGATCCCGTTGGAACATCTACAATGGCTACATGTGAGGACCAGTTTGAGAAAGAGGCTTGTTTTTGAGCAGACTGATGAGGTTTGCTTCTTGTTAACAAAGGCAGGCCTGTGACAAAGCTGACGAGGCTTTGAAATGCACCTGGAACTGGGTGAAAGATCAAGGTGTAGAGGGAGCTCAGAGGAAAGAGAGGAGGAGGAGGAGAACGGACAGTTGAGCCTACCCAGACTTGATTACTGGAGGAACAGGCAGAGGTTTGGTAAATCCATCCCTGCCCACAAGCCAGTAGGTCTCCTCAAATCCTTTCCCCTGAGAAAAAGGCAGGCAGACAGAGTCAGTGCCAGACTTTGCGTCATCCACATGCAGAAATGTTTGCCTGCATGATGAGGGCTCCTACCTTGACATCTGTTCGGCCCCTCAGCTCAACTTTGTAGCCAAGATTTAGATCCCACAGGAACTTCACCGTACTCTGGTGGATGTGGATCCTGTAGGCTGCCCCATGCGGTTGGAAGATTTCCAGGTAGAGGAAAGAGAGGAATGATTAGTTTATCGGTGAGCAGTTGCTCAGTAGATTTCTCAGTGTTGTAACTCACGCAGCCCGCTGGACTCCATGCGAGAGGCGGTGTTCACGGTGTCACCAAACAGGCAGTAGCGGGGCATGGTCAGACCTACCACACCTGCGACACACGGACCTACGGCAACACAAAATGATTCAGTGTCTCTTCAAGTACCAGCCTGGACACTAACCTTGTCAGGGAAAAACAACTGGTTCTTTTTTTACAGTGTGGTTAATTGTCAGATTACAGTTTTGCCCAAATTTATAAATGTAATGACTTTGAATTTGGGTGTTTCTAAGGCAGAGAATTAGGGCCACAGTGAGAAAAGAAAAAACATTTCGGAGATTCGAGAATAAAGTCAGAACTTTATGAGAAAAAAAGTCTAAATATTGTGAGAGATAAAGTCAGGATTTTAGTCGGTTACTTTCAAGGACAGATATCAGAACAGCAGTCCCTTGAACCGTAATGAGGGTTGTGGAGAACTTTGTGAAGTTGGGACTATAGGAAAATTCTTAATGTTTTGGCATGTCAGCACCACACTATCATCAGTATTTGGAATCGCAAGAAACATGTTTATTCCAAAGAAAGAACCACACTGACTTGGAGGCAATCGCCTCTTTTAAATAGGCTTTCCAAGGACCTGCCTATTTTATTTATCATTTGTTAATCTGTTCAAGTTATGACTTTTATGCACGTAAACTTACAACATTTTATCATATTACAAGAAAAAAAAACCACCTCTCCATTGGATATTTCTTTTAAAGTGAATGAAGTGACTATGACATTTAGTTGAGTGGTTTTACAGTTTGGTAGCAACATGCTAATCAAGTCAGCCTCAAACCATTTTGTGATTTTGTTCTCCTTGTTCTCCTTGTTTCTCGTTTCCGTCCTTCACGTCCTCACCTGTGTTCAGCCCTATACGTATCCTGACAGGAACATCGGGCATGTGTCTCATTTTAAATGTTCCCACAGCGCTCAGAATGTCGAGCGCCATGTTAGCTATCTCTGCAGCGTGGCGGTTGCCGTTGGGGACAGGAAGACCAGACGCCACCATGTAAGCGTCACCGATGGTCTCCACCTAAATTAGAACATGATACGTCCATGATGTGATGTGATTCAATGGGATTCAGCCCACCAGAGGTAAACTTTAGAAGCTGCACCTTGTAGACGTCGTGGTTCGCTATGATGGCGTCAAAGACTGTGTAGAGGTCGTTGAGCAGGTCGACCACCTCGATGGGTTCACTGTTGGCCGAGATGGTGGTGAAGCCGACAATGTCGCTGAAGTAAATCGAAACGTTGTCAAAATGCTCGGGTTCGACTGCACCGCCCGCCTTCAGAGCCTCAGCTACGGACCTGAACGAAGAAGAAAACACAAGTTTAAAATGTGCAAAGTTTGCACCCATGTTGCGATACATGAAATATGGGAAATATTCCTGGGACAAAGTCAAATAAGGTTCTACAATGCTCACGTTTAGATTGCTACTAAATTTAATTTAAACAATTATTAATTATATCCATTGCATCTAAACTGTATTCACATTTTTGTTACATTTACACTAAAGATTTTATTTGGTGAACAAAAACTACATCGCAAATATTTTAGAAACAGAAAAAATACAGTTTTTATACAACACTAAGTTGGCAGACATGAAATACTCAATTGTTTCAATTTAAATAAATACAAGTAAATGTAACATTGTAATGTAATGTAAAATTATGTAATATTAATAATATAAATAGTGTATAAAAAAATGACCAATGTGACATGATTATACGAGTGGTTTAAAATAATCTTATTAAGAAATAAACCAATTTTGAAAAAATTTAAAAAGTATATTTCCATGATTCTTATGAAAAAATTGCGTATTTAATAAATAATTGTTTAAATATTTATTTCACACAATTAATTGACACAAATATTTATTTCATATTACTTTATTTAATACTGGTCTTTATTTTGTGCTGTTAATATTAGTGCTTCTGTGTTAACTCACGGCGGCAGCATCTGTGTCAGCAGCTTCTCCGTTTTCTGTTTCTCGATCTCCAGCTCCTCCGTCCGCTCCCTGATCAATTCCTCCAGGTTGGACGAGTACTGCTCCAGCATCCTCAGCATGGAGTCTATGATGTTTGTCTTCTTACCCTTGTTTATGTTCTTAAACTGAGAAGACACGACGTACCACGAAGTTCAACAGATTAAGTACAGTATTTCCTGTATTTCCTCAACAAGACTGACACTTGATATTGATTTAAACAAAATAGCAAAATAGACAAACAAGGCTAAATGAGGAATGAATTCCCTAAAAATAAAATACCGAGCACACAACATCGGCAAATGATATAAGTTTAACAAACTTGTTGCTGGAGATCTTTTCTCTGGTGCACTGGTACACTGTTTTGAAGATGTGGCCCGTTTTTGCATCACTATATCAGAGCGACCTTCCCAACCAGCTTACTTGGTCAAAGATCTCTTCAAAGGGCAGTCTCTTGTCCGGCTGTTCGTTCCAGCACTGTTTCATCAGCTGGATGCACTCTAACGGAGCGTAGTCCGGACTGACCACGGGGCGACACAGAGGAGGAGGCCTGCGCAGTTTCTCCAGTATCTCTAAAACACAGAGGAACATTGACTGTTGAGTATGTGTGGCCATTGTTTCTTTGTCTTTGTTACATCCATCGATCTAAGTCCATTGTAAGGTATAAAACCCAAACAACTTGTAATGAGGGTGTCATCACAAGTAAAAAATCCACTGGATAATTGCTTGAGTCAAAGATGGGAAAAAGTCCAGGCATGGAATGACGCATCAAAAACGCACCGGCTCACAGAAATATTGTGTGACAACAAGGCAATGGTGTGCTCTCAAAGCAACAGCAATATCTTTATCAAAAATGAGGGATTTGGCTAATAAAAGATGTTAAAACGCCAAGTCCAGCAACAAATTGTCTTATCTATTATAGATGGCTCTGATCTGGTGGCAAGGTAAAGTGGAGAAAAAAAATCTATAAATACAGCTTTAGCATGTCTTCAATCCTGCCCTTTTAGATTGGTGGGCATCTCATTGTGAGGTAGTTATCTTGCCTGCAGCGGACAGGTCCAACATGCAGAACGGAGGCCCTCTGATCACCACCTCCTGCATGATGATAGCAAAGCTGTAAACATCACCAGGCATGGTCCCACAAAGCCCCGGCTGCCCAGGGATCCTCAAGATCTCTGGAGCTGTCCACAGCAACTCTGGAACACACAGATCTCTATTTGTTTGCTCCTGTGGTGGGAACTCATGCAAACAATCCGCAGGAGGAGAAACAGAATGTGACCCTGGTTCTTAATGTGATTGGTTCTCTCACCATCTGCAGGTGGTTCCACGTAGGGGAACCTCTGAGCCTCCAACACCTCGTTGACGCCATAGTCGGTGACTTTCAGGACAAAACGGCCGTCCACAACACAGTTGCGGGACTTCAGGCGAGTGTGGCTCACTCCGCGGTGGTGAAGGTACTTCATTCCCTGAGACAGGAAACATGTTACACATTACTCGAGTAGATGGAGCTTAAGGCAGTTAAAATGAACTTATTGTGCCCCTTTCTGCTTCTACTCAATTATCATTATTAGTCATTATTCAAAAATGATTTTAGATTCTCACTGGAAAATAATATACAAATCAATCCATAATAGAAACAATCATAAAAATGGTTGAAAGCTTAGCAGAGATAACTTTTGGTGTGTAAAGCCATATCCTGCAATGGAGAAATGAAACTTGAACTGTTTTACTTATGTGATTATTCTCACTATTGTCAGGGATATGACCTTCCCAAAAAGAATGCTCGGTTATCCCTTTACTTAACTGTCACATATCACATCCACCCCTACCTCTCTTCACTATTGGCTGTATATGGAACAAGCGGACGGAGCCAATTTGACACCGTAGCCAAACTGTCATTACATCACATGGGGCAGGGCCCCGAAAAGGCTTTTTCCCAATGTGAAAAGAGCGGCTGTAAAATGGTGGATACATTTTTTTAGCATTGCCATCCCGCATAGCAATGATATAAGAATTTGATACACTCTGTCCAATTTTTGTTAAAGTTTTAAAGTTTAACAAAGTCACTTGACTACAATTTAAATTCATTTTCAAGTTAGCTACTTCACCGGCATAATGCCTAATCTTATGGGCCCCACAGTGTAGATTTGTGGCAATATTAGTCCCAGAAAGTTGAACATTTATTTGCTTAATGGACCACTGAGTAACTTTTATAAGAGTGAAAGTCTGACACTGACACTGTCATTTATCTGTGGTCTTAACAACTCCTGTCCTGCTTTCCCTCCATATTGACCTTAATCAAGTCCAGCAACAGAGACGACTTGAACATCCAGTCCAGTTTGACGTCTTCGTTCAGCAGCAGGTCCTCCAAACTTCCTCTGGAGCAAAATTCGGTCACGATGGCGAACACTCCGCAGTCGTGAAAGAAGCCCAGGAAAGGGTTGACATTCTCATGGCGCATGTCCTTGATCTGTAGCCGAAAAGTGGTTTAATTTGACCCTTACTTGTAAACCACCTTTGTCACACCAAAACACCACGTACCAGTTCAAACACAATGCTGGTTTTAGGGTTTATGCTGCTAAACGCCCCGTCAGGAAGTCTCTTCAGCCATGCCCAGTCGCCCTGAAGTAGAAACATGAAACAGCAATTTCAATTGAAAGATTCATGTTGACGAAATATCTCAAAACTACTATTATGCAGGCTAAACCTAATTTTGCACCCAGCGCCTGAACGAGGCTTCAATGAAGCTCAGACATATCAGCTGTGATTGTTCTTTAAGACAAACAGAATTCATTAAAAGAAGGAGTGTTGTTTTTGCACTCTCACCTCGTAAATGACAACGTTGGAGTTCTCATAGGTGGCCGGTGATTTGGTGGAGACTGGCGAGACAACACTGCGTTCCGAGGTGCTTCTCATGCCGCTGGCTCTGCTGTCATTCAGACTCAGCTTCTGTGAGTCACAAAGTTCAGGATGTGAGTCACAAGTTCTGTCTGAACTAAAAACTTGAGTTCAAGGAATGTCCTCACTCAATAAGAAACATGGATTTGTTAAACTGAAATGAATTCATCCTGTTGTTTTGTCTGACTTCTATAATGGATACGAGTAACGCTACAAGAAGATGTCAGAGTCAATGGCACAGGAGCTGACCTTGTTGCTAAGTGACGGATTTATGAATGTGACATCAGCCAGAGTCAACAAGATCTTGTTTGGACCTGTAACCAGTCGAATCTGAATGATGCGCCGCCTGGGCAGCAGGAGATAATAGCAAATACAGTTGATTAATTCACAGGGAGAAAGCTAGAGTAGACCATCATGACTTTCTCTTGACCCCGTACCTGATGCAGTAAATCAGAGCCAGTACAAAAACAGAGGTGGCGATTGCTCCGAAGAACACACTGATTGTCAAGAACAGATCCACCCCTGGCACAGAGAAGGAAGAGTTTTGATAGAATAGCAAGAGAAAGAACACAACGTATTTAATATTCATTAGTCAACGTTCTCAAGCATTGCTCCAGAGCTTTTTTGGACAGCAAGCAGGAGTACATGTGTGTAAACCCTGACATGAACAAGCCAAGCTAAACAATTTTTTGGCAGTACGCGTGTTTATTTGCAGAGAACTTGATCATCCCTAAAAGTGTCAGCGATGAGCCCAAATGTCAAGGAGGTACATCATATATTACTGGGTTCTCCTCACCGCCCGAGCAGATGACTCCAGGCGTGAACCAGCAAGAGGAATCTTTCCTAGGTCCATAGCCACGAGGGAAGTGGATGTCTCGACCCAGGAAATGCAACATACCGACCTCCATGTCGATCCTGTCAATCAATTTCATCAATATATGTTTTCTTTATAACCCACTGCTCTGTGAATAACTATATATTGCTATTAAAAAACCCATTCTGTTATGAGGAATCACTAAAAATATGAATTCAGTCCTTCTAAACCTGTATGTTGGCCTCAGCTCCCAGGAGCGTCCGTCTGTGTCCAGTATGAGGTAGTCTAGCAGAGCTGCTCCAGAGCCATTGGTTTTGATGGGGTGGCTGAAACCCTGAAACATAAACATGACTTCTGGTTGGAACTGCCCTTTAATTGTAGTCATTTGATTATGTCAGGGACGACCTTGAGATGAGATTCTGCATGTTACACATTACACCTTTAAATACTCTTTGGGTTCCTTTTTGTACCTCAAAGGCCAGGTTTCGGGTGTGTCTTGCCAGGTTCCCTCCAGACATCCACTCTTTATATTTCTGAACACAATACACCGCATGAGCCATGAAGAGAATGGAGTTGTAGATAGTCCCAAAGAGAGGAGACACCTGCAGGGTGCACAGACACAATTCTGCTTGATGCTCAAAGGCATCTCAACATGCTCAAGCACTCCTTTCTGGACTCTGCAAACCCAGGCATTACCTCCTGTGGCCTCAGCGTCCTTGCAACCTCTCTCCGCTCCATGGCCTCCTGGTAGGCCTCGTAGAATGACACTTGGGGTGAGTCGATGGTGACAGTCAACACGGCATCGTAGGCACGAAGCAGTTTACCGTTGTTCTTCAGTGCTGGGTAGGTCACATTGCGGTACGGCAGGCTGTAGAGCAGGGTGTCGTAGGGTAGAAAGACCAGGGAGCCATCAATCATCTCCATGTCATAGGCTGTCTCCAAAAGCAGCTTTTGGGCTTCCCCGCCAATCAACGCCGAGTGCATGCAGAGGATCACGACTATGGGATGATATGAAACTGAGCTGCAGGCTATGTGTTTTTAACATTAAAGAACTGTTTTTGCATGGTAAGAGGTAGATACAGGAACTCACAGCGTATTTCTTGCCTCTTGCGGAGCTTGGACAGAGTTTGTCTTATTCCATGAGGTGTTTTCTCCATAATACTGACCAGTCTGACAGGCAGACCATGGCTCCTCAATGAATCAGCTATCTGGACAAGACAGAGACCACCCATACACACACACACACACACACACACACACATAGACCAGATGGAAACAATCAAGTCAAACAAGGAAATCATGGTGCTAAAACGGGGAAAAAACATATCAAACCTTGGTAGCTGTCTCCACCCAAACGTCGTCTGAGGAAGAGATGATGCCGATGTGGGCCCACCTGAAGTAATTTACGACGCTGAGTAGTACCCAGGTGGGTCTCGGTGTGGAGTGAGCAAAGGTTGGATGGCTTCGAACATCGTCCAACTCATAGCCAACACAGCTCCAAGAAAACAATGCCTTGTGGAGGAAATGTCACAGCAGGAAAACAACAGGAAAAACAATTTAAAAACCTGCTAACCTAAAAACCCTTTCACATAGAAACATGTCTTACTTTGTTCCAGCCTTTGCTCAGCATTGAGGCAGCATCGCAGTATCCTGGGTTGGCGGGTCCAATGTACCCTGTGGCCTTGGTGTGGAAACCCATGAAAGCCTCCAGTGCCCTTGATGTCTCACATGGTTCCTTAAAAGTAAAATCCATCACATCACTCAATGAACCAACCAGCAATCCTGTGACTGCAGCTCATTCACTTCTGTATCCTCAGATAGGCTTCTAGGTTTTGAAAAATTATCTTGTGGCACATCAAATAATGAAATGCCATCACTGGAGGTAAGAACTGGTTCCCTTTGAAAATGTGGCCCTGGCACTAAATATTTGTTATATTTTTCTTGCTAAGTAACTTACCGCAGTAATGACACAAGTCTATGTATTTCCAAAATGTTGAACAATTTCTGTAATGTTACAAGCTTTCAATGCTGGTGTGTGTTTTTTAGCTGCTTGTTCCCGAACCTGAGATTTCTTATATGCTTTATGGTAGCTAAGCTTAACTTTAACTTAGCAAACCCGCTTAACTAATGCAAGTATCAAACATAGATATTGAAGTGTGACAATTTAATTTTTTAATGCATTTTTGATGCAGATAGTGCAGTTAGGAGCTTTAATTGAACATTTTTTCAGGCTGGTGAAGCTTGGCTCGTTGTACCTGCAGTACAGCATAGTCAAACGTTGCAGCGTCGGACAACGAGGGGTCCTTATTGATGCGGTTGACTGCGAGCTGTGCCGCCACGTTGGGAAGGGCCTTGGCAAAGAGAGGGTCACACCCCCACGGCCCCACCACCCCGACCCGAAACCAGGCTGCCTGTGCTGGGCAGGTTAGTAAACTCAGGGCAACCAGGAGAAGCAGGAGGAAACTGTGGAGGCCATGAAGGAGTGGAGGGAGCAGAGGAGAGAGATACATGGAAGAGGAATATCTTAGAGGTTGGGATGGAGTGAAACGGTTTACGGGAGGAGGGACAGATGATGGGGCAGGAGCTTTGCCTGGATTTGCTCCCATGTCTGAGGTAAGATGATAAAAGCACAGTGCTGTGGTTGTATCACTGGGGTCAGCACCTCCACAGCTCACTGAAACTTATGGGAAGATGGTTGGAAGGAGCTGCTCACCTGAAACAATGAGAGATTAGGAGAAACCTAAAGGTGAGTGGATGTACTTGAGATAATGTTACTCCTCCTCTGTGGTAATAATGAATAAATATACGTATATTAGAAGTACTCATTTTGTGGAATATTACTCTCTGTGACTGATACAATAAATCTTTTACTATTGTGAGGAGGCTGTGTTTACACCTTTGTGAATATATATATGTAAGTACACAGTATGTACGGTACGTATGTATGTCTGTTATTATTACTCAAAATGTGTGAACGGACTTGAATGAAATTTGGTGTGTACCTTTAGTGTGGTACAAGGAAGCAGCAACTTTTAGTGATGAATGCAGGGATTTAGATCCAGATTCTACCCTAGCATTGATATTTGACTGCATGTTTTTTTTTCTAAGGAAAATTCATGGTGATAGCTGGGATTTGCATTCTATTGCCTTTTCACTTGTTTAATTAGAATATAGACCTAGGGGTCAAATCCCTCCAAAAAATCAAGACCTGATACAGAAACCTGCACTCATTTTTAGAAACGTCGTCAATTATTACATTTTCTATTGTATACCGGGTAATTTGATTCTTAAACTTTTATTTGAATTCAACCTTTTGACAAGTTTAGAAGGGAAATGTCTTGATGGAACTACTTCTAATAAGTTACTGACATTTGAAATAATGGGAGATGCAACGTCTTATGTCAAAAATTAACGCACAATTGGAAACCACTGGCTTAAGCTTAAACAATGTGTCATTTTTTTAGTCTTATGATGTTTTTAGAAAAATAAAAATGATACTTAAGTTAATGTACTTTGAAATTCTTACTGTGGTTTTTGATTTTTTTTTCAGACCTTTGAGGCTATACATTTTTGTTTACCAGATTTGGAAAAAACGTTGTGAGGTAATTTGTCTTTTATTCTTATTTGGGTTTAAGCCTACTTGCTGTCTATTTTAGCAGGATGGATTATTAAGGCATCTTTAGAAATAATTTTGTTTTTCTCAGATCCACAGTGTAGACAGAGTTAAAGAACATTTTATAAAAAACACAGAAATTAAACCTATTGAGAAACTGCAACATTTAACAAATACATAACAATAAGCGCATGAGTGAAAAAAGGTACATGTTGGAAGATTAAGAAATATTATCTCTGTATTCTGTACAAAATCAGCAATGTTCATTGGTACAAAGTTGTGGAAAACTCTGAAGCCAAATTAACTTTTGGATAACTGCACTGGTCTGTTGAGTCTGTGCTGTTGTGATTGTGCAGTCATATGGACAACAACAAAACACATCTTAAACATAACACATTATAACTTTAAGAATTTAAAATGTTAGTGGATAGTGTTCAAGAGCTCTTTGAGTGACCAACATTGTCTTCGGCTCAGTCGGCTACAACAGGATTATCTGGTGGGAACCTACCTATATGATAATAATCCACCTGGGAGAATTTGCTGTTTTACCCTTTAAATAATCGCAACAACTTTAATTTATTTATATTTTTGAGTTTTGGTCAGTTGATCGGACAAATCAAAGCAGTGCAAAGGTATTTTAGTGTTTGGGTAATAATTGTTTGAATTTATACAATCCAAACAATTTGTGTTGCATATAAGACCAAATCATGACGAAAATTGTCATTAGTTATAGTCTTATACAAGAATACCGTAAATATGAGTGACAGTAAAGCACAAGTAAATTGCAATTGAATGATGACGTGCATTTCAGTGCTTTAAATGAATATACTCACATACTTTTATCTAAATAACATTTTTAGTGCAGAACTATTATGTGTAACAGGGTATCTGAAAATTTCCACACATAATATCCACGATGCATCTAGCTTTTTAAACTTGTTATTATTATTGTGATTGGCATTAAAGGATTCTTACCGTATATGTTGATGAGATGGACAGACCCTTCTCCACCACAGCACCACGGCATTGAATCATTTCATCGTTTCCTTATCTGATTATATCCAAGTTCCATAAAAGCTGTTAAAGATGTATTCCTAAAAGCATGTACGTGTGTATGTGCGGGACGACCTGGAACAAGTGTGTGAACCTGTCATGTCAGATTATATCAAATCCAATCAGGACCTCTGTAGCTGTAAGCCACACTGACTGAGGTGAAGTGAAAGTAACAATGACGGCGATCATTATTTTTTATTGGAGTAGTGTAACAAAACTTTCTGAACTCGTGGATACAGGGTAACGGCCATTTGACTTATTGGCATGCATGTTAATGCATGCATCTCTGAAACAAAGTAAACCATTGTAGGCCATTTTTTACTTTGAAATCCATGATTTGTAATAAAGTTTACCCGTGAAAAATAAATTTCCTGTGAAAATAAAAACTCGGTGTAAAAATATCGGCATTTTTCTAATCAATGGGATTCCTCTTTTACCCTTTCTGTATATCTCATTGAATTTTCCTCAATGCTGCACATATTTCTTCTTGTGCTTCTCCCAAAGCTAGAGGGCAGCATTATACAAAAAAAACCACCCAGTTGCTCCAGTCACCCTCCTGTTCAGAAATCTGTCATGTGTGGGGTGTTCTGGAAGAAATCAGGACCACAAGAATAAACAGAATAATGTGCAGATTTCAGCAAGATGAACATCAGTTTCTTGACCATTTCATGAGGTTTTGGCCTTAAGTTGATTATCTGATTCAGCAAAACCAGTCTCAGTCGCTCCTTTGGGGTTTTCTTGCATAATACAATATGATATAATAATACAATAGAGTAATGAAGCTGCATTAAAAAAATGGAAAAAAAAATGCTTCAAACTGTGTGTTTTCTCAAACAATCCTCTTGAGCTTAAATTGCTGCTGTGTGACTCATGTTCCTCAAGGCCTGGGTCAGATAACAAAGTTGTAACTTATCCCCTATTATAACCTTGTATCATGATCACTCCCTCTTTTTTTCTCTTTGAACATGATGTCAAATGTCAAAACCAAAAGCAAATCAATCCAGATGGGAGGTCGTGGCCTGCCAGATACTGTACGAACTCTCTGACACTATTAATGCTGCAGCACTGAAACACACAAGTTGTGCTGCTTGAACAATCTGCAAAACATGGCATTTTGACAAATTGTTGAGAGATCTTTCCTTTCCACTAGTTACCTCATTTTAAGTTTGTTTAGTTATCATTATGGAGTCAAGCAGTGATGAAGGTCATGAAGTGTGGTGAAAGGTCCAGAAAGGAAGGGAGGTTAGTGAAAAGTGAGTTAAAGTGATGACTCATAAATCTCAGGGGAATTGTGAAGTACTTCTGCTAATGGGAAAACATGTCAATCATTTTGTAGCTTTGTGTTGTCTAATAATACTGCTAGTGAAGTCTCTAGCGGTTACTATTTGCTTAACATAGTGTAACAGATAAATGTTTAGGAACTGTACATCTGATTATATTCTTCAACTTTACAATTATCTCCATTATCCTTAAACATCACATTAAATGTTAACCTTACATTAATTCTTACAGTTGACTTTCTATTCAGTAATCATGTTAATTAAAAAAAAAATGTTTAATTAGTTATAATTATTCCATCAGTAACTCTAAATTGTGAATATCCTGCTCCTAAAATGAAGAAAAACACCATCTAGACGACTTTCTCTGAGTTCCTCTTCGCTTTTGTGGCTGACACCTCCTCTCCAGTCATTTCCAGTGGATGGAGACCAATGAACTGGTGACCTGTGCAGGATGTACGCCGCCTCCACCTAATGACAGCTGGAATAGGCTCCAGTCAGATAAGTGATTATGGATGGGTGCAGGGATCCAACACCAATTGTCATGCCTAACATGTACAATTTACATCTGTTATCCAACAGTGATGTTGACACTTTATTGCTCACTTTTGCAAGATGTTTTGAATCAGTCAGTTAGATTTTTGGCAGTTCTTACGAGCAAAGAATGCCAAAACAAGCACAGCAACCTAATATTAGTTCTGAAAATCAAGGTAACACTGGTGCTACTTAGGACAAACACACTAGTAAAAGTCAGATGGTAAGTGGTATTGACAATACTACAAACTGCAAAAAGATGTACTAAGTTGAGATGCAAAAGCACAAAAAGTCCAACTGATTAAAACGAATTGTCAGCTGCACCATCAGACAAGCAGTCTGTTGTGTGTGTAGACAGCAGGTTTGAATAGATATACGCACCCTGGACAATGCTTTATTTCAAGAGCCAAAGCGTTAAGGAAACCAATGCTTTGCATCATCAACATTATTGTCACATTAAATGTTTACTTTGCATAAGATGTAAAAGATTACACTCTTTTGGTTAGAGTTTCCAGCTATTTCGAATTGCCGGTATGGTTCACTTTGCGACATCAAAGGAGGTTTATCTGCCTATGGCACAGTTCATTTAGCCTCTGCTGAAGCAGCTCTACAGCAGAGTTCAACCACAGGTTACCATACGCATCCAAATGGTCTCCTTATATCCAGGTGTTGACAGTCTGCCATGCTGACTCTTTGAATCTGTCGCAAGCTCTTTCGCTTCTGAATGGCACTTATCTTTATGAAACAGCCACTTAGCGGTCATTGATGGACAGCTTCTCATTCTCAAGACTGACCGGCACCATGGCGTGCAGAGGTGGAGGGGATGAAGGGGGCACGGCGAGGCCACACACAGGATAAAACAGGTTTTCAAATTCCATCGGTGGCGAAAGAAGATGAAGGCATGGCTCCCAGGGGAAATAGCCCTTCACTCTTATGGGCTTTAAAATTGGATGCCTTGTTGTATGCATTCTCAAGTTGTACATAAGAAAATGGAAATACAGAAAATTGAAAAGATAATATTGCACGAAAGGTCTTTAGGCATGGGGGAGTTGGAAAGGTAAATGCGTGGGTAAAAAGGACATGTGACAGACAACATGAAACATACGGAACTTCACCCCAATGAATCTTTAATTCAAGAAACAGAAAATGTCGGCAAACCAGAACTTCCATCAGCATCAATATAAATTACTATGAAAGTCCTGTTAATTTCATATTTGTTTCAACTATAGCAAAAATGAAATTTATCAGAAAAAATGAGAACTTACAGGCTGATAACAACTAACTGAAATGACAGAAACTGTTTCTATGAAAATACAATTTGTGTTTTTAATTTGGCCCATGTCCACTCTAAACTTATCAATGGGCAGGATTTACTGCAACCTGCAACCAGTGGTTTTTTGGATGGAGAGGGATATCAATTTTATGGTCCAATTATGTCATGGTTTATGTTTTTGCTTGCTGTTTTGTTTTGCCTGTCCTGTTGATCTCTGTGCTCCTGCTTCCCCTGCCCCTCCTCCCTGTGTTTTTCCCAGTGGGCGTTTCTGCTGTCCTCCTCCCATGGCTGACGAGGCACACCTGCCCTGCATTTACCGGCAATCAACCCACTAGATATACCCTCCTTGGACTTCTCTTCAGTACCAGAGTATCCTGCTTGTTCGGTTATGTGGTGTGCCTCAGTCAGCTTCGCCTCTGCCGCGCTCTTGATTCGTCTTGTGATTTTTGATTCAGGCTTGTTGGTTCTGCCTCGGTTTTTGTTCTCTTCTTCTGTTGTTACTTAGTTAGGTTTGTAGAACGTCGAACTCAGTCTCCGTTTCCTCTTTTGGTTGGACTTTACGTATTGTTACCAGTCTGCCTGAAGTCTGGAGCCCATGGACATCACCAAATTTTGAGCTTTCTCCCTATAGATGCTGTGCTTTCACTGCAGCCACCTTCAGTTGCTGCTCCTTTTTTTTGGTCCTTCCTCCTTCAGTTTTGCCCCCAATAATTAAAAAGCTGCTCTATTGTGTTGTGCGTTTCCAATGACTGAGACATAAGAATGAAAATGATGACAAAAACAAGCCGCCACACACAAATATTCACACATTAGTACAATCACATCTGTTTTGTGAACTTGATAGTCAACAATGTGTTTGCAATGGTGACAAATCCCTAAGCGTAACTCATTCTCCAGATCGTGTCTGCCTCCCATCTGCCTGTGAGAGACAGAAAAAAGTTTATGTGTGATGCTCCATTGTGTTGAAATCAGCTGACTAACGCTGCCATTGAAGAATATTCCATTCGTTGCCTTCAAAAAGTATTGAGTTGCTTTTGCAGTATGTTTAGTGTCATGTCAGTTTTGTAACATTTGGCTGAATGTGAGCAGAGTGTCAGGGTCCGCTAGTGTCAAGTGCCTGTCTGTTAGGCTCAGTTAGTATTTCCCCCTCTTGTTTTGAAATCCCTTCATTTGTCATGAAGTAACAAGGGAATGGACCACACCTGGCCATGAAAGTACTTGTCAGTCAATACATTTAAGCCAATGAAAATGGAGTTACTCTGCATAAAACAGCTGCGATGCCTGAATGGTGAATGCAAGATTTTTGTGAAGCCTCTTAAGTTAAAGCTAAAATTCTCCAATTCGATCACATCTTGATTGTTTGTTTGATTTCAAATCAGAACACAGAAGTCACAGAAGTGACAATATAGCAATGCTCTTGTCAACCATACTGACAGTAATGAGCAAAAAAACAATTTTTATGGACTTTTTCATCTCCACAGATACATCTTCTGTTTGCCCTTATAATGCCGTTGCACCACATACTCTCTGTAATAGTTGGCAGTCTGCTGTTGTCTTTGTCGTATGACTTTTTTTGGCCCCATGTACATTAAATTAGGGCTCTCTCTGTTGAGTCTAGTTTATGACGTCCCAGCCGCAATGCCCTGCCACCATTGCTCTGTGTCTATATATTTAAATTTAATGCAGGTTTAAAACATTCATTCATTCAAATTCCGTTCTAACTCTCTTTACTCAGTATCTCATATAAACTTATGAGCAAGTTGGTTACTAGTTGTTAGGCGTGAATATTAGGTGATTATAGGTGTGAGCTCTTCACAAGAGCTAATTTGTGTGAGCATCTTTTTTTAATACAGTGATGTAATAATCTGTGATCAATTACTGCAGGCAAAATTTGAACTTAAAGACAGACAGTAAGCCAGACTCCAGGACACAATACATTTGTTATGTTCTTCCTCAGTATAACTATATTTAATAGCAGTGAGTTCCACATTGACTTGTGTTGAAATGTCCGTTCAGTGCCTTACTTTTGTTTAACTGGCCCCCACCCCAGTCAGGCTACAAATTCCTCTTATCTGCTGCGCGCTGTAATTTGACCACCAATTAAAGCAGAAACGATGAAAAGTACGAAAAAATGCAGAAGGGCATAGTCAGATGACTGACACATAAGAATGAAAACGATGACAAAAATAAGCCACTGCCCAGAAATGCACATACAAATACGCATGCACTTCGCCTAATACAGTCACATCAGTTTAGTGAACTTGATAGTCAACAATGTGTTTGTAACAGTGATAAATCTCTAAGCATGACTCATTCGCCAAATCGTGTCTGCCTCCCATCTGCCTGTGAGAGACGGACAGAAAAAAGCTTGTTATGTTTGATGACTCCTCTGTTAGGTAAGATTTATTATCAGTAAACTCCCTAATGAGCAGAGTAAGGAGCACTAATGTGCCACTTTCTCAAACAGTCAGACACACGGTTCCTCTCTTTTTCCTCCCATTTTGTAATGGTTGCCTTTCTTTAGCTTATGTCATTCAGACAGTGGCCGGGAAGCAGCCAGCATAAGTGGCTGGAGAGGAGAGCACACACTCACAGGCACTAGCATGCACAGAAGTCATTGTTGCTGATGTTTATTTGCTATGGCAACTACAGGATCTGTAAAATATTCCTGAAAAATACTGAAACATTTTTTTCTTAAGCAATTATTTCTTTGATATTACCACCCTGGTTATAGCATGGGGGAAACCATAAAGTTAAAGTACACCTCATTTTTTTCCAAAGAAGGTTTTTGGTTTTGGGTAGTCCTTATCAGGGTGACCATTCACACATATTCACACCCCAATGGTGCAACTTTGGGGTTCAGTATTCTGCCCAAGGACACTTAAACACAGTGACTGCATGATATTGGGAATTACACAGCCGATTTTCAAATCCAAGATCGACCACATCAAGCACTTGTGCCAGTACCCCCAATATGAAGCTATAGCCAAAAGCTGCTTAGCTTACCATGACCCAAAATTATGGGACACGGCTTGGTTCTGTCTTATGATAACAAAATGAGCAAAGTAACTCAACTTAAGATCAAAAATTGCCATTTTAGGCAATATCTTGTTTATGGAATTCTTACTCAAGAGCCTTGTTGACGTATTCCATGCTATTCTAACTAACATCTAATGACTCAAACTAGATGTATGCAGATAGTGGAAAGATGTAGGCGTGGTAGGTCTTTCAGTCGTCTTGTCTCACTAGCTGAGACTGAATTTTCCAGAGGTCAGACTATTTCTTTAAAGTCACAGTGAATGACGAAATTTTCTAGAGAATCTGAAGCTAGACAGAGGCCTACGTTTGACAGCACTTGCAGCTGTTCACATATAAAGCTTCCGAGGCTTAAATTGGAATATGTATATCAGAACAATGGAAATACATACATACCTGTGGAAAATGATGAGATGTGTTACTGGAGCATGGCATTGATAGAAAATATTCCAGAGATTTAACTGTTACAGAATTTTAATATACATCTTATAGCAGCAAGGTAGCTGTTTTCTGCTATTTCATGTGATTCAGCGACTAATCAAAGACAGTCTGACATACTTATCTTCAAAGTGTTCCAGTGAGTTGCAACAGCAAAGAAATTGCTTTGACAATGAAACCATCCCTTATCATGAAAAAATGATGGTAAGAGGTTGGTCTCTCTCCCACCACCAAAACAACCCTGACCAGACAGAGACAGGGGACCTCTGAGGGTTTCCTTAGTATCTGGCACCGGGATCATCCTTTGGGTATTGTGAGGCCTCTGTTCCATCCATGTTCAGCCACATCCCATAAATGTACAACTTGACTGGAATCTATGGGAGGCCAGGTCAGTACCGTGGGTTCTTTATCATATTCCCTGGGCCAGGCTTAAATTACTTTGAAGGGTTGGGCTATGTTTGCAATAATGTTTTGTTGTGTCAATGCACATCCATATGAATGGCAGGACCCCAAAATTCCCAGCAGGACAATCTCAGTTTAAAGGTTGTGGGTGATCGGTGTAAAGGGGTTGGAAGAGCACCATAATTTCCGTGTCAAATCCTTAAAGTAACGTATGAAAATCTGTGGGAAGAAGTCGGGCGAACCACATTGTTCTCTAAAAAAAC
This sequence comes from Mola mola, assembly GCA_001698575.1. NCBI lineage: Eukaryota > Metazoa > Chordata > Actinopteri > Tetraodontiformes > Molidae > Mola > Mola mola. The sequence continues at coordinate 3,899,876 of KV751344.1, forward strand.
TATTGTGAGAACACTGCTAGACTGATGTAATCCTCTATTTGAATGTCTTGCTTTGCCTTGAAAAATACTATATGAGGAGGGGAAAAATGAGAAAAGGGGCAGTCGGAGAGAAAGGGGAAATGGGAGGCTAAGTGGGTTGCCCACTGGGACCTTTTGAGTCAAAAATAGAGAGAGACTTCAAATATGGTTTGTGCATTAACCCTATACTTCCAGCAACGTAGCCAGAAATGAAAGGACTAGACTAAACTAAACTAAACAGAGCTTCTCACCAAGACCCACTTCTCAAGGTCATGTTTTCATTAAGGCTGTCCATGATACAGCTCTCACCTGGAAAACATCAACAACAGCACTGGGGATTTGTTTAAATAGCACAAAATGACACATCCCAGCCGGCTTTTCCAAATTTTATTTAGGGGTAAATCAACCTCATTAAAGAAAGTTAATTCACTGTCGAATTTGGTTTGGTTTGGTTTGCAAAGAGAATCAACGTTGACATTGCCAGACTGCGACGTTGGCCTTTCACTGTGGCATTTAGCTGTCACTCAGCTCCATCGTTCTCGGGTGCCGAACATTTAGTATGTCTTGTGCCGAAAGCTCCGCTGAAAGCTGACATTTGTTTTTGCTTGGACAAACAGGGTGTCGTCTTGTTTTTCTGTCTGACTCCGTCTCCCTTCAAAACCTCGCCGTCGTCTCATTTTCCTCCCACTTTCTGTCTCCACTCCTGTTTTGCAGTGACATTTGCTCTCCTGTCTTTCTTGTCATTTTTTTTTATTGATCTCATGATATGTTTCATATCCTAAAGCTTTAGACCTTGGTGGAATTCTTCCTGTCTCAAGGCCCTAACTTCTTCCCTCCACTAACAAGCACGCTCACATGCACACACAGCTGGTTTATGTCCACCACACTCCTGTTGTTGATTAAGTTCTTCCCTTAGTGGCGACCCGAGCACAAACACAGACGTATTTGCAGTCAGCTGACTGAGATATAAGCTCTGTCTGTCCTTACCATTGTAGTAAGTAGGTATAAACTGTCTATACTCTCAAAAAAGTCAACTAAGCACACTGACTCTGTTTCCCCATTATAGAAGAGACTTCTGAATAACTGTTGAAAGGGCCAAGCTGCAGGCAAGGTCAGTTTCACCTTTTGCATTCTGTGTAGTCTCATTTACCGAATAGCATATGAACAGCTATGTCTTAAAGTCATTTTTCATGTTATCGTAATGCAATTTAATATGCGTTCACTTGTAAAAATTTTATTGTGAAAGGTTACATACCAGTAATATGAAGGGCAGATGATTCTCAGACTTAAATATGTTCAACACACTAGTGGTACCCAGAAGACTTTGTAACCTGTTTGTGTCATGGAGGCTATACACTGTTTCACCTACTCATAGAGGAAAGAATCAATCTCCAGAATGTCCCAATGGCAAGAACGACTTTCTATCTTGCACTTTAAAAAGTTATTTGGAAAAAAACCAAAATGAGAATGTTTGGAAAAGCTGGACTGTCTTTTACGATCTCCTGGAGTACAACGATATACTAGTTGTTGATCATACTGCCCAACAGATGTAATAAAGTGGATGTGCTGATTTTTTTAAAACATTTCCATGAATATACTGCTGAAATGTGATCAAATCTCACCAGTGTTCTCAGACTGCAAGAAACTGGATTTGGTTATTTATGTTTCACAGTTTTTTTTCACTTCTTCAAGAAAGAAGAAATTTCACTACACAATTTATGAATTACTACTTCCACCTATGAAGTTGGAAGAGTTTATATTTTTACTTGTTTTGGTTGTTTGTTAGCAAGATTACACACAAACCATTTGACCGATTTTGATAAAATTTTCATCACGTAGAGCTGATTAGATTTTGGTGGCCAAAGGGTCAAGGGTCAAGGTCACTCAAAGGTTTCTAGGTTAAGGTCAAGGCCACTGAAAGAGACTTAAATGTGGACTCTTGAATATCAGATCCCTATCATCTAAAGGTGTATTAATAAATGAGCTTATATCAGATGATAATATTGATTTATTCTGCCTTACTGAAACTTGGCTGTAAGTCTTAATGAATCCACTCCCAGTCACATTAACACACACATTCCCAGACACACTGGCAGAGGTATTGGAGTTGCAGCCATTTTCAATTCTGCCCTATTAATAAAGCCTAAGCCCAAACAAAATTTTAGTTCATTTGAAAATCTCATTCTTAGCATTTCCGATCCAACCATGAAAACTCTAGCTATTTTTGTTATAGTGTATCGAGCACCTGGACCCTACTGTCAGGGTCCGCTAGTGTAAAGTGTCTGTCTGTTAGGGTCAGTCAGTGTTTCCCCTCTTGTTTTGAAATCCCTAAGTGTCTATTCCCCACGTCCTGTCTAGTCTTGTCCCCCAGGTGTGTCTGATTATTCCCTTTCCCTAATGTGTCCCACCTGTGTCCAATTGTCTACCTCTCCCTCATGTATTTAACCCACATGTTCCCGTCCTCCTGTGCCAGATTGTCTTGTCTACTTAGCAAGCATTCCAGCATTTATTCCTTGTAAGTCTCCTTGTGTCCCATCTGTATTCCGTGTTTTGATTACCGAGTTTGCCTTATCCTTATCTGTACCTTCTCATAATTTGAATGCCTGGGTTTGACCTTCATTATTAAAACGACTACCGATTCAGAAAGCTCCCTGTGTGTCTCTGTATTATTGGATCCCCCAGACCTGGTACCTGATACCTACACTGAATTTTTATCTGAATTTTCAGAGTTTCTCTCAGCTCTTGTCCTCAAAACAGATAAAGTTATTATTGTAGGTGACTTTAATATCCATGTACACGTTGAAAATGACAGCCTTGGTACTGCATTTTTGTCACTGTCAGATTCATATGGCTTCTGTCAGTGTGTACAAGAATCAACTCACACTTTTAATCACACCCTTGATCTTGTTCTGATATCTGGCATTGAAATTGAGCACTTAAAAGTCTCTGTGCAAACTCTGCTTTTATCAGATCATTATCTTCTAACATTTGAATTTCTGCTCATCAACTATAAACCAAGAGTCACTAGTTATTATAGCAGATGCATATCTGAGGATACTGTTGAAAATTTTAAAGAAATTATTCCCTCTGCATTAATTTCAGTGCCATATCCCAAAATAACAGAGGAATCATATCTTAAATTTAGCCCCTCCCAGCTTGATCAGAACTTCTTCAATAATAAAATTAGACTTATCAGAGAAAATATCCTACACTCCACAGATTCCAGTTCAGCAACAGGAATTATAGAGGCTGGTATTAGTCCTGATGTGTGTTTGGAAAGCTTCCATCCAATTTACCTTAAGGAACTAACGACACCATTATCTTCATCTAAATCATCAACCTGTATACTAGACCCCATACCTACTAGGTTGCTCAAAGAGGTTTTACCCTTAATTAGCAATCCACTACTAAACATTATCAATCTATCCCTTGTAACAGGTTATGTGCCCCAGTCATTTAAAGTAGCTGTAATTAAACCGCTCCTAAAAAAACCTACCCTAGACCCAGAAGTTTTAGCCAACTATAGACCAATATCCAACCTCCCCTTTCTTTCAAAGATTCTAGAGAAAGCAGTAGCGAAACAACTATGTGGCTTTCTTCAGTATAATAGTCTATTTGAAGAGTTTCAGTCAGGTTTTAGAAAGCATCACAGCACAGAAACAGCATTGGTAAAGGTTACAAATGATCTCCTCACTGCATCTGATGAGGGATTTATCTCTATACTAGTCTTATTAGATCTTGGTGCAGCTTTTGACACTATCGATCATCACATCTTACTACAGAGGATGGAACACCAAATTGGCATTAAAGGATCTGCTCTAAGATGGTTTAAGTCCTACCTATCTGATAGATATAATTTTGTTCATGTTAATGATGAATCATCAAGATATGACAAGGTTAGTCATGGAGTCCCACAAGGTTCTGTGTTTGGGCCATTACTATTTACTCTATATATGCTGCCTTTAGGTAATACTATTAGAAAGCACTCCATACATTTTCATTGCTATGAGATGACACACAACTATACTTATCAATGAAGCCAGATGAAACCCATCAGTTAGCTAATCTACAGTCATGTCTTAAGGACATTAAAAACTGGATGTCTAATAACTTTTTAATGTTAAACTCTGACAAAACTGAAGTCATTGTGCTGGGCCCCAAACACATTAGAGACTCATTATCCAGCAACATAGTTAATCTGGATGGCATTGCCTTGGTCACATCCTGTCTCAACTAGATGCAGAAAATCTAGTTCACGCATTTGTTACTTCCAGGCTGGATTACTGTAATTCTTTATTTTCAGGTTGCCCTAATAATATTTTAAAAGCTCTTCAGTTAATCCAAAATGCAGCAGCACGTGTTCTGACTAAAACCAATATCAGAGACCATATTTCCCCCATACTGGCTTCTCTGCACTGGCTCCCCGTTAAAATCAGAATAGAAATTAAAAACCTTTTCCTATTCATGGTCAGTCACCATCTTATCTTAAAGAGCTCATAGTACTTTATCGCCCATCCAGAACCTTACGCTACCAGGATGCAGGGTTATTGGTGATCCCAAGAATGTCCAAAAGTAGAATGGGAGGCAGAGCTTTCATATATCAAGCTCCTCTCCTGTGGAACCATCTTCCAGTCTTGGTACGGGAGACAGACACACTCTCTGAAAAAGGATCCCTCTTCTTTGGTTCTTCCTGAGGTTTCTTATTTTCCCTGTTTAGGATTTTTTAAGTTTTTCCTCACCCGGTTTGAGGGTCTAAGGGCAGAGGATGTCACATCTGTACAGTTTGTCAAAGTCCAGTGAGATAATGTGTAAATTGTGATTTTGGGCTATACAAATAAAATTTGATTTGATTTGAAAGGGCAAACACATTTTCTGGATATACAGTATCTCCAGAAGGAAGGAATTTAGCTGTTAGTTGGTGGAGGTTTTACTAGTTTATTATGAAATAGCTACCTAACTAAATGCACCCTGTCACAAAGTGTTACATTAATGTATATATGGTTCCTGAGCTGTTTGTGTACATTTGTTTTCATCACTTTCAAACTGTTACAAAAAATGCTCCCTGGCCATGTAAAAGCCACTAAAATCTGAACACACATCGATATTACACAATTACTGTGTAACAGTGTGTTGTATATCCTGTGTTTTTCCTCCTCTCTCTGTTTTATGCCCCTTTAATGTGAAAAATCAGCAATATATGGGTGCCTGGAAGAAAAACTTGGCCAAAAAGAAATGACATAATAAATACTTTTTCAATGATGAAATTGGATTGTATTATGGGCGTCATCATAGAAAAGTAAATTTATGTACTTTAAGAAGCTATGCAGCCCTTGATAACTTGATTTCTGAATCACATTTTCAATATTTCAGTGAGTTAACGCATGTTTGTAATGCTAACATTCACTCCGCCGAACATTTGACCTGCCCTGATGTATGACGACCGTCGCATGATGAGGTACTTGAATGAATTTGATGTTTTTGGCTGCCTGCCCCTTAGCGTTGTGTTTTGAGGCTGTGGTCATCTCAAAACCAAGCATGTCCTGAGAAATGAACTGGTTAGCATGCAAAAGCAGGAATCTGATATGAGGTGACAATGGAAATGTTATTCTGAACCCAGAAGCTCTCTTTGGCTCGCTTTGCCCATACCGAAAAAGGGAACACTTAGTGGAGGTTGCATTGGATAAATCTGGCCTCTTAAATGTCACATCAACTCCTCATCAATCTGATAAACTAGCATTAAAACAACTCTGTTAGAACAGAGAAGAAAAAGGGAGGAACTGCTCATTTATTCAGTTGAGAGTAAAGTGGCGTACAGGATGGACTTCTTTAAGAGGGACATGGTGTGTGCGAGAAGCTGTAAATTAACCCTCATGTTAGTCATGCTTGTCTTCCATTTATCAAATGCAATCCGAGTATTTCTGACCAGATACACAGCCAGCGAGATGAGTGGCTTTATCTCAACATGTTTCCAGACTCTGATGGAACCCTGCGGCTTTTAGAGGGTCAGAGGGTGAGAGGTCTCGGAGCGGGGTCAGCAAACAATTTTTTAAGGGTGAGTGTGTGCACGCTCCGACTGGCAGTTCACTGGCCGAGAAAGAAATTCCAGATGCTGAGGAATTTGTGTTTACTTTTTTGTGCGTTTCAATAAGAGGAGAGGTCATGAGAACAGCAGAAAACACCACAAACGCATTTCCATACTTCCTTTTACATACTTGAGCCTATTCCCAATTATTCATACATAGCACAGACTGTTTTACAGCAACAGTTCGTTATTTTGATCGGACAGCACGACCAATAATATCTTCTCTCAAGTGCTTTGTTGGTGAAGCTGTGAGTTGCCCAGAAATTCCTTTGTGTTGGGAAGAAATGGCCTCCGAGACACTCTAGCTAACACTAAAGCCTTCAATTCAAACAATAGAAATGAAACACTGTAGATTGTGGCCATTAAAGGTTCTTTAACACCTATAGTTTGGATTCTTTGGGCTGAGCTATAGCGGAAATGTTTGCTTTGTTACGATCACGGGCAAACTCGGGCTTGTAAATGAGAGTCAGATGGATTCACAGCGATGTTGTGTTTTGGAAAAAGCACTGGCAGCCGATGAACTCTGCAGTTTAGCCATTTTGATGTTAAATTTGGACGTTTAAAAACAAACCTAACAGCCTCTGTAACTTAGCAGGGTGCATGAGTGAACAGCTGAATATGGCAGACCAGGGGTGCCTTTGCAAAAATAATATTATTTTACGTTTTCGTGTGTGCAAATTAAAATAAAACATGTAAAATCCAAATTTTCAAATTCAGTTCGGGCCATAATAAAAACAAATTGCCAATTTTGAACGCAAACGACATAAAAAGGCCTTTCCTTTTGTTACTGTTGCATTACTTTATAGCAGTACCAGCTTGTAGTGTAGAAATTAAAGCACAGACGACTGACACTGAAATACGATAGAAGAAAGAAAGAATTTTAAAAAAATTTACGCAAGTCTGAGAGGGTAAGGAGTCTCTTTTCTCATGTCTTTGAGTGCATTTATAGGCGTTCATCCACAGGGAAATTGTCCTGATTTCAGAGTTATGACACCAAGTCTGAGTACGACTATTGACTCAACTGCCTATTTCACCTCATATTTCAAAGCTTACATGGCAGATTGTTTCCCAAACTCTACAAATATGTTTCACATTCAATTTTATAATCATTACGGCAAGCTTATGTTATAAATTTTGTTGAAAAATATTAATGGATCAAATTTCCATTTTTATTTATGCATTGTTTTATTTTCAAAAGGGAAAATTAGGATTTGATTTTAATCTCCTTAATCAAATTTTTCATAGATTGTACCCACACACACATTTTAAGTTGATTAAATGATTTCATTTTATTATTGGCAGACATTGTCTCCCATAACTATCTGGAGTTTGACTTTGCTTTGTTTGGTTACTCTGCACTCCCCTTCCTGCTGTGAAATGTCAGGATTTCTCTCAGTCCAAGGCCTTGAAAGCTTGAATTTTGGGGTCATTTCCTGTTTTGCTTCAGACTATTTTCTTAATAAGCCTGCAAACGACAGGACAGAGGCCTGCGAGTCATTTTTTTTGTTGTCAGCGGGTTGAAATGTGGCACCGTTCTCACAAGGGATTCACAATCTTAATTCGTGTTTCTTTTGGGCTTGATTTCGTAGCAGAGCTTATCTCAACTAAACCCAAAACAGAGGAAACTAAAAAAAAGTAGGCGGCTAAATGAGACATGTGACAAGACAAGAGAAACAACTGTCTTTTTACTGATTATTTCAGTTGCTCTTTGGATGCATTAAATTTGCTGTCACTGATGTACTGGGGGCTGGTTGTCAGCCACTGAAGCTGAGACATGAGCTGCCACGGGGTTTATAGCCAGGTTTCCCAAACAAGATGAGCTGTTTGCTTAGCAGTCTTTGACATTTCCCCTTGAGCAGCGTTCTGGTTGCCTGGGACGAGGTCATGTTGACCAAGAAGTTTGTCCAAGGAGCAGAGAAGCTGTTGAGCTTAACTGCCAGTGCTCCATTCAGTCTTAACTGTTCATCTCATGACGGCTGCTTGTGATCGTTAAAATGCTTTGATCACGACAGACGGGCCTTTTCAAGCCATTGATGGCTGGATTTCCCAACATGAAAAGTCATAAGTCTTCCGTGTAGAGGCGTCTTCCATTTTTCTCAAGCCTCTCTGAAGGAAGGGCTTTTTATTTCCATGGATGCCCTTGTCACGGGTCAAACTGCGTGATGTTTTTCCTCTCATGAAAAAACTGAACCTCCTCTTCAGCTCCTGCATGTTGGGAGATTTGGGTCTTGCCAGGTGGAGGCCGCCTCTCCTTTTCTCCCCGTTCACTCCTCCCAGCGCTCGGATCACCTGGAACGCAGATACATTTAAAAGATAGATGAAGAGATAGTAACTTTATTGGGCCTTACAGGAAGTTTCTTCGTTTTTGCAGCCGTTGACAAGCACAGTTTGACAAGCACAACCTCACTAATATATCCACACACACTGATACCGGCTAAAGTACTAAAAATCAGAATTCCCCACATTTATACCTAAAATATATATATGATTATAATAAAATACACTTGTGCAATTTGCAATGAATGCAGGAAACTCTATAAAAATTTCATACGAAAATGATAAATATAGAAGCTTGTATGCACCTATATGCCTTATATAGTGTAATGGCATGCATAACAAATTTCAAGATAAGCTTTTTTTGAAAATTGAATTAAAATGGCTGGTTGATGTTCTGTCATGGTCAAAATGAAGTGCATATCGTATGTGCATATCAAAGAGAATTTTGGCCCTGAGTTATTTGCTACATTATGTTAATCTACAAGCCAAAGATCTTTGAGATCTGCTACTGTTCCTCTATTTTCAGGAGGAAAAGAGACTTTTTTATCCATGTGATTTGGGTGAAACGGAAAGTGAAACCCATCTCCTATTGTATAGTACTAAATATGATATTTTCAGAGAGATATTGTTCCATGAAATTGCTCAACAGTACTGAATTTGTATCTATTTATACAGTATTTATACATTTCGATCCTTTACGGAAGTATACAGAGACTTTCTGCTAATTTAGAAATTCTGCCTCATTTAGTGACGATATGACATCCTGAAGGTGATAGATGTTTTAGTAACTGCTTTTCTTTGTTTGTTGTTGATGTCAATGTTGTTCGAAAGCTGCACTTTGATCCAGGCATGTATGAATTGGTGGTGTCTTATAAGCCCGTGCGTGCTGGGTGTTCCATTGTATTCTCGACACAATAATAAAGATTTCATTCATTCAATAAAGCCAGATTGATGACCAAATCTTGAGGGACAAGCACACATCAAGTGTCGAGAATACAGAAAAAAAGTCCTATTCCAAAGGTGCATGTATACCTTTTTGGACACTTGGGGGCAGCAAAAAAAAGCTGTAAACACGACAACGACATATTCTGTTATTATTATCATTATAAAGTGTGTTCGCAAAGATTTTTTATTCATTTTGAGTCATGTTTATAGTCACCTGATGAGTCTAAGTCCAATTTTACACTCTCCTTTCAGTTTTTTTGGTATCCATCGACCTCTGTATAAACACCTATAAGATTTTGTCTGTTGTTCGACGCTCAGGACATAATTTACTGTGCACCTTTTTGTGTAACTACTGCCTGTGGTGAAAATGTGAAAAAAGGGGTTGATGTCAGCTTAATCGACAGCCAGAATATTCAAGGAATGCTAAAGTAAAGTCTATGTGGTTTGTCACTACATAACCACATGCTAAATGCAGCTTTGAGACACGTCATCAGTTAATTATGATCTGCTCTTCTGAGCAACAGAAAAGGAAACAAAACAGTCCCAAATGTAGTGAGCCTCCACTAGAAGAGCAGATATGGAGAGCATTGTGGGCTGTCGTACCTCTTCCTCTCCAAACATGTAGTATTTTTGTATTTTTTCTGGTTAGAGCATCAGTGGGAAACAGTCTGTTCCCACAGGAAGTAAAAATCCCTTAAAGGTTTGGTGTGTTCAAAGGGCATAACTTCCTCATATCTTTCTATAACATGAAAAAAAACCCAACCTTTTTTAGCATGCGAACATAAACAGAGCTAAAACGGGTCCCAGTCTTTAGAAAACCAATAAATAAAGTACAAAAATGAGAGTCTCACCTCCTGACAGAGATGTAGGAAGGCAGCATGGACTCCTTCATGATTCTCTCTGGCCGAGGCCTCAAAGTAAACCCCTCCTGTGAACACAGACACTTCTCATATCGCTCTGATAACATTCCTCCTTCATTAGGCAGCATGCAGGATATAGATTAGAGAGAGGCACTCTCTCTGTGTTTGTAAGGATATTCTAATTTCTTTCCACAGCGGTTAGAGTCGGGCTGTGTATTTAGACAGAAATGCAGATGTCCGATCAGGTTAAAGGAAGAGATAAATGGTGAGCAGTGGGAAAAAAATAAATTTTAAACCACAGAAAAAAAACAGAACTGGTAATTTTCTGCACAATTTCACACAAGGGACATCTGTGTTTGTATTCTTTTGCCTGATCTACGTGAAAAACAACTCAAAGTTTTCTCTACACCAATCAGGTTTTTAGGAATATCTAAATCAAAGTCAAAGACTGTTGTTAGGACATTTAATCATTAAACCTGATGAAATCACTTCCACAGAGTCCTTATTACTTATATGTTGAGTGCAAAACTCAAAGATAAACAGTAAAGTATATGTGGGATGCCCAAACATTCACACCTGAGGCCAAATGGGGCGAATTAAAAGGTTGAAACAAGAAAAGGCATAATGCAAAATAAAGAAAAAGGAGGGAGAGGAGGGAGAAGGAGGAGGATGCCCCACCTAGTGAAGCTGCTAACGTCTCGCCTTCGTCTGCCGGCACCTGTCGGGCTCTGAGCAGGTCGCTCTTGTTGCCAACCTGCAGCAGATTACAGATTACAGGATAGATTAGATAACAGGGATTAGGGTTAGTAGGTAGCTCTTGCTGTCTGTTCTAGACAGGAGGCAAAAGACTGAGGCACTGCTAAATGTTGAGTCTTAAATAACCTGCAGGCATTAAAGGTGTTTTCACACCTGACAGTCTGGAGGACTGCAACACTGCTGCCTTTTTGTTTATTTTGGTTCGTTATCACACTGGAATTTTATCAAACGTACCAAACCTACTAAATAAGGTCAAAAAACATGGCTGAAATGACCACTCAACTATTGGACAGAACTGAGAGGGGGAGATACTTCCATACCACCAGAGTGTCCACCTGAGCACACATGTAGGCAATGGAATGGAACACATTTATGCAGTCTTAGGGTTTATGTTTTCACTTTGGTGTTTACATGAAATAAATGTTTCACCAGAAGGCGTCCAGTATGAGCAGCAGGCGAGGGAGCGAGCGGTCGAGTGTTTCATATTTTAGGTGATGCGAATGAGACAGTACTGGACAGTACTGGACAGTACTTTTGCCTCCTTCCACCCCTCTTTTGAACCATTTCCTATCTTTGTACTATCTGTGTACTGCTTGGTTCGTTTTGCTTCCACACCTCAAACAAACTGCACAAGGTTTCACTTGGAAGCGAATTGAGACCCCCGTTTTCAGGCACTTGTTTTGTTTGACCAGAGTTTGAATGTGCCTTCACACCTGCTCAAGGGACCCGGACTATAGGAGAAAACGCACCAGGGTTCGTTTAAAGCGGACCAAACAGCTCTGGTGTGACTGAACCCAAAAATTCATGGATCCAACCCTTTATTTTGATCTGCGCCAAATTGAATGGCTTCTTCCTCCGCCAATTCCCAATCCTACCACCAAGTTTTGTCGAAATCTGTTCTGCTCTCCAACCAACCAACCAACCAACAGCCAGCGAGCCACCCAACCAACCTTTAAAACCACCTTTTCGCGACCACCACCAACATTTTGTACAAACTGAACTTTTGAGGAGAGACACACACTGACCAGTATAACGGGTATATTCCCAGAGGGGTGTATGCGTCGGACGTGTTGGTACAGTGGCTGGATGGTGCGGTAGCTGTTGTGGTCCGTTATGGAGAAAACGAGCACGTAACCATCTGCCCAGTAGATTGACCTGGAAGTGTAGTTATTACACAGTTGTTACACTGTATTCCTTCATTATTACTGTGTGTTAGTTCATGTTGACTGCTTTGTTTAAGTAACCAAGTCTTACCTGTTGATCTGCTCCTGGCAGTAGAGGCCCTCAGCATCATCCTGAAAACATGCATACAGAGGATCAAAGGTCAGTCTTTAGATAATCAATCCATCATTTAGTTGATACTAAGAAATGCTTAAACATCCATATCACAATTTCTGAGCGGTTTAAAGAACATTTTCCTTGTACTATCTTTTATTCTAAATTCAAATTAACAGCACTCAATACTTTTCAGATACCACGATCAAAAAAACAAACCTAGCACACAAAACAAGACATGTTTCAAGGGGGCAATCTTCGCTATAGCTGCTAAGCTAAAAGTGTTAGCGTGAGCTCCAATGTGCGTGCGTGCCCTGCTAGAAAAAAAGTGATGCCAGTGTTGGGATAGCAGATAAACACTGAGGTAGACAGTGTTGTGTCAGCTTTTTAACCCCTTCAGAGGAGCCTTAGCGGCTACAGTGGTGTAAATAATATCTTCTTAAATGGGTTATCAGGGATTCCAGAGATAGGGAATATGATAAAGATACTTCATACAACTTTCCATGGGCACAGGGTTGACCACATAATGAATTAATTTTTACTTTTAGGGGAATTGTCCCTTTAAAGTGAGTTCGCAGGCACACTGCCAAGACAAATGGCTGTGTATTAACACACACCTGCTGGATTTATGACTCCTAACCCACCAGACCACCCCGGTGTTATTTCGTGACCAATTAGACTTCATTCGGTGCACATCCAACACTCTTTTTGTCCACGTGCTTGCCAAGCAAAACATATTTCCTGCAATCATGACATAAATTCATCTAAAACACTATTATTATAAACATTCTTCTCTGTTTTGTGTTTTAAAAATCTCTCCTGGAGCAGCTTCTAACAAATCTTCCAGGAGCTCAGCACCTCCACGACCTCTCAGCCTCCACACACTGATTATTTCTGCCTAATCTCTCAGAGCACCATCGTCCTGCCAGGAAGGACTTCCTCGCCCGCCGTTATCTTCCCCGCTGTAGGAAATGAAAAAGGCTTTGCGTCTCTGGCTCTGTAAACACGCTGCCGGCGCAGAGCGGAGTGAGCCGTGTGGCACGTTGCGCTCATTAAACTCATCATGGGCGAGGAGCTGCTCCTTTGGCTTCAAATACATTCCTGACTGTGCTTTGAGATAAAAACAAACAACAAAAAAAATTGCAGTTTTTGTAGCGATGGCATTTAGGGAGCTTTGATGAGTTCACTTTTGTAGACGGAAAATTAAGCAACAATACTGATCGCAGACCCTCTTAAAGGTGCCGACCCAATTTTTGTCAGCCTCAATATTTCACTCTGCTGCAAATGCAAAACTTAAGCTTGTCTTAATACATAATGAACCCATCGTCACACTGTAAAAATGTTTACTTTTAACTTTTTTTCCTCAACTGTTCATACTTAAAAGTTGAGGTAACGCTTAATGATTGAAAGTTAGCCATCAGTCTGTCGTTTTTCTACAGTTTTACAACTTTGATTGTAAAACTGATTGTCTTTGGTTGAAAGTGGTAACAAACTATGTTTACTTAAGTAGTGTACAGATTATCTTATTTTTTTGGGGGGGAGGGGTATTTCAATATTTCAGTTTTTTCAGAGATTTAACTTAGAAATAAACCTCACACTGTAAAAAAAAAAAAACAACCAAAAAACCCTAAAATAATTGTTCGGGCTTCCTTAAAATTTTAAGTTCATTGAACTTTGAAAGACAAATTAAAAGAATTTTGAATTATTGCTGTTCCACTGAACAGATTATTGTTTATATACAGTATATATTTAGTTTGATGCTATTCACATTCATTAATTCTATCAGTCTTTTCAGAAGAGCCCAATTTTCAAAGGTAATTTTGAATAGATTATCTCATCATGTTTCATATTTTTAAAGCGGAGGTAAGTATGAGCACAGGTTGGTTCCTCCAACAAGCAAAAACGAGCGCACTACATCCTTGTCACACCCCTCAAAACTGCAAACCCATGGCTTAATGTGTGGATTATTTCATACATAAGGAGGGTTGAATAAACAAGGCTGAAGTGCAACGTTGACAACACAGTACAGGGCTTACAACCCATTTTGTTTTCTTTTTTTTTTATCATTCAGCTCTTTTTGATTGTGCTATTTTAGCTCGGTTTTCTGCTGTTTTGTGTTTGAACTGACCAGGTTTCTGTATCTGTTGAACCTTGGATCTACCTCTGTGTACGACACGCGCTTTATAAGCCAGCATGACCCGGAGATCAGGGCAGATCTTCAGCAAAATGACGCAGAGGCTTTATCTTTGTAACATTTCCATTCAGATGTTTGGCCATAATGCGCAACTTTGGGACAGAAACGCGGCTGCAGCCTTTCTGCCTCCATTAGTTACCTGGAGAGCGACGCAGGGAGTATCCTGGATCTGTAGCGACACTTCCTCCCCCTCCAGCGTGACCTTTCTGGAGTAGAGCGCTCCTGTGGAGAACGAGATGAATGAGTGGAGGGATGAAAGGATCAATATGGTGGGTTTTCTCCTGAGCGGCGGACTAATACAGCCAGTCGGGGAGTGCTTTTACTTTGGCTGCTACCTGGGACAAATGGGCCTTGTCTTACCACGGATGGATGGATGGAAACTCACCAGTGTTTGCCTCGTAGTCCCCGATGAACCTCTTGGTCAGAAACCTGACGATCAGCGCTGAAAGGAGACAAGAAAAGAAAGAATATTACGCCAGAGTCATGACTGTACATGCCAGCTTTTAAACCTGCAGCCAATTATGCAGGAAGTATAACATCTGTGTCCCAAGCTGCTCTTTGTTGTCTTAAACTTGTTTACCAGGAGAGAGAAAGAATTAAGGTTTCCCTCACCGACCTGCTGCACACTACTGACCTATATAAAACATTTGCTTTTAGCATGTGCTGATGGAATTTTCCTGTTGTGTGCCACGGATATTTTACAATGACAACTTCCGTCGCAGGAGGATAAGCCGAACACAATGGCTCAAAGTCTGAACTATGGAAATAATTCACCAAATACTCAGAACCTGGAGTTGCAACACTCAACACGTCATCCAATACAGATTAATGATTGCCTCATCTCTTGTTGTTTTGGGTGTGTGGTCAGATCTTTTTGACTCTACTTGACTTTTTTGAGGCCACTTCCATGGATCTTATCTTTTAGGATCACTGTGAGCTTCATTTACCAGATTACTATAATCGGGGTAATTTAAAATGTCATTTCCACCGAGTTTGAGTTGAACTGCCATTTATGAGAACAACTGAGCTATTTTTTACTGTCAGGTGGAAAATCACAACTTATTTCTAGTAACTTTTGGCTGGAGTTGGACTCTTATGATGTTTTATTGCTGTGCATATGCCCCCAGCTGTAAGAAACAGACATCATTAATACACAGAGCGAATCCCTCACTTTCCAACCAGTGAGACAAGCTATCCACTTCTAAGGCTGACAGACTTCTCCTCATTAATAAGACTTATCCTTTCTATTATCAAGTATTAAAAAAAAATTGATATTTCATTGCAATTTCATTGCCCTCTTCACAATTCCATCTTTCTTCACTGTTTTTAAGGCTTTTGTACCCTTCTACTATGGCTGGAAAGTGAACACAGTTCATTACACTGCAAAAAAAAAAACAACAAAAAAAAGATTAAACTCACTGAACTTGAACTGACAAGTTAATTAAATTGAGAATCTTTAAAGAGCTGCCTCAATTCTATGAGTTAAAACAACTATTTTGTTTTCTGGAGTGTACATTAACTCCAGTAGTTTACTACAGTATTTACATTTTATGTCACTTTTATAGTTAAACAACACCTATATTTATACAGAGGCTTCAGTTGGGTATTTATATCCTTAAAATCCTTAATCCTCTGTAAAACATACACTGTGAAAACAAAGTCACAGTTTTAACTTTAAAAAGTGTCCAGGCTGCCTTTAAATTCAGTTAACCTAGAAAAAAAACAATGTTTAATGACTGAAAAACCCAAACACATTTTGTGTAAGTTAAAACGACTTTTAGGAACTTGTTCAAATCGTCTCTACAGTGAGCTGCCAGCACTTATTTAAAGCTATTCCATAAATTACACAATATCAGCGTTCCAAAATATAACATATAACGCAAAGAACACGTTGCCACTGATACTTTTTCGTTATTGTTTGTTGGTTTGTTTGCTGCTTTCAAATTTCAAGTTCACTGAACCTGAGCAGATTGGACTACTTTTGTAATATTGTTCAAAATATTTCCACGGTGAGCTGCACACTTAAATGCAGCCGGCAACTTAATGCAACAACAGCGATCATCCTAAAATATGACAAATAACACATCCACATTTTGCTGGTTATACCTCTATGTTCAAGTTAAAGTATGAATGAAGGCTTTTGAAAGACGCTATGGTGTTTTCACATTATTCCATTCATATTCTTCCAGCTGTGAAACGTGATTAATGCTTCATTCACTGAATATAATGAACAAAAATAAATTTAAACGAACAAATGGACCCAATTATAACACAAAAATGTGCAACGTTTTAAAATGACCACAAAATGCATGAGAATGAAAAATGTCGCCCCCTGTCGATCAGGATTGGAAGTTCGGCGAAATCACTCGTTATCTTCGACTCTTCCACCCCTATTAGGCAAATATACATCTCATTTTTAATACAAACACGATGCGTGGCGCGTGTATCTAATATCTGTTTTTACCACGTTGAGGGGAATTAAGTCGCAGCATTCTCCGCTAAAATCCCCACAGGGACCTGTTGAATCCCAGCCAGTGTTTGAGAACATAGCTGTGAAAATGCACCATGAGATTCCTCCACACATCCCGTACCGGTTTTCCCGACGTTGCTCGCTCCCAGCACCACGATCTTCACCGTCTTGTTGGGCACACAGTCCAGCAGGGGATACTCCGGTATGGGCACCAGCAGGAAGTTGCCGGACCCGCTGCTGCTGCTGTTCATGGTTCCCGGTGCAGGGTCGCCAGTCAGCCGCATTTAGCTCCCCTCTGCCCTCAGCTCAGCTCTGTTCTGGAAGTCCCTCTGCCCCGCAAACCCCTCCGTCCCAACGACCAAACGCTCCAATACTCCCTGTAATGTTCCCGACTCCTCTGGATCTTCTGAGGTCCTTTACCTCACTCCTAGTGCTGTGCGTTAAATGCTCAAAATTCCCCAATTTTTTGCAAGTATTCCAGTTCCAGTTCAGAGTCTTCCCTCCTCTGATTGACGTTTTAACCCCTCGGTGCGTCTTCCAGCAGTGATGAGTGGTTATTTCCCGCACAAAAGCTCAGTGATCGGTGTAAAGTTTGCACACATAAGTGTAAAAGAGAGGTATTGCGGTGCGCACGGAGTCCAGATGTCTCACTGCGGACAGAGAGCAGAGAGGGGAGAGGGAGGGAGGGAGACTCTGAACCATCCCCTAATATTCCCCTGAGAGCAGCCCAAGTTGGGCTCCTCTGTCATCCAACCTACTGGGGCCAACAAACCAGGAATGGAAACAAAAGGGTTTCTAACGATAAAGCTGCTCTTTGATCAGGATCACACATGGAATTGGAATATTCTGTTTTTATACTTAATTTCAACTTCACAGTGCAGAATCAGCGAACTATGGAAGCTCAGTTGTGTCAGGAATAAAAACAAAAAAAAAGAATTGAGGAATTGAAAATGTAGGTGCTGATGTAAAAATCTAAAATCAGAGTCTTGGTGTTTCAGCTGAAGGCAACTGGACTTTTTGTGGTTCCCTGAGGACGTTTTGCTTCTCATCCAAGAGGCTTCTTCAGTTCTAAAATCGGAATCATTTTCTTTATTCATCCCCACAAAATGACTCACATTAGAAAAAAATAGTCAATGATGTACTGACGTAATCGAAACGATGAAGTCTAAATTGATGTCATAACTAAGGAAATCCCAATTTAATGTATTTTTTTAAAACAATTTTTAACTCCTTTTTTACATTCAAATTCACCAAATCATAATAAATAATACATTTTTTTATAAATCACTCCTATCATTCTTTTTGTTATTCTTTTTTTATTTGCAAAACTACGGTTCCATCAACTGTTATTCATGTGGAGCGTGCTGTGTGTAAATGTCATCGGTCAAGAATTAGATAAATGAATAAATAAATAGATAAATACTCTTCAGATTTGTATGGCCTGTAGAGGTAAATTGGGGTAAAATGATTCAAATGCAAGTGAAGGAGGTATTTTGAAAAGTTCACTTCAGAAAAATCTGTTTTGCCATTAAGACGGAGCATTTAAAAACACAACAAGTAAAATTAGAATAGTCGATTTCAGAAGAATTTGGGATTAGAATTAATGATTTATTTATGTGAAAGTATAATTTTTTGTTGAAGCTTTTGTGGCTACTTGTATCTATCTATACGCAACTGCAAAGTAACTTCTAAGTAAAGCTTTACACTAAATGTAATGCAATACTAAAATGTAAAATATTGCTCTAATAAAAAAGTGGAGTTGCTCAAGTGACTACAGTTAACCTGAAATATGCTTTACTTTTGACAGCTGATGAGATTCAGGCACATGTGACACCTAAATGTTGATTTATAATCTCCAGTTGTTTACGATTATGATTACAATTAGGGGGGAAAGTGAATGTCACCACCACAGTACAGATAACAGACAGTGGATAACGGAGACATCTCACAGGCAGCAAAATATGAGTCTAAAGCACAGCAGCATAACAATAAAATGTTGAGTGAGAGTGGAAAAAAACACAAGGTGGAAGTCCAACTCCCACATAATGACGTGAGAGACTCATAGCACCGCCCGGCGAGTCTTCCCCTGTGATAAGAATCGAACGCATCAAAGTAATGCGTCGGCGACACTCCCCTCGCAGGCTGGGAGGCAGAAAGTCACAACAGCAGCGGAACAGCGGAAGTTATGTTACAACACAAAATAAGATATCCAACTACATCGTTTTACCTTAATTTTCAAAGCTCACCTTTAAGTATTTCTCTGAACAGAATTTTTGTAAGGAAAATCAAATTACGGCTTGAACTAAAAATGCAACTAAATCAGTTAGCTGCCTCAGTTAACAAGAATGTATTTTACGGAGAAAAAAATAATCTAAATGTAACTATTGAAGTTCCTCAATTTCAAACGTCGTGCAACACAGTCATGAACTTGTGCTAGCTTGTACCAGTGTTCGATGGATGAGTCTTACACATTCGTTTCACTCAAACACAAAATCAAAGAAGGAACTTTATATAGTAATTAGGGACGTTTGTTAATCTATTTTATCCTTTGGCCGTTTTTATCTGCGTATTATTTTGAAGCACGTAACCGGAAGTCGTGCGTGCTATCCCGTGTGACTTGGCAGTATTACTCGAAAGGGGCAGAAGGCTCCCCCGGAACTGTACAGCCGCATCGGCTCTGATAATTTCACCATCGGGGTTCGGTCCAACATGGCGGCGCACGGATGGAAATACTGATGACAGTCCGAAAGATCGCCTCGATTTGTACGATGGTGAGGAGCTGAGATTCGGCTTTATCCCTGCTGCTCGTACGCTGCGCTTCTGTCCGGTGCCTTGGCTGCCGAGCCAGGACGCTAAGCTAGCTGCTCCGATAGCCTGTTTGCTAACCTCACGGGGCAACACGATAATAACACACAGCGGTTTCCAGAAAGTTGTACAGCCTTGGCTCTTAACAGTAGATCTCCAGCTCCGAGTGTAGCGTGGTTGAGTTTAAGAGCTGGTGGCATTGTCCACATTCAAAGTTTTTAATTTTTTTTTAATTTTTGACAGTTAATTTTGGCAGCTTGTCATTTGTTTATACGAGAAGGGAAGGAAGGGTTGACCAACGAACGACAACTCGCTAGCTTAGCCTGATAGCACAACAGCAGTCCTTCGAGCCTGTCAGGACAAAGTTCCTTACTCACATGTATTCAAGATTCAAGTCATAATTTTGCTTTCTTTCTACATTATACCACTTTGGTAATAGCGGTTGTATTTTAAAGGCGACTAGATAGCAACATCAACTCAGCCAGAGGACATTATCTCTCAATCTTGGAGGTTGATGGAGAAATTCAGCATTTCCTGTCATGGGATACACCCTGGATGTTTCCTCTGCCCCAAAACTTGGCTGATGTTCGGTTTTTGCTTCTCAAAATTAGCAACACACTTTCTTTTTTATCCCGATAAAAACCCTGTGGTGCAGTTGTGAGGGTAAATAAAAGTTACTCCGTTCAAAGCTTATTTCCCCAACATTATGCCGTTGTTGTTGCTCCGCACATTGAAAGCGTTTAAATAATTAAATCTTTTCTAAATGGATTTCTAGAGGACCCTGCGAGTAGGATACTTTATTGATCCTTGTGATCAGTTTCTCCAGCTGAAGGGCATCCACCTGTTGGTCAGGTTGTCCCATACAGGTCAAGGTTAACAAGGTCAGACCGCTTCATTTTGTTGCATTTAATGTGGTGGCTTTGGTGGTTTATTGTGCAGTGTAGCCAGGTCAAAGAGGCCAGCAGGGGAGCTTAAAGCTAGAGGATTAGCTTCGGACTGTAATTTATCCTGTTTCCAACCCCTGCACCCTTCAGAGCCCACGTACGGTTAGGCAGGTGCCACAGAGAAGTCTGCTGCAGCCCTTTTAAATTTGCTGTCTGGTGCCGGTGTGTGTGTGCATGTATGCTGAAAGCAGTGAGCTCTTACTTAGCAAGTACACGCACACACACACACACACACACACAGAGCATTTTCAAGACCACACACTGTGCAGCGTATCCCCTTTAAGTGCGAAAGCAAGCATCATTGAGGCAAATTATTAGGGCTGGCTAGACAAATACTAACAATACCTAATATTGCCTGTGTCTGGCAGGTTTGTTCAGTCTGTCTGCCACTTTGGCAGCCTACCAGTTGCTGCCCAGAAGGTATTTGCTTTTCAGAAAAATCAATTTCGCTGGTGAAATGGTGAAAGTCACTGTGGGGTGGAACAAGTCAGAGCTGGGCAGTTCCATCTCTCAGTATTGATAATGGAGCAGTTTTGAGACGCTGTTTCCCGAGAATAGAAATGGAGTTTAAAGTTATATAAGCTCTGAATATAATAAGTAAGATTGCCTCTCTCAGGCCTGAACTTAATAGTTCTTTGACATATTTATATCACACACTCACATATATAAGATATGAAAATGGCATATTATTTAATGCTGAAAACTGGATGTGAATGACTGGTCAGAATCATAATCTTGTATAAATGCTCTTTGATAAGATGATTCCTTATTTAATTGCCACTTTTTGAAAACCTTGAAGTGCTTGAGCTAATTTTTTTTTTTTTAATGCATTAAAAATACATTTTTTAGAAGACAATTCAAAGAAATTGGTATTGTAGGGCTGGGATTTATATACCATATATATTACTATTGTGATATGAGAATCTATAATTTCTGAGATGTTGGATATTGTTTTATCGTGATATGTTGTGAAGTGTTGTCTTTTCCTGGTTTTAAAGGCTGCAGTACAGAAAAATGATGTAGTTTCCTTGATCAAGGTGTCCTTCCTGTTCTTATCTTACATGTTTGGACTTCAAACTGTTTGTGGAAATGAGAACTTGTTTACAGCATACATTGAGCAAAATCATTCCCAGACAGATATTTGTATTCCTCTGTGTTTGCCTTTCCGACTCCAGAGAGCTTGTTTTTCTGTGCAGCAGCCTTGTTTACGACCTTGCGCTGTTAGATAAATAACCTTGTTTAGGATGTGAGGATGAGTAACAACTGTGTGGCTCCACTTCTGATGTCATTCACCTCTGAAAGAAAATGCTGCATCATTGTTATCATCATCATATCATCATCTTTACGCTCCTCGCTCTGTTTCTGTCTCTCCTGCTGTAATACATCCAGAGATTTACAGGGACTAAATGACCTTCAGAAACAGAGAGTGTTTTGATGACAGGGAACTTGTTTCACAGATTTTTGAAATAATAGACATTTTGATCAGACTTTAGGCATGGAATAATTGAGCTATTCAATCAAAAGTTTCAGAAACAGCTTTATCATAGTAAAAAAGAACCTTTTGCGTTTATGTATTAAAGATTTTTAAACAGCTTACAAGCTTAT
This sequence comes from Mola mola, assembly GCA_001698575.1. Lineage (NCBI taxonomy): Eukaryota > Metazoa > Chordata > Actinopteri > Tetraodontiformes > Molidae > Mola > Mola mola. The sequence goes on from KV751344.1 coordinate 3,922,107, forward strand.
TTCAGTGAAAGTCGTGTTATGAGAATGGTTGTTAGTAGGTTGGCAACAAATGTTGTTTTTATTGTCACTTGACATCATTATGGGATTAGTTGCTTTGTCTGTATAAAAACGGTGAAAAATTACATTCTCAAATATTTAGTTTTGTCCATTACCCAAATATACTCAGTTTATTGCCACGGAAGAGTAAGAATCCAGAAAGTATAAAAAGCAGGAATCGGAGATTATTGATATTTTGTCAATTAAGAATGGATTTAAACTGATGAAACAATGATCATATTTAGAGTTGTAGTGATTAGTCAGTAAATGAGTTAGTCGTCAACTAGTTTGACAATTGTTGCAGTCGTTTTATTTTTAGCTGTCACAGTGTAACCTCATCCTTGTAATTGATTTTTCCACACATTCACTTTGCAGCTATAAGTTGTGATTTATGTATTCATTTATTTTGTGCAGAGATTCTACATCTTTTCCAAAGCTCAACTCAAACTCAGATTATTGACCTTTAATTAAGCCAAGTATTAAAATCAAAACTCATGGGTGGTTAAACCTTTTTTCAGTTGTTATTGGAAGTAAAAACCAGGAGTGGTCTTTCGTTAATGTGTAAACCACATTTAAAACACGGGTATGAATCTCCATGAACTGATTCATTTACAGTAACATTTGAGCCATTGATGAGCTGATATTACTCAAAGGCTGAACTTTATTCATCATTTCATTTGTGGTCTTTTAAAACTTTGTGCATTCCAATATTAAGTATTAAAATAGATTATTAGATTAACAACATAGATTATTAAGATTTATTTGAATATTATAGAGGTAATGTAACCCACTGTGGATAAAACCTGATTATGGTACAGCTGCAGCAAACAGATGGTTCACAGTGCTGCGGAGTATAGTGAAAAAGAGCAGGAAAACAAACAATAAGGAGGAAGTAAGAGGACAAAGGTGTTTGTCTGATGATGCATTTTACCAGTGTAAAGAGGATTTTAAGAATCAACATAAAATACGTAGGAAATGTTTATTTTGCAGCTGTGTCTGCACACATGCACCCTTTTGTTTTGTTTTTTTTAAACACGCATAATGGGATTTTCCCACAATATCTATTAAGGTTGTTTCTTCTTCTTCTCCCATAGGGCGCCAATGCCTCTGCCTTGGAAAAGGAGATTGGACCGGAACAGTTTCCCGTTAATGAACACTACTTTGGTTTGGTCAATGTAAGTATCAGTTGAAACCACTCAGTTAATGTAAAATGTGGAGCTTAAAGTAAAAAAAAAACAAAACAACAAATGTCGGGAAGATCCCCTTCCCTCAGTCCCGTGTATTTCTTTCTCTCTTTGTCTCTAATTCTGTCTCTGCTTTTGTTGTAGTTTGGCAACACCTGCTACTGTAACTCGGTGCTGCAGGCACTGTATTTTTGTCGACCGTTCAGGGAGAAGGTGTTGGCATACAAGGTCAGTGATTAATGGATCAGCAGCAGTGCTTCTGTCCCCAAGTTTGTTTGACTGGTTTGTCCTTCGAAAAGAATTCACCTTAATACTAGATCCAGAATGGTATGCAATATTAGGGGGTCAAAAAGTTTGAATATTGATATATTAGCTGATATACGCAATTTTTTTTCCTCAAATGAGGTTATCAAGCATTTATGACAAATATATGCAATGGAGAAGGCAGACTATTTTACAGATTAATAACAAACTTTTAATGTCTTAAATGACAACAGTGGCAGTGGCCCAAAGCATCTTTCTCTACTTTGTGTTCTTTAAAACTAATTTTTTTTTGATATTGGCCGATACTGATAACATATATGCAGATATTGATATATCTGTGATATGCCAATATCAGACAACAGATATATCCGTCAGGCTCTATTAAATATCCTTTAACAATACTGGAGCTGTATTATATTCAGAGACTAATTAATCAGGTATTCATAATGTGAGCTTAGCAGTTGCCTTGATAGTAACAATAAGGTGTAACTGGAAGTTTTTTGGTATAGCTACCATTTTAAAAGACTTGAAATTGACTCGTAAAAAGCTGTGCAAACCCTTTTTATCATTATTGACAGAATCAACGGCTAGAGTCACCTCTCATCTGGGTTCACAGGTTAAATATAAATTGCGAGTGCGTGCGTGCGTGTGTGGGAGTGACATCACTCGTATAGATAAAATGTCAAGGTTCAGGCTAGTCTGAACTCAGAGAATCTCCCCTGTGGCTTCATGTTTAGTTACAAGTAGCTTTTTTCCTCCATTTAGGTGCAGCCGCGTCGTAAGGAGTCACTCCTCACCTGTCTGGCCGACCTGTTTAACAGCATCGCCACGCAGAAGAAGAAAGTCGGGGTCATCCCTCCCAAGAAATTCATCTCACGACTGAGAAAGGAAAATGGTGGGTATTGTTATTGGAATACTGAAACTGTTATAGTTGAAGGGCAAAAGTGTTCAGAGTGTCAGTTGTGTTTTATACTGAGAGTGTTGCCAGAGGTTGCAGCTGTTGCTTCTGACAGAAAGGTAACAGCATCACTTCCTGTCTTTTCTTCAGGAACACGTCTGTATAGAACCGGGTGTTCAGAAATGTAGAGTCTGAAATGTTCGCTCATCAGTTATTTGATAAGACTCTCTTTCACAGTGGAGCCGCACAGCTGGGTTCTTTGATTGGTGAGGGAGGAAGGAATGAGGCAGTGTAAAGGAGAGAAGAAAAGGGAGGCATGGGGGAGGAGGAGAAGGAGGAGGGAGAGCTCAGCTGAGAAGTTAATCTCACAGCTGAGGAAAGAAAACTGTCAGCCAAGTCCAGGAGTGGAAAGCAGATGAAAAAGAAGCAGCCATCCTAATTAGCTCCTCTTCTTCTCTTCAACACATGCTGATGTTTATCTTATGTTCTCTTTCTTCAACATGTCTTCCTTCCCCACCTCTGTTTCTTTAAATCCCTCTCCGCTCTCCGTGTACTTTTATTTTGTGCTGCTGTCCTTCTTTCTATACCTGTCCCCCTCAGAGCTGTTTGACAACTACATGCAGCAGGACGCACACGAATTCCTCAACTACCTCCTCAACACCATTGCAGACCTGCTCCAGGAGGAGAAGAGCCAGGAGCGGCAGCAAAACGGGAAACTTGTGCAGAACGGTGGTGGAGGAAGTACAGGAGGAGGGGGAGGAAGTGAGGGGGGAGGAGGAGACGGGGAAGGAGGAAAGGAGACACAACAAACTTGGGTCCATGAGATCTTCCAGGGGACGCTGACCAACGAGACGCGCTGCCTCAACTGTGAAGCTGTAAGTTAGATTTTTTGATAATAAGTGAATTTAAGTAATCCATTTAACTGGATTAAACTTTTCAAAATACAATTGCTTAGTTACAGTAAGCATGAATTATATAAAACGGACAGGACTGCAGTCGCTAACCGCTAACAAAACAAATAAAAGAACAGTTAAATGCTAAATGGCAACAAAACTTGGAGTTTTATTGATTGAAAATATGTTTTAAATACATTTCATTGGTTCAAAACAAACAACAATGACCAGACTGTCTTTGATGTGTTTTAAAAACATGATTTATATACCATATCAGTTAAACAATATGGGTGTGAGTAAGGTAGGATAATACAAAATACAAACATTATTTTGAAGAACATCAGGACATAAAATATAATTTGTGTTTACAAGAAAATGTCACAGGACACTTTCAGTCTTCTGCATTTTTACAGTGCATATATACCTTGTTACTCCACCATCTCTTCATGAAACAAACAGAAAAAATGTCCTTTTGAATATGGGAAACCACAAGACCTTTAGTGTCTTCACTCTTATTGTAGGTGAGCAGCAAAGATGAGGACTTCTTGGATCTGTCAGTGGACGTGGAACAGAACACCTCCATCACACACTGTCTCAGGTAACACACTGCCCCTATCATCACCCATCCATAAAACATATTTAATCTTCACCTTATACAGAATAAAAAACATTAGCTTAGCATCTTAAATTTGACACTTATTCTTTTGTAAGGTTATTGGTAAATGTTTGACCTCTTCACAGGGGATTCAGCAACACAGAGACATTGTGTAGTGAATACAAATACTACTGTGAACAGTGCCGCAGCAAACAGGAAGCCCAGAAAAGGTGGGTGATGTCCTCATTTCTATTTTCCATCATGCTGAATTATAAGAGTTTTTTTTTTCTTCCTTTGTAATTCATCATCCTATAACTGCAGCTGAAACAGTCAGTTGCAAAACAGTAAATTAATCGGCAATTACTAAGTATTTTCTTTGAGGAAAGTGCCCAAAATTTTGTTTTTTTTGTTCCATATTTTCTGCTTTTCTGTGTTTTCTGTCCTTCTATACTAAATATCTTAGCTGCATCCTCTTTACAGAGGTGTATGCAGAGCAGGAACCAAGAGTGATGAGATTGTGACATGAGTGGCTTCACTTCTATCCAAAATTTTATATTGGCCAGTATTGATACCACATAGGCCAATACTAATATATCTGTGACAAACGGATGCATCAGTGGCGCTCTCGTTTTTCCCGTACATCCACATCTCTCTGCTTACTGTGTGAACGTAGCCAGTGAAGTTTTTTTCCTGTTATTGTTAATTCAATTGATTTTGAACAGGCTCAGCATGTGCAGCCCCAATCATATCACCATGACAAAAATCTAATTTTGACATATCGTGTTGTTGTCTGACCTGCAGTATCTGCAATATTATTTTTTTCTTCTCTAAGCACATACTGTATGTAATTATGGCATTGTTTTTTAGTTGGTAATTGGCCTTTTTTTTATTATTTTTTTTTTATTGACGCTTTTGTCTCCCCATAACCATATAGGAGAGTTGATAATTCCAAGCTGGTAAATATGGTTTCAGGTTGTTCAATTAGACAGTACCCTGAAGCCACATGTGCCGTTACTATAACAACCAGTCGCATTGTATTGTGGGTTGATGTGGGCCGAGATGTCTGTCTAACATCCGCTGGGCTGCGATCTCCCACCGTTGCTCTTCATCTGCGGTGTAACAAGAAATGATGCTGAATTTGCAGACTGTAATTAATGAGTGTCAGCATAGAACACTTTAAGCCCTCTGAGTTTTTTTTTGTCAGGACTGTTCACTTGCTGCATGTCTCGCAAGTTTTTCTTTTTGAAACGATGAGCTTCATTAGACCATGAAAAGCCTCTTTCTGTCTCTCCATCAGGATGAGAGTAAAAAAGTTACCGATGATCCTCGCCCTACACCTGAAGCGCTTCAAATACATGGACCAGCTGCACCGCTACACCAAACTGTCCTATCGTGTCGTCTTCCCCCTGGAGCTTCGTCTGTTCAACACGTCCGGGGACGCCACCAACCCGGACCGCATGTACGACCTGGTGGCTGTTGTTGTACACTGTGGGAGGTAAGAAATTAATTTGAGTCCATCAAACCAGCCCGCAGTAGACAGAATGCACTGTCACATGGCTTTTCAGCATAAAGTGTGTCCACTGTGTGTCCGCAATAATAACCCTTAGAGCCCATTAATCCTTTGAATTAGCAAAACAATGCCATTATGATTGCCATTTCATATTTAGGATCACATACAGTACCATCAGTAAGAAATACTATAGTTTACATACGCATCTTGAAATACCAGATTCATCTGTGGGATCGTTCCAAATGAAGAAGTTAACGTTTCCGCCTTTCCTTTAATCTGCTCGCCTGGCCAGCTGATGTTTCAGTGAGCAGATGCAAGTTAATGACTGGATTTTCTTCCACTGGCAGGTGTGCTTTATGTAATATTCCAGTCTTCTTTTTTCACCAATAATTATTTGCGAACACGAATTTCAAAGGATGCTAGTACCACAGCTGATGTTTTCGGAACGATTCTTTCATGTTTTTCCTCAGGTGTGGATTTAGTGACAATATCCATGTTTGATTTTTGAATTAGTGCTAAAGTTAAAAATCCTGGGTTTAGCGCCTTTCAGGTCTTATTTTCAGTGTCTGACTTGTTTTCCCTCGTCTGTCTCCATACTGCAGTGGGCCAAACCGCGGACACTACATCACCATTGTCAAGAGCCACGGCTTCTGGCTGCTGTTTGACGATGACATCGTAGAGGTGAGGGGAAATTTCTTCATTCTGATTCCCTTTTTTGTCTTCAACAACCACACTATGTTTAAATTAGATTCCTTAATATTTCTTATTGTTTCATTTTACACAGAAAAGGAAGCATTCAAGTGTCAAACCACTAAACAATGCCCGCTTCCATGCATGATGATACTAGATCATTCTGTACCACTTTATACATCAGAGATCCAGAGTTTGAAAAGGAACTACTTCCTGAAGGACTAGAGTTTTTAATATTTCTGGTTTATTGTTGCATCTCCTTCCCAGAAGATTAAAAACACTTGCAGAAATGTGAAATGGAAGTTAAGAAGGAAAATATCGCAATACATTTGTCAGGACTTTATTCTTAACACATTTGCACCAGCACTTAAAATAATTATAGACCTTATTAAAGAAGATTTTCATCAGAATGATAGATAATATAAAACAGAAATTAAAAGACAGTCTCCAAAACATCCGTTAGAAATGTTGTTATATAACGGCTGTTGAATTTGTGTGATGAATGATGTTGTTGCTGCCTCTCGTAGTCAGTTGTTGGTTGTTTTGCTTGAGCAGAGCAAGCAGGGAGGATCCTCAGCAGCTCAGAGCTGTAGTCACCATCACCTCCCAATGTTGCTCTGACAGCAGCGTTCAGCTGCCTCATCCAGCTGAGAAACCTCTGGCTGTCATCATCAGTGAAAATAGAAGGCATATCAGCAGACTGGTCCATACAAAACCTCTGGTATTCACAGATAAATAATCTTATTTTTTTAAGGTTTTTTGCATTCCATACGTAACACTATTTATCCATGAATGCCAGAGTTTTTGTATGTTTTCATTACTGTTTCTTACTCACACCCGAAACCTTTCACATACTTCCACATGTTGTGTTTGTTTTTCTCTCCACACCACATGTCCTGAACTTATTTCTGTTGAGCCTCTGAGCTAACTGGCTAACTTTTCAAACATCCCCATCTGTCAGACAGATGACCTGGACATTAACACAATTTAATTTAATACTTCCAAGTGTTTGAAGTCACTTTTTATAACTTGATTTAACTAGTGCTCTAGCATGTAACCGGATGAGGGATTTAATTCAGATGTTTGGAAGTTGGGTACAGCACACAGATGACCAGTGTAAAGGTTTTATTTTTTATTATCTGAGAGTAAAAACTGAGGAAAGCCAAACGCCAGTCGTTGTGCTACTTGTAGCACACAGTCAACCATCAATTATTCAAATCCAGGACACACAGTCTGAAGTTGGAATTTCAATCTGCCATCCCTCTAGACTCAGTAGATCCTGAATGTTGTGCCTTGGATATCCAATGACATGCTGACCCAGATACCTTAGATAAATAACGAGAATGCAGCTGCAGTTTAAAGTGCAGGATTGTCCTGTGTTTCCCTCGCAGCATTACTTACTTTCAACAGTGCCTCCTTTGGCTTCCTGTGAAAATGAAACATTCTGCAGTTTTAAATCAAGCATCTGTTTGAGCAGGAAGACGTGGGCGGCAGGTTATTAAAGATATGATATACTTCTGCCCTAGCTGCCCCGGCCATCATTATTCTTTTAACTATTAAGCTCTACAAGCAGATGGCACTGAAAAACACTCTAAAGCGCACTTAACAAGATAAGTCTCTCATAAAGTCTAACGACCAAATTGCTGCTCTGATTATCCCATGCAGCCTCGGCTATAAAACCATCTGTTTTCCTCATTGACGCAGTGACAGGAGAAAATATGGCAGCCTTTATAGAAATACCAATCTGACAGCTTTGTAGCATGTGTGATAGCGCTTCAGCTCGCTGCCACACACGCTGCAGCTGATGTGGGAATAGTCAAAAGTGTTACCAGTTTGCATGATGATATTGTAATGATTTATCAGTCCAAGTTTGGAAATTTAACACCATCTCCAAGCCTCCACCATGTTAAAAAATATGAAGTCAAAAGTAGAGCTTTTCTTGTGTGCACTGTTAGCCAAAAGCATGATGTAGCTCTTAAGTCATTGGCCGTCAACCATATATGAAAGGACGACATGCCAAGTAACCTTTCACTTAGTTGTTTATCTTTCTACATGCCAAAAAAAGAACAGAATGCCACAGCAGTAAAGCTGTCAGCGGCCTACGAAGCGTGCTGTCATGGTGGATGAACGCTCCAGGTTTGGTTGATAAAATCTATTAGAGACACATGTACCATATGTAGTTTTTTTCCCCAAAGAGTTGATAATATTGTGGAAGGAACAGAAAATGTTAAGTAAAAGATGCTACAAAAATCCTCCAAATATGCCGATCCCATGCATAACAAGTCAGCATGACTGATTGAGAATTCTGTGGGAAAGATTGAGTTTTCTGATTTTAATTAAAGGAATTACAGGAACGCTTCATTTAAACAGTAATTCACCAACATTCAAAAGTGTTTTTGCATATAGATATTTCACATTTTTGCATGTTCAGCGGGTCTCTATATGCGAACAATGGCCTGGAATGAATGAAGGATACCAAATTAATCACATAGTTATCATTTCTACAAATGGGCCAAAGAAATTAGTATTAGTTGTAAAATAAGCAATGTCACCCAATAATCTTTTAGTACATCCCCAAAGGTAAATAAAAATAAATTAACTCTTTACCAAAGTAAATTCCGTTTATGTTTAGAAAGTAATGGCTGTTTTTAGAAATTATTTAGTATCTTTATACTTTTGGACAGTAATATAAATTACAATCAAATTGCATTGTAGTAGTGTTGTCACCTTTTTTTTTTTTTTTTTTCTTTTACTTAACTACAAGAATGCTAACATTTGAATGACTGAGGAAAAATCCTCCATCCTATTATACATTTTAGAATACATGTTATACTGTTTGCATTTTTTAATTTGTTAGACTCATGAAACTTGATCTGTACTTTACATTATGTCTTCATTTTGTCAGTGTTGTAAGATGGTGTTTGTATTCTAATGCATTTCAAACACTTATTGACACAGTGACGGATTCCATAACACAACATTTCAATAGTCTAATATTAATAAATAAAAAAACAACCAGACTGTGTGGGATAATAGAAAACACATTGAAGTAACAGAATTGTTAGTGTGGTTCGCACAAATAATTTTCTGTTACATAAAATAGAAGTGATTTGTATTTCTAAATGGGCCCAGATTTCTATAAAACCTTTGTGTTTTGGTCAGTGGGAGCCATTGGCCTCTCTTTCTGGTCCAAGTCTGCCTCATGTCTTGTAGTTTTGCCAAATTCCAGTTATCCCCTCTTCTTGTTTTGGAATTTTTGCCCAATTAAGTTGGTTTGTTTTAGTTTAAATCTCCCCGGCGGTGGCGAGTCCCCCTGCCGTTTGAATACAGAGAAAGCTGTTCTGTCACGATTGTGAAAGTCTCATGTTTAAAACGAAAGCCATTGCTAGTGTATTTTTCCACTACGATGGGAAGGAGGCCCATTTGAACATCTGGTACAGTGAGGGAAAATGATTTCTGTTGGATTCAGCTGAGTGCGCAGAGCAGAAACACTAAACTATCATTTTTATGGTCTGTGGAGGTTTACTCTTCCTGTCTGTGTCGCTGCTTTATACTCTAACTTTTGTCTTTTTTTTAAGCTTTTTGTTAGTATTATAACTTTTTTAGGTTTCTACCTAGAACCGACCCTGCCTAAAGCCATCTCTTTTACCTCCAGCCCAAAAGTATATCCTCTTTGAACATACCTGCTGCTAAGAATTAGTCGTCTCAAGATATTAACCATGTACTTGTCAAAAGACTCGTTTAAATGGAGATTTTGATGCGGAGTGAGAAAACAAAGTTCAACAGCACAGCAGTGTAAAGTAAAGATGAGATGTCTTCTCAAAGACCTGTCATATCTTCAAGTCTTATTTAGATTAAGGTAGACCGAGGAAAATATCTTTCAATTTGAGACATATAAAATTGCAGTTGTTTCTTTTAAAATTTCAGGTGGACTTTAAAACATTTTTGGCTGGAAAATTTAGAAATATTGTGTATCAGGTACCTATATTGATCCTTGTCTAATTCATTTATATTTTGTAGCGGAAAGGGGTCATAAATGTATATATTTAGCTGAAAAAACAATCCAGAACAAAAAGAGTTGTACAACATTTTTGGAAAATATATGTGTGTACATGCTTTACAAGAGTTAAAAGGGAATATTTTACTAGTTTTGATGCTAAGCCAGTCAGCCACATGTTCTTAAAGAGAAAGCTAAGTGTATTTCCTAGTCCAGATGTGGACCAACTGATGTGGAAAACTATCCATTTGTCTTCTTTTAGAAAATTGACGCACAGGCAATTGAGGAGTTCTACGGTCTGACATCGGACATTTCCAAGAACTCTGAGTCGGGATACATTCTGTTCTACCAGTCCAGAGACTGAACCAGCCAGCAGTAAATCCCCAACAGACTGTCACTCAACAGACGGGGAGGCACTTACGGCTGCCACCAGCTCCGCCCAGTAAGCTCACACAAGTATCCAGGCTTTATTCCCTGCAGGCGGAGCTTTGCACTGGAGCGTCAATCAGATCGGTTGAGGTTCAGGTCGCGTGCCAGCCTCCTGGATTTACGACCGTACAAATCCTCTGAGCCCACACTGCAAAAAACAAACAAAAAGCACCTTAACAAAAGAAGATGGCCGAATCTCCAACAATCGCTTTGCACTGGGGCATCAGCTGGGAAGACACAGCAGCGCCAATCCAAGAGGCTGACACTGCCGCGGTGAAAGTGGTTTGAGACGACGCCAAGTAACCAATCAGCTGTTCTCAGATGAGACACTTGAGCAACTTTTGATTATACTGCTCCTCATCACGGTGTCAGTGTTCTATAGCAGTTTTTGTGCGCATCTTATAACCTGCTATATTAGCTTGTACGCTAACACACAGGTACCAAGCTTTCGCCCACCAAAAATCTGTCCTGTTGACTGACAGAATAATTAGATGTCCTACCTGTCGCGCAGGAAAAAAGAAACCTAGGACCTGAAATTTGCATCCATAATGCAGTTCCTAGTTTGCAATGTTTGTGTCATAAACTGGTTTTAGTAACAGAGTTAAGATGTAAACCAGCCAAGAGAAAGAAACTAAATAATGATCATTTAACAACTAAATTAAATAGACAACCGAACAACCAAAAATGAAGGAGAGAACCTTTAAAAGTCTGTTTTGAGATTTCTCTAAGCATGCATTGTTTTAGTCAGTGTGTTAAAGCAACAACAAGGAAACAAGCAGGAACTCAAAGTGACCGAGTGAAGATCCCACATGTGCGTTTTCCACAAAAACATGGTAAAAATCCAAAACAAAAGACCGGCTGACTGAGTGAAATTTTTACAGTTACCATCCCATCAATTAGTGACATTTGCCGCCACAGCAGAAAAAATCAGTGGCGTTGAAGGAAACACAGTCAGACATTTCAGTGTTAAACTCCTAACTCATTTTAAGTTGACCTGTCGTGACATCCAAACCGTCGCACTGTGTACAGGTAAATGTTCGGTGCGGCTTTGATTTGTGTTCCTTGTTTCTCTGCAGTAAACTCCGAACTTCTCCATGCAAGCATTTCGCCGCAGCTGAACATGGACACCTCGTAATGACTGGCAAAATTCTGACTCAGGCTTAAGTGTTTCTCCTGCAGCTGCAGCTCTGGCAGCAGTCAGAGCTTTTATATAACGTGTTTTTTTTTTTTTTTTTTCCCCACTCCACAATCTTAAATTGGAGCCCTAAGTGAAGCTAACAGACTGCGGGTGTGGAGTGCGTCCAGCGTTGGTTGACAACGTATTATACGTCACAGAGCAAGTCTCCGTGTTTGTTTATGAGCCATTTAAGATGGACTCCTCTCCTTTGTTGCCTTTAGAATCTAACATGGCACGACAGCCACGAGTTCTGGAGGGAAATTTAATGTTGAGTCATCCTGCTTTAAGATAGATCTTCAAAACTAATATCAGTAAAATGTTCAGTACTTTTCCAAAACCAGACTTACTTTACACTCGCACTGTACTGTCAAACCATTATTTAATTTATTTTCAAAATGAAACAAATTGACTTTTTTTTTTTTTTAAATTGCAGTTATATTATTAATGTTCTTTTTGTTAGCTAGAAAAAATGGGACATGCAGCTACTAATGAAGAAATCAGGTTTAATGTCGTTTAAGTCGTTCATAAAGTATTTACAGTTAGTTAGATGTTAACCTTACTTTATTATCACAATTTTTGACATATTGTTCGGTCAAAAACCACAAAAAGTGTCTTTACATTACTTGTTTGACAATAAAGAGACAAGAAAAATCACATCTTCAGTTTAAGCTACATTTATAATAGCTTGACAAATAAATGATTAGAATTGTTGCGCAATAATTTTCAACTAAGCAGCTGATTGTTTAATGTCTAGTGCTGCATCTTTCTTCTGTTTCTTCTATTAATCTCATCAGGATCATCTGAAAGACCATTAAAACTAAAATTGTTCCTTAAGACAAAGAGGTAACCCCTTTAAAGGCTGTACACGTTCTCTCTGACTCACACTTGCTGATTGCCGTCAATTTTTCCACCCCTTGTTTTCATTTAACGCACAAAACAAATCAAATGTTGGGTTTGGTTTGATCTTATTTTTTCAAGGAATGTTTTACACCGCCAAGTTAAGCCTAACCCTTGTGAACGGGGCCGTCTCAGACTAAGCAAGCTCACCTAACAAGGTTACAATAGATGGAAACAAGCGAGCTGAAGCCTTTCAGACTTTTGCCTCCTCCTGTAGATAAAGTACATTCAGTAAACATGGAGCTGCTGCTCGACCGGTAAAATGAAGTCAATCTTTCCTGCTAAGACGAGCGGAGCACTTTTAACAATCGGCTTGTGACCAAGATATTTCCTTCCAAGTCTTTCATTTTGATGCTCGAGAGCAGAAGTACCGATGGTCAGGGTCACGCGTCACTTTAATATCAAAGGGTTTGCTGACAGTGTTCTCACATCACGGTGACTCTAATGAACTAAAACCTTACGTTTGTGTAGTTCTCATCACTGTTGTGTATATGGCTCTCAGTGTACTAATTTTGTCTTTTAAAGATGATACCCACCACTGAGCCACAAAATTCCTTACATGAAGAGTCTTTAAATGGATGGTAGGTTGTGACCTCAGCTGCTCATTAGGATGTAAGGGATCCACATAAAGTAGGTGGGAATCAATCCACTAGCACTGAGCTGCCTCCACCGTTAGCGGGCCAGGACAAACTGTCACACCATTGGATTAACATGATTTGTATTGAAGGTGATGGATCGTGACGTCCTCGTTGGGCCGAGGAGGCGATGTGATATCAGAACACTGCCAGCAAGCCGAGTCGCAGCTCACGATGGAAGGAAAAGGAGCAACTCCCGACTCTTCCCTTCACTCATTGGGTTTAAGATTAAATCACTTTGTCCTTTTCCTGTGTGTGTCGCTCTTAAACTGGGCTAATCAACACGCGAGGAAAATGCTTTGGGGTTGAGCCACTTTGTTTTCTTCAGTATATCTTCTGAAAAAAGCAGGTAATGGTTGCAAATGATTGACACGCAGGTTCTATGAACAAAAAGAAGCACAATTAAGCCTGTTATTCAGGGGGCAAAAAAATCCACACAGTCAGTTTGGAAGATTAGGATTCTGTTTGTCAGCAAAAATGCAGTTTTTTGGAAATTGGTGATGTCTCAACAAATCGGATTCAACCTTCTTGATTGAGAGGAAATGATGAGGGAACACGTCTCTTTTATTTAAGAATTGATATGTTTATGTTATTTCTTTTTGGATCTCTCATCTGTTCTTGATATAGCTCACTTGTGTTACTTGTCTACCATTCTCGTGTAGGCAGCTTTGGATATATGAAGATGGCTTCAGTGTAATTTGGGAGGATGTAATGAGAGAAGTTGATTTGTACATAAAAACAGATGTTATTATTTGAATATAAATATTTGCTTGCTTGAAATAATCAGTAGACCTAGATCAGAAACTGCAGGTGGGCGTTATATTTCTAAATACTTATATTAATCAATCAACGGGCTTCCCAGGCCGCCGAAACCCATCAGGCCAAAGCAAATCAGCTGATATTTAATCTGACTGGACGCACTCTAATACACAAACACCCGGCTGATAAAGAAAACTGAGCTCTCCATGTAAGAAACTGCTGTGCAGGAAGCAAGTGACCAAAAGAAAACTTGTATTAAAGGAAAAATCCATTTTAGTGTAAATGAATAGTGTGTGTGTGGGGCGGGGGAAAGCAACTGTTGATTTATTCTTTTTGTCTTGTTTGCAGTTGAGCGTTTTGATTTCTACAGATGTGATGACGACATGGCCACACTTTTAGACACTTTTAGTTTTGAATCATAACAGTGAAAAGCACTAATGAAATTACTATATCGACTTAAAAATTGATGGCAGTTGTCAAGATTCATATTTGTCCTCTTTAAAGTTTAAAAATCATTGTTTCAATGCGATGTCCAGTTTAATAATTGGTTTCATTTTCTGCTGCTCGGCCAGTAATCATATAACAATCACTATTGGCTTAATTGCATACAGAATTTGTCCAAGTAATGAGAGTTACAGTAGATGAATGCCAAAGGTAGGTTTTAGATTGTTTAGTAACAGTTACAGTCTGTCCAAGGGGCTTCTTAGGGCCTCATTGCTCTTCGTTCACGCCTCTTCTACGGAAGCCCAAAGGCGCAAGTGAGGAAAACAAAAAAATGGTGATGGTCTTTAATTTTTTTTGGAGTTGTATGTTTTATAGTGAAAATTAGTAGTGACAATTTGTGTCTGAAAGGCACGATGAGGCTGCAGCCCCACGTTTTGCTGCCTGGTGAGTTTTATTTCCTCACTTGTCTCTCAGGCCTTTTGGGATTCAGCATAAAGATAGTGAGTTTGTTTTTTTGGAAAGCGGAATCACCAGCCTCTTGTCACATCTTTGAGGGGATTTTTCCTTTAATGGCGTTTGTTGTTCTGTGCTCGGAAATATCCCTCCAGGGCTCCGGTCGCACACGTCACCCCCACATACCAGACTCACCGGGAATGTAAATGTTGAACGGTGACTGAATGTGTCATCAACACTCCAATATTGTATTTTGCAACAAGCGTGCAGGGCGACAGAAGCTTTACAAACAAGTGTTATTAAAACAGCTCCATGCCTTCATTTTTTTTTTTTTTTTTTTTTTTTTAAATCTTGTAAATATGTGAGTTTCATTGCTTTCAGAAAGTTTGTTTTCTTGCTTGGATTTACACAGAATATTCCTATTGTGGGGAAATCAAAGGCCGGGTTTGAGACTTCTCTGAATGAGCTGCCCTCAGTGTCAGACAAGGGTTTTTACTTGGTTTATTGGCCCTGAAACTGCGTCGTCTGATCGTCTCGGTTGCGCTCTGAACAGGTGTGAAGGACTGAGAGCTGATGCGCTCGGATCTGAGCCGTTTCCTGGCCGTCCGTGGGGGCTGCTGCCGCTGCATGTGCGGTCTGAAGTGCATTCTGAATACACGTAGATGCAGTGAAGTGTGGGAATGACGTCTGGTTCCGATTGTGTCCAAAGTGAAATAAAACTCAAACCGAATGAAGGATCTGTGCCGTCTCCTGTGTTTCATGCGTGGAAATAGACAATTTTCTTTCAGTTTGATTTTAGTTCAGTTAAAAACGAGACACGTGAACCTCATGACAGTTGTTCAAACAGCAGGTTTCATCTGATGCAGAGGAGCTTCAGATATTATATTTAAAGACTTGTTGTAATCCACACTGCAGTTTTAGTCTCAAAAGGCCCTCAAGGATGACTTTTCAAGAATAAATGATCCGATTGTGTTCCTTTACAAAGTCGTTGCCCTTTTTATTTCAATTTTCTGCCAGAAGGACACTACAACAATGACAGATGAAGGAGGCAGTTAAACCACTTCTCACTGAGGTCAGTGGACCAATTTCTTAATAACATTCCTTATGTTGCCACTTCCATTGTTTGTGCAGCACTGTGACTCAAGTAAAGTAAAGGAACCAATTTGGGATAAATGTCAGGATCATAAG
This sequence comes from Mola mola, assembly GCA_001698575.1. Classification (NCBI taxonomy): domain Eukaryota; kingdom Metazoa; phylum Chordata; class Actinopteri; order Tetraodontiformes; family Molidae; genus Mola; species Mola mola. The sequence goes on from KV751344.1 coordinate 3,938,156, forward strand.
ATTAAAAATACTTGGAATTGTAACAACTTTTTAAACTGGTTTAAATCTAAATAGAGGGTAATTGCTGAATACCTATGGATCAATGTAATGATGATTACAACTCGTAATTTAAAGGGACAAAAGCATTGAAAAAAAAAACAAAAAAATGAGAAAAATTCCCCCCCGATGGTTAAATGCCTCTCTAGGGTACAAAGAGTTTTTGTGGTAGTGTGAGTGGAAGAAATATTAATTTCAAAAGTTTAGATGCATGTTAGCAAATGAGGTGTATGGGGGGGGTCAAACTGTTCTCTAAAACAGAGAAAAGTAAATAAGGATATAAAAGTTAAATGTTACTTACAGTAATTGAATTAAACGGTCAAATAGAGAGAGGTGAGAGTTTCATGTGATTGTTAATGCAAACCTGAATGTGAATAGGGTGAGATTTTTATAGGTCTTGTTTCGTTGGTATTTTTGGAGAGGAAGTGAAAAGTACTGAGCTATATAAGTAGGAGGTGCATGTCAGCAAAAGGTTTGAGTGAATTTATAGCAAAAGAGCCTGTTTGGGATGGAACCTCCAAAGGCTGAAGTGTACTGATCAAAGCCAATTGTCAGTGGGTTTGAGCCGAGTCTGTCGTTAGTTCACAAGTATGATCCACATGAGGGAGTACTGACCTTGAACTTTGACCTATGACCTCCAAAATCAAACCAGGTCATCCTTGAGTCAGAGTAGAAATTTCTTTGAACTTTGAAGAAAAACCCCCAAAGCGTTTATGGACGTACAGATAAACTGAATAACAGTTTGAGACAAACAATTTACCAATGAAGAATTCTTGATTCTGCTGCCATTTTTTTTTCCCCTCTTCTCCTGAAAGGTATTTAGTATGAAAATATAGACTTTCATACCACCGATTTGTGTAGAATTTTGTAAGTTTAATCATGTGTTGAACTAAGATGTTGATCTTCATCACCTGCTCCTGTTCAGTTCTGCATGACTCAAACCGAAGATTCACAGCTGCTATAAAAGTCGACAGACGGTAACAAAAAAAAAAACAAAACAGTGAGATCATCTTTTGATTAACCTTATTACTTTTCCGATGCTTATTGTGTTGCCAAAACAATGACGATATTTCCCCCTTAAGACTTCTGTTTTGCTCTGAACATTAAATCCTCTCCAGGCCGATTTGACAATAAGCACCGACACAGAGGCACTTTGACATTTAATTCTCTGCAGGTACATTGTACATTCTCTGAAACACACCTTGATGGATTTTACAACAAAATAGAAAGATATGTCACCAACAAAAAGACAAAATATATATTTTTTCCCT
>KV751344.1:3942236-4022338 GCA_001698575.1 Mola mola
AATAAAAAAAATTATAAAAAAATATGGTTGAATAAATTGTCTTCAAAAATTCTAAATAGACATAAGAAACTCAATTCAGGGCGGCACAGTGGTGCAGTGGTTAGCACTGTCGCCTCACAGCAAGAAGGTCCTGGGTTCGATTCTGGGTCAGGACGTTTCTGTGTGGAGTTTGCATGTTCTCCCTGTGTCTGCGTGGGTTTTCTCCGGGTACTCCAGCTTCCTCCCACATTCCAAAAACATGCAAATCTGGGGGTTAGGTTAATTGGTCACTCTAAATTGCCCGTAGGTGTGAATGTGAGTGTGGATGGTTGTTTGTCTCTATATGTCAGCCCTGCGATGAACTGGCGACTCATCCAGCGTGTACCCCGCCTTCGCCCCAAGATGCTGAGATAGGCTCCAGCCCCCCCCGCGACCCCTAACGGGATAAGCGGTAGAAAATGAATGAATGAATGAATGAAAACTCAATTCATTCTTCAGTTACGACCTCTTCAACTTCCCGTCTGTCACCTCTAGGAGGTGCTGTGACCACATTTATCACCCAACACATTGACACAAATGGGCCTGAGAGCAGCCAGGAGCAAATATATTTAATATTCCTCATTCAACACAAAAATGGATGTGATTTTAAGGAACATTTAACAAACTGTGATAGAGCACATGCCACTGCATTTGTACTGATGTCTGCTTTGAAAAAAAATAAAATAAAGCCTGCATCAGATATTGGGCTTCCTTACGATTTAAAGAATGATGATGAAGTCATGAGTTTAAAATCATGTTTTGCTGTCAAAGTAACTTTTCTTGAACTTTGTTTCACTCAAACAGTTATTTTAGGGAACTTTCTCTTGAATTCATAAACTGTTTATCACTGTAAATCAGCTATTCAGCTGAATCCCACCAAGTATTTCAAAAGTTTCTCACACCCCAATAAGTGATACCAAAATATATATTTTCATGGACATTTGCATCTGTTTTTTGTCATTATTATGACATTTGTATCTTGGACTGTTTGGGGGGAAAAAATCAATTTGACATCACGTTGGGCTCTGACGAGAATTTCTCTTCATTCTTTGACATTTTCTAGACTAAAAGATCGATCAATCAACGATCACTGAAAATAAGAATAATTGATATTATAATAGTGCTCATTAGTGACAGTCACAATGCCAAATGTCTCACAAATAAAGGAAGAATTTGCTGTTTAAATTAGAACCTGTAGTCCGAATTTCAGAAGAAAAAAGAAAATAATTTGTGTGTTTTTAATGAATGAATTTATATATACACATTTTAAATTGAATTGTTATTTTTTCCCAGAGCTTACACATGGTCTAACAGCTTGTTGAAGTTGCTTATCTTCTGTAATTAATTTAAATGTAATGTAAATTTATGTAACTTCTGAATGTGAATTGTATTTATTACGTCATAAAGTGAGCGCAGAGTGGTCGGAACGAAAGGCCTCAATGTACCGTATCTGGTTTCCTGTTGCTTCCTGTTCTGGTTCAGTTTGAGCACATTGAGGAACACCTCGCTGGTCAGGCTGCCCTCGTTGCCGCTGCCATCTGCCGGGAAAAGCGGTGACGGGGGCTCCAGTGGGGACAGACTCCCACTGGAGGCCCCCACAGAGTCCAGAGACACCCCTGTGTCCCGGCGGCCGCCCGACTCGCTGCTGCTCTCCACCGTCAGATGACTGCCGCTGAGGAGAAACAGACACATGTGGCTTCAATGGTCCGTTCACAGCCACCGAGGAGATCTTCACGCAGGCTGGCGGGTACCTGAGTTTCCTGCGCAGCAGATAGTCGATGATGTCAGGGTCCGTCTGGATCAGACTCATCAAGACCTCCTGCTGCAGCTCCGCGGAAACCTGCAGGATCACACACACACAAATACAAGGACTGAATATTTTTATGAATCCAAAATGGCCACCAAAAATGACCCCTTTCAAACAATAACTCTTAAAATACTTTTTCCACTTCACCTCTTCATTCATGTATGGAAACATTTTGCATAGAACCACACACAACAATGATTTGTCTTCTGACTGTGTGAGCGTACCATGAAGAGCCTCCTGTGGTTCTGGATGAGCACCAGCGTCACATTGATGATGGCCGTGCTGTCCTCGATGCCCATGGCGTAGATGTGAGGACTGACGTCGGCTCCTCGTTCCTTCTGCAGCAGGTTGGGCCCGAAGATCACCGCCAAGTTGGCTGCCGTCATCTTGTTGCCGGGGATCTGGACGGAGAACATGTCACTGGGTTTAAGACTGGGATCGTCGAATTATTGCGAGTTCTGTTCAAATCTTGATCCAATTTTTCATATAAACGGCTGTCACAAAGTACAGTAAATCTGTCCGCTGATCGATGCTAAACTGGAGGCAAGAACAAAATATTTGGCGTTTTCTATCTATCATTAATTATTAATCATTATTAAATGTATTATATTATATTAATATAACATCAACACAATCTTGCTAAAACTATATTATTAATTACCAATTTATGATCCCACATTAGACAGTTTTTCCACTTGTCAAAAAGGAACTTCATGTTTAGTATGAAATAATGATGCACATTTTTATAACCATTGAAAGAGGATTTTGTAAGAAGTTACGCGTCATTCTCAGGTCTTTAAAGAGTGGCGCTGTAGATCGTTCTGACTGGCCACCAACCCACAAGCATCAGTATTTGACTCAACTTTGGTCGGTTGCTTTATTAGCAGGATTACACAAAACCTATTTGACTGATTTTGATGACATTTTCAGCAAAGGTACATGTTGGCCCAACCTCCAACCTGAGTGGATTTTGGTGGCCGAAGGTCGAACATTTTTTGGCCAGACAAAATTGAAATAAAGAGGTCCAAATGGTGCCACTTGGTACTGGCTACACATGATTAAATAGATAGCTCCTGAACGCATTGACATAAAGAGGTTAAACTGGTGTCATTTTTTAACTAACTCCGGGGTCATCACATAGCCAGAACCAGATGGCTCTGCGGTTCAGGTGTAGTCCATCAGGTGGCGCCAACATGTAATCTTTCTTACATCAAATGACTTTGATCTTAAAAAAAAAACCAAAACACTTAGGGAAACACAATTACCACAATCTGGTAGAGAGTTGACATATGAGCTCTCTTTGTGCTCTCTGAGTCCTGCAGAGTTGTATAAGCTATTTTTGTTTGCTGCTAAAACATCTTTTTGAGGATTTTGGGGAAACAAAATTCAGTTTTTCCTCAAGTGCACATGTTAGCTTACTGCTTGATTTAGTGGTCTGTAGTTAAATTTACCAACAATGTGGCTGAAAAACATTGACATATTTTTAGATAGCATAATCTGAAACTGTTAATGGGCGTTAGCTTAGATTTTACTCTATGAAATGAAGAAAACCACAGGTGCATGTGAAAAACAGGACGGTTTATGTATTTTTTAAATGTATGTATTATTTGAAAGGCAGGTTTTACAATTATTTAGGAAGCTACGCTCATGCAAAAGAAAGAAACTTGAATTCAAAAGTTTGTTTTTTCTGTTTAGTGAGTAAAAGAGGTGCAAGAATATTAACTTTCATCATATTTTTGAATTGTTGTTTACTTATTAGACTAAATGCCGACAAAACAAACGTATATCTCTGAAGCTATGTTTGGCTCCAGGGATACAAGGTGGTGTCCTGAGACAAAATGTCCCAGGATAGCTGGTCTTTGACATAATGTCACTATTTCTTTACATGCTGTTGATAATGTCAAATCGTGTTTTAACGTTTTAAAATAAGATCACACTAGGAGATACTCAGGTTGCTGGTTTTTCTGCTGTCTCTCTGACATTTGGCCCACCTCCTCGTCATTCGTCCCCACGCTGTCCTGGGCGAAGCTCTGCACTGTGTGCAGCAGGCTGAGGAGGCGCAGCAGGGTGTCACAGTTACATGGAGGGAGCAGGTAGAGGAGGTGCTGCAGGTACTGAAGCTGGTCTGCTCCCCTCAGCACTGCAGGAGGAGGAGAAAGAAGAGAATTTTAGTATATGTGCAGGTGGTACACAGGCGCTGCTCGTGAGTGTTTGAGCGCTCACAGTTGGCGTGCAGGAAGGCGGGGTACAGCTCTCGGGGCAGCAGAGGATCGGGCATGTCTCTGAGGAACTCTTTGAGCAGCGCCGCCACATCGTGGACACTGTGCTCCTCGTCCAGCTGGATGTCCACCCCCACGTCGAAGTCCTCCCGCAGCTGAGGAGCGCGTGCACACACACACACACACACACACACACACACAAGGGTCAAGCAGGGGTCACGTTTCCCTGAGGGTCACAATTTCTTCAAAACAGGATATCACACTTCATCAGCTTTTCACTTGATTATTTTTATATTACAGCGTTCAGTGAAGACCAGGAATGTCACGCTTTCTAATAAAAGCATGCAAGATGTTATGACTTTGAGTATTTATGACAAACTAAAGGATGAAAAATAAAAAATATTACACATTTCTCAAACTAAAACCATTTGAAAACCCCCTGGGACTCGCTGGTGAAGGCTGAAAACACAGCACTGTATGATCTTAGAGAGTATGTTGGAGTGCTGATTGAAAACAACATTTTAAGAACTTGTATTTATAGATACATACACATACATATACATACATATATACATATACATACATACATACATATACATATATATACACATATACATATATATACATATACATATACATATATATATACACATATACACACATATACATATATAAATATATTGATTTAGTTTTGGAATTTGTGCTTTTTTCCTATGGTAATTATTGATCATTTTAGTTAAAATGTGTGACATCGGCTGGCTAATTAGTGAACTGTGTATAGAAATCCTATATATCTACAGCAGTAAAATGTATGTAGCTGTGATATTAATCTAAAAAAAGCCTGATATATGAAAGCATTGCAGGGAACATTTTACTTTTACATTTTACTTTACTTTTAATACTTAAAATACATGTTGCTGCCAATACTTTGATACTTTTATTTAAAATTTGGAACGCAGAACGTGTACTTAAAGCATGTAAATACTTCTTCCGCCACTGTCCCTGAGACTGTAAACGTGAACGGGAGACATCCTCACCTGTCTCACTCTCTTCTTGGAGCTCCCAACTCGAAAAATTCCCACAGTCTGAAGACCTGAAGGCAGAAAAAAATGGAGCATTAAATTTATCTACATTTATTAGAGAGATTCATCAGGACTACAAAATTCAGGCATCTGACCGTGGGCCTCGATGTGGGCGGAGCACCTTTCCAGCACCCGTGGCACCTGTCTGTAGATGGGGTTGAGGCTGAGCTTGGTCTGGGTCCTCCCCTCTGACTTCTTCAGCTCCAGCTCGGCCGGGTGAGATAGCTGCAGCGCCTCCAGCAGGCGAGACTGACTCTCCACGAGGTCAGAGATGGAGTCCACTGACAGACCCCCCTGTGGGGAGGAGAGAGCATCCATGTAACCAGCCATCCACTTCTACTCAACTACTGCACAATTCAGTGGTGCCGGTACTTTAAGTATTTACATTTTATGCTCTTACTCCAATAAATCTCAGCAGCTCATTGACGGGAATATTTACTCGTAGAAGTAAGATTTCACTTAAAGTAATAAACTTATAAAACATTTGCTGAAATAAATCCTTAATAATCACGAACCATTGCGTTTTTTTTTTTTTTTTTTAATACTGAAAGTAAAATAAAGATGGACGATGTTGATCACCCCCTGGTGGCTGGCTGCACTATAAATCATTAACCCCTCCCACTTCATGTTACGCATACTATAGGAGCCTAACTAAAAATTGACAGTTCAATGCACCTGAAATTAACTTTTCCCAAAGACGGATTCCGTCATTTTAGATTTTCTCCACTTCTCTGTTGTATGCTCAAGTGTTCTTTTTTTTAAGTCAGTTTGGTTTTAATTAATTGATGCTAATGTTGGTATCATTTTTGCTCAGCGGAAACTCATCACTCATTCTTTACAGCACGTCAGGTTGTTAAGATGATCTGTAATGACTGCTTCTTGTGCACCGATTCAACGTTAATTTAATCCTTTATAATATAATCATCAGATTAAGTACTTTTAGTTTTGATATTTTATGACTTTAAATGAGATAATCAAATTCAGTAGCTTTGGTTAAGCTTTCACTGCCACAGAAGCAAAGTAGAGCAGATGATAATGTCAAAAGTCATGGAAGATGCAGAGAAAATAAACAGAGGCGCAATGAGAGGCTGGAAATAAGATTTTTAGTTGAATTTTGAAATGGATTTGAAAAGAAGTGTTCAGCAAAACTGGATGAGTAAATTTTGTCCTGTGCTTCTGTCACTGTCAGTGATCATTATCTGAGCAGCAGGAAACAAAATACCGCAGAAATAAAAAGCACTGATCTATGACCTAAAAGCACTCTCTGGTGGAATACCAAGCATATGATGACTTTTCAACTGCACTCCAGTCCTGGAAGCAGCAGGATACTTACTGTTAAACTCCTCTGGACATGTATTCCTGAAACAAATATATTTAGTACAACATCCTTTACTAAAATGGCCAATGACCTTTATCTCTCTGTGATGCACAAATGCCTCCAACAATGGGTTTGCTTTAATTACTTGATGACATTTCTGCTATAAATAGCATGCATAAACTCAACAGCACAGCCTTGAGTCATTTCCCAAGAAAAACTGACAAATATTGCCTCATTCCAGCTTCTACAACTGGGAGAATTTTCTGAGCTTATGCTGTAGTCAATTCCAGCCACTGTCTTTAATGACTGACGTACACAAATTTGTAAACTCATCATCAAAAAGTTGCTTAAAAGCTTGTTCTGTAATATTCAAGCCTATTAATTTAAACATTGTAGGCAAATATCAAAAAATGATTACTCTTGTGCATTTTTATATTGTTTATCTTTTTATGAAAAGCGTGGGAGCATTTTACACATAATTCGGTCAACGGTGTTTATTGCAAACGGTGCGAGTGCAAATTTGCCCTAACGTGGGAGCACATCAGTTATGATGCAGCGTCTGAAAAGATGTTGTTGGTAACACTGATGAAGAGGAAGTGTAAGTCCCACAAAAGCACCATGTCCTTTATGAAAGTGGAAAATAAACAGAACGTGTGGTTTCCTCACATATCGCTTTGATAACTAATGTTAGCCTACAAGTTAGAGTTGATGTTAACCTGCTAGCACCAACATTAGTTCACTGGCTCCTACTTAGCATCCCTGGCCCCACAACACCAGCTGAGCGGCTGTTTTCTGAGCCTCTCTTTCAAACTTAGCCAGGAGCATGTGGATATGATGTTTTTGTATTTCAAAGTTCCTTTAGAAAGAGTGAGACAGTGTGAGTCTGTGAGATTGTGCCACTGTTACATATTTACCAGCATGTTATAGTATGTACAAGTGTTTTTTCCTTATTACGGTCATTTGTATCATCATTTGATTTAACGTTTTAACAGCTCAGGTCCCTTTAGGAAACATAAAGCATGTGAGGCTTAACACAAAAAACCCCCCAAAAAAACCTCACTGATTCTGATGATTGGAAATTATACGAGTATTTTAAATAGATGCAAATATATAAATGGACTTTAACTTTTAACTTTTGACTCTTTTGACGCTCTAATCAGCGTGCAGAGTCAAACTTCTATAGCAATTTAGGAATTCAATCTTCCATTTATGGGCTCTGATTTTTTTTTTCTGTCGAATGAAGGTCATCCATATATAAATGATGGTAAACCGCCGAAAGTTAACATTTTATCAGCATGATCTTCTCCTACATTTCTACCATTTAATTGCACCGTTAATGTGAAATATATCTTATAGCAGACATGTCGTCACGCTTCACCTTGGCTGCTGACAAAAGAACGCAGCTTTAAATCGATTGATCACATGACAAAGACAGTGTGACAAATCTGTTGGGAACATGCCAGAGTTTTGAAGTCGCTGCAGAAGTCATGGTGTCAACAAGTTCAAGGATTCAGCCTCTGGGAGCCATGAATGATGGTCTATTATACTGGATAAGTCTAAGTTTGACCTGCTGGTGCTGTTGGAGGAAAGGTCACGTGATCAGTAAAGGCATTCTAATTAATCCTCATGATTCTATGTGGGTCTGTACCAAATTTCATGGAATTCCATTCAACAGTTGTTGGGATATTTCAGTCCGGGACAAATGACATACTGAGCGCCAGCACTGCCACCACTACCTTGTAGAAACAGAATGTTCTATTTATCTATTTATGTGAAGAGATAAACAGAAAAATAAATTTAATTTTCAATGGATTTGGAGATAAAGGCAGACTATATTGATTTTTGCACAATATGTTCACGGTTTACACACAGTGTAATTAGAGTCGCATGCGTGGCAGGTTGGTGTAAATTTAGCTGTTAAAAACATCAGCTGAATTTTTTTAAGGAGAATTAATGAACTGACACAATGTCCATTACACTGACTGCACATATCTGGCTGCTCGGCGACTCTGAAAGAAGTTTGGTTGCCTGCAGTGGTAAAAAATTCATAATGTTGATTTATTAGTGACAAATTCAGTAGATTATTGAATTACTCAATTGACGGAAAATGTATTTTTAAACTTATTTGATCCACAGTGACTGTTATTCAGTTACTAATCCAGTAAAAATATCACATACTGGTTCAGTCATCTTCGTGTAAACAGAATAATAATAATAATAATATTTACTCTACATTAAGAATTTAAAATTTTTTTGATTTTTCTTTCATTGTATTGACCACATAAATGATTTTTCAGCGATGAAGATAACCATCGTTTGCAGCCAGTCAAAGCGAATCTAACGTTGTTTCGGTCCATCTTTGCAGTGACGCAGGGTTCACTTCAGGGGCTGATTTGGTGGCTGCTTCAGGTTTGATTGCTGTCCTCTGTGGCTGTGAAAGTACTCATTGCAGAGCTAACATAACGACTGGTTCCAGATCAGTGTGGGGAGGATTACAGGGCGTGATGGCCTCAGGCAGAGCGGGTTTACATACACACACACACACACACACACACACACACACACACGCACAAAATTGGAATTTGGTGAAACCAGGGAAGAAATTCCAGAATGTAAATTTAAAAGGTCATACTTCATACCCATCATTTTCATCATATAAATAGTGTCCATGTATTTCAATATGTAACTAGAACATCCAATTTTTTGTTCTTTATATCTCTATTAAAGTAGAAAGTTTAATATTGTCCATTATTGTTTCATGAAGCACACTTTTTGGGCTTTATACGGGAAACACGCAACAGTAATTTATCACTATGAAGAAGTCCATTCTTGAGTTTTTTGGAATATTTTAAAGTGTTAAATTAAAAGAGAAAAATAAAGATGTATTAGTTTGCAATAGTAGTCCAACAGCTGTCTCACCCTCCTCTGCCGGCCGGTGTTATCCAGAAATGTAGGCGACAGCGGTTTGTTCTTGCTGTCAGAAGTGGGCGCCGGTGCCACAGAGTTTGCAGACGGCGAGCTGGAACCGCCGCCCATGATGGACGTGGAGCTGACCAGCGGCTTGTTCCCATTGAAGAACTGCCTTTTCTCGGCCCTGAAGCGCAGGATGCTGGCCTCCAGGTCCAGACAGTCCCGCCTGCTCTCCTTCAGGGCGTCCTGCCGCCGCTTGTAGGCCTGGTCGTTGGCGATGACCTGGGAGAGGGGGATGCCAAACGCCATCGAGGCTGATTCTGAGGGAGGAGATGATGGGACGGGAATTTAGTTCGATATTAGTTCAAATCCAATTTCAAAAATCCCACGCAATGAATGTGTGTGCAATCTAATAAGACGTTGAAATGGTAGAATGTCGTTCTATTGTGAAAAAGACAAGGACGCAAACTTTAACCCCTGTGACATCTGGCCAACACCAGATTGATGCACTGCAGAAAAATGGAAACTACAATAGCATAAACAGGCAAGTCGGGTGTTTGGGAGAAGTTTTGTGTGATAACAGACTGTTAGATTAACTGTGTCTGATTGTCTGTGGCTGTGCCGCTTTTAAACAGTTCCCATGAAATTGTTTGCATCTGAGGAAAGCCATACAAGCTCTGCAACAACAGAGAGACAGTTCCCAAAACTCATTTCTCACAGCCTGGGTTTTTATTCACAGCCCACTGGTTGTGGTCGTGGGACTCGGTAAATGGTCTGGAAGGTCGCAGGTTTTATCATGAGAATTATGGGTGACTGGTCAGCTCTGGTACTGAACTTTATGAGTCTGGCTGGGTTTGGATTATAAAAACTGGACCCGCGCAGGACTCTTCTTCACTACTTCTACTTCTGTAAAGCATTACAGCCTTCTGATAAAGTCAGTGTACCATATAAATTTGACTTGTCCCATATAATTTTTGATTGGTCACGGCTTCTTCTATTTATTGCCAGATTTACATTCAGCATAGATTTAGCATTAAAGAATGAGATAAAATAAACCAGGCTATTGCCAATATGATGTCAAAAATTCTTATTTCGTAGTCTGACAGATGGGAATTTCTTTACGTGAACTTATCATCAGCTGGCAAAGAAGGAAGTGGTGAGATAAACTAGGAGCAGAGCGTTGGGATAAAATGAGTTTATAAACTGTAGACATCTAGACAAATGAAGGATAAGTGAGTTTACAGAAGCGGGGAGATCGTGTCTGGAAAAAGAGAGTTGAGATTGATGTGTGTTTATGTGTGTTGATGAAATGAATGTGTGTTAACTTTAGGACACAGTGACTGCTCAGCCCCTCACAGCAGAGATTAGAGGTTCATGTAGACAAGCGGTATAAGAATAGACAGAATGGATGGAGAGATCAGGTAGGAGAGGGATAAACAGGTAATCCTGTTAGAGCAGCCACAGCCACAAACCAGACATCACACTCAGACTGATACAGGCTTAATGCAACGCCAGTGATGCAGGCGACGTGAGCGAGGTCGCCGTCATCACATCAGATTCACGCTCAGCAGCCTGTCCAAAACGGAAATGACAACATATGCTTGAGTTTGAGTAGATTCTCTCTACAAAAACACCATTTGGAAAAATTCCCACTAAGCCTCAAAAGCTTGACAAATTTACTTCTCTTTTATGAAAATGTATGTAATTTTCCAACATTGAAGGTTCACCAGAACCCGGGCAGCGTGGCAATAAGGCGCTTCAGTGATAGGTAGACAGTCACAGTCACAACGGCTGTTACTGTGACGTAGTAGTCACGCGACAGGAAACGACCTCATCAAAACAAAGAACACAGCAATGGCGAGCAGGGCTGAAGGGTTTCTTCGAGCAGCACCATTGAGAGGGAGGTCAAATGCAGGACAAATGAGAAAAACGTTGGATTTGCAGGCTCGCTTACGTTGTAAACACTAGGAGGGTTGAGGAATATGACTCGTTGGCTCTCACCAGCCAGTGGTAGTCTGGCCTAGTGACATCAGCTTTGATTCTCAACAAACACCCCCTTAAATGTGACGGTACGAAAACACTTCCCTAGAAGGACTTTGGGGAAAACAAGGACTACTTTTTTAAAAACTCTAAAACTAAATGAAACTGTGCTGCAGTATTTTCATGACACGCACATTCCCACAAGACTGCACTAAACATTTCAGCAACACTCTGACAGGATTGGAGTTAAATGGGCACAGATACTTTCATCTCAGGCAGACACTTGACATTTTGAAAAAAGTGTTAATCATTAGCAAAGGCTGAGAAAGTACTGATGATCACTCAGTCACAAAGTAAAGAACAGAACACTGAGAAATGGGGCTGGATTTAGGCTAGACCACAACTACGCTTACAGTAGTCGAGATTATTGAGGCTGAGCAGGGCATGAACTATACACTCACTGTTGAACCGGACCTCCACACAGTTAATGTCCACCTCACTAAAGCCCAGACAGTGTGGTGTATTAGCATTTGTAACCAAAATGTCCTTAACTTCTACATTTCATTTCTAAGCCGCTAAGCCCCTTACGCTGCGCAGGCTGAACTTTAAAGACATGGACTGAAGTTGCCCACAGTAAAAAAAAAAAAAAAAAAAAATCACTCTAAGATTTTCCTATATTCCTATATTGTGGCCAGCAGGATGACACTTTGCACCGTAATAAGATGTACAAATTTTATCTTTTATTGTGCTCTAATTGACTCGTGTATAGTCACATTTACTCAACTAAGGTGAAAAAAAAGATTACAATTGTAAAACATTATAGGCCATTTTAATTACATTTCTCTTTGACATTTAGAAATCTGAAGGAAGTTCACGGCACAAACAGTTGTACTTGTTTACTGGTCTGGAACCCTCAGTGCAGGTGAAGGGTCCCGCTGACCTGAGATACTCTACAGTCTCTAAAACAGGTCATCGCTGCGGTGGCTCGTTTCTTTCATTTTAATCAACCAGGACACACCAGACACTTAATCGAAGAACACTTTGAAGCGGTCAGACAGCCGTGGCACACTGGAAGGACGCCATGTAAAGCCTTATATACGTATAGGATTGACTCAGCCGGAAATAGCTCTCAGGTCGTGCGAGGGGTTTGTTCGGCACACAGCAGCAAAATGCTGCTCGACTTTTCAGAACAAAAAATTAGGTTTGAGTTTCAGTTTGAGGAATATTTTCAACATCTTAATTAAAACAGTATTAGATAATGGAAGAAAGCATCTTAATGTACTTGTAATGAAAGCGGAAGAAATGTCGGCGAATGGAAGTAAGAGCTAACAAAGTAAACCTTCTATAATGACATGTCAAGAGAATGAATTTAAGTGACCCAAGAAGGACTTTTTTTTTCCCACACACTGAGTCAATGGTAAAATAAACACTAATACTAAAGCAGGAAGACAGCTGTGGGCTCAGGAATTTCTCAACACTCCTTGTGGTCTTTAAGGTCATTGTTACTGGAGGGCTGCAGGAGATAAATTTAGCTGCTCATTCAGAGGTTCTCCACTCATTTTTTCTTCATCTCCCCCGCAGCTGGATGATAATATTAGTCAAAGGGTTTTTGGGAATATAATAAAAATATGAAACTTTGTTTATTTAACTCAAAGTGTCCTTTGTGTAAACCCCACTGAAACAACTCGGAAGCAATACCATAGAAAGTTTTCCCCTACCGGGGCGTTCCCATAAACATATCAACAGCCCGGCCTCCTCCACTCCAACTTCTCACACTGCTGTTTCTATTTGTTCTCTTCCTCCCAGCAGTACTAAGGAGTTGACACCAACTAAGTTCCACAAACTCATTAACTTCTCCACAGTATAGTTTCCCTGCTAATTTACTATTTCAAAGGCTTTTATTGTGAAGCAGCTAAATCAAGAAATGTTCACCAGAGGAAACTTCAAACAATTCCAGCAGAGTGATGAATGCTGGGGTGCAGTAGAGAGAGTAACCAAGTGAGCAAAGCAGCAAGGGAATTACAAATTTTTGAAAACTAGCTTTGTCCAAAGCAGACTATCCGTACAACAAGTAGCAATGTCTGTGGCGTTTTCATTAGCACTAGACCCCGTCGACATTTGCCTACTTAAAGAGACACAAAAAACAGGAAGAAACACTTTTTCCTTCAACAAAAAAATTGTCAATTTGCATTACAATGAAGAAAACCCCCAAAATGTTAAATCACTAACTGAACAGCTGGGGAAGCAATGTGCTACCTGCTGAGCCCTGAAGGCCACGCAGTCATGCCTCCACCAGTAGGTGAGTAAAGCCAGCAGAGAGCTCTGCCAGGTCCCAATGTTCTGTGTTTTGATTAGCGGGGTTAGCTTCAGCTAAGTCGCTGTCTGTAAGAGGCTGGAGGCAGGATTTAAAGAGCTGCGCAGACTGCCGGGTGAATGTGTGTGTGTTGGCTTGTATCTGGCAGCGCTGTGATAATCACCTGGGAATAGAGAACATCTCTTTATGAGAGGTTGGGGTCATCGGCAGACGAACGGCTGCTCGGCTCAGAGGAGGAGGTAATGAAAACACAGGAGAAAGATGAAATGCAAAGACTGAGGCAAACTGAAGAGGGGGAATTGAAACAAGGGGAGTTTGACAAGCTTGGTAAAAAGAATAAAAATTGACTAAAGGGCCTGCCGTACAATGGCCTGATTAATTGGAGACCTAAATGCAGTAATCCCACCTGCTTCATTTGCTGTTTAACATTGACACACTGGTGTAAAGTGACTGAAGTTTGTGTGCATATTAGCTCATGCTGGGAGATGACAACCAGTTAACAAAGTACAATACTCCCACATCGTTCCAGTGATATGCATTTTGGATTGTGGTTCCGTCAAAACAAAACTGAATTCTGTGATATGAGACGTGCATGTTTTGGCAAAGTTAAACCAGATATGACAATGTTCCTGTACTGCAGCTTTATGGATGGAATGTGGGACTTTTATTACACAACAAATTTTTATCTCAATACTGCATCGCATTTCCAAAGCAGGATTGTTATCAGTGTTGCTGGTATGAAGTCCAGATCACTTTTGGTTTGTCAACCTGACAGGAACCAATTCAAACACATGAAATGTTCATACTATTTTCAAGTAAATATTTTTTTTTCATTACTAAACAAACAAAAGAATGTCTTGCTCCAGCCTTTGATGAAACCCCAAGAACTCATTTCTGTTTCGGAAAATTAAATATTTCAGTTATTTCTTTTTAAATGAAAATTAAAAAAATATGTTTGTGGGCTTAAACTGGCCTGTGTCTATGAATCTGGACAGGATCTGTTAAATTGAAAAAAAAAAAAAAACCCCAGAAGCTTAATAAAGCTGTGTTAAAGTGCAATTCCATTTTACTTGTACAAAGTCAGCTACTGTGTAAGTTTGTGCATCAGAAACTTAAGTTTCATTCTATAATGTTAAGCTCACCCCTGCAAGTCAGCTCCTTGGGTTTTCTAAGTCGAGGACCCTGCCTGTCAGAATTTGTTTTTGGAGACTGTTTGGGGGTTTTGCAGAACAAAAGCACAAATCCTCAGCCATGAAGCTGACAGCTTAGTTCGGTTATGTGTGTTGTAGTACACGACAAAAACCATATGCTGGCCCCCACGTGGTCCCTGAGGAGACTGGATCCCGGAAAGCTTTGCTGCTTTTCTCTCACACAAACTTACTGTAAAAGAGCATGCTGAGAATGTTTGTTCATTCAATAAGGGTCAATAAATGACGACGACGCATGAGAGCAGCAACGACAATAGCCACACGTTTACCTCCCTAAACCCTTGATGAGTCAGTCTGCAGTCTAAACACGGTATTTTAAGAACAGTGAAACACAGGTTAGTGATGACTGTTAGTGATTCGAGGAAAGGGACATTGTGTTTGATGTAATGAACTTACCTCGCTCTTTCTTTTCCTTTGAAAAGGAATCAAACCTCCTGCGTAGAGATTTTCTCCGTTTACGCACTTCTGTATAGGAAAAAAGAGAGAGGACAATATCAGCGATAAAACTGTTACTGGTGCTCAACATTGTGTGAACAATCAGGACTGTGTAGTATTCAACTCATTTAGGTTTATTAAGTGTATTTGTGAATCATCATTGAAGATCAATACATACATTTCTATTAATCCCACAAAAATATTCTAACTGCTCTCATTATGACCATTTTCCCTTTCCTCTCTCTCGTTTATAATCTTTTGCTCTATGTGCTTGCGCTTCTTGATCTGTTCTAAGGAAAGTTCTGTCCATTTCAAACGACTTGCTGCTAAATTGCTGCTGTGACAGAAGAAAAAGACAAAGGAATATGGAGGTTTGTTTTTTTTTGGTTTTTTTATCATTTAAACTATTTTGAATGTTTAAGAGAAATAGGTGACAGAAAAATACAGTTAATTTGTTACCTATTTTCAAATGTGTCTACATCGTGTTGAGATTTTCCTCTACAAACCAGCTCATTTGCCAGGAAATGTCATCATGTGACCCAAATATGGATTTATGTATGAACTGCTTTTCTCAAAAATGGTAGATAGGACAAAGATACCCATTAAGACTTCTGTTAATAACCCAAGTCACCCAAGTGGTTGTGGTACCATCTCCTGTCCATCCCAAAGGCTTTAGAACAATCACACCTTATTAACTCAGTGTTATAGTGCACACAATAATACAATCACATAAATGTGCTTTGTTACGCAAGCTACTGATCTAGCGAGAGAGCGCTGCTTATAATGAGGCAAGATCTTGCAGGATTGTAGTCTTGAACATAGCTAATTTTGTCTTATTTCTACTTTTTTTATCATTTTACTGTCACAATGTTCAAAGATATGTAGATATGTAGATATGTAGCTAAAAGCTAGGTTATATTTTTTTTTTAAATGAATAGACTCATGCTATTAGTCTATTAAAGAAGCAGGGCAGTGACAAAAACCATGTAACTGTATTTGACTATATTCATGGAAAAGCCAACAGGATCAGCTTGGGCAGACTATGGAATATGGTTGCTCAAAAAACAATAAAATGACCTTGACAAACAAAGTAACTCTCTCTCGCTCTCAGACCTGCTCTGAATCACTTAGCTACTCAAAATAGTTCTCAGCACAAAATGGAGTGAACTACCCAGTTGCACTGAATGACTAATCATGATCACCAAAGCATCACAGAGGTCCTGTGGGTAAACATCCATTGTCTAGATAATTCTGAGGGCTTTGGAAAATGCATTTGTTTCTCTAGAATGTTAGCTTGTCAAGGCTCGCCAGGCAACGGAAATCAATGGAATCAATCATTCTCTCAACTAATTATTCTCAAGGTCAGGTTTGTCATGGTGTATTTTGGTAAATGACTTTAATTTCCTGAAAACTGAAGGTCTGTGGTTCTTTTTGACTTGTGCTATACACAGCTGTCTGTTAAGTTGTAAAACTGACTCCCGATGGCATGCACTGACAAACTGACAAATAGAAATACTAACACACCAAACAGATCTGTATATCATGCCGCAAAGTCTGTGCGTCTCCAAACACACAGATTCAGAAAAAGGAACAGGGCCTTTAGCTGAAAGTACTTTTTAATACTTAAATCCATAGTTATAGCCTATGCGAGGGCTAATATCCTGCCTATGAGAGGGTGTTTTTTTCCACAGTAACAGTACTCTATTTTTATAGTTTGCTTTGTTTTGTGTCAGAACCTATGTTTTACAAGCCCTACATCCCACCCCTGGGACAGGACTTATGTGGAACAGACCATTGTTTGCGTTACTAAAGGTGTTGTTTAGAAATTACTACTTCAAGGTTGGTACTCTTCCTTATTAAGGAACAACTGTAGCTCCTTGAAAATAGTGCCACAAGAATATTTGGCACCATTAAGATGGAGACACAGGAGAATAAAGAGAGTATTTGTGTCCAATGTGTAAGTACTTATGTGAGTGCCCGTTGGGACAAGAGAGTCAAATTCCCATGATTACAGGAAATTAAAGTTTATTTCGAAAGCACACAGCCCCTCCCATCACACACAAGCCACCGCCAGCTAAGGCATCTCTCGTAGATGATGATAGTCCATCCAAGTGTGTGTGTGCACTCAGTGAGCGATTACATAATGCAAATTCACATAGAGATAAAAAGATAGACCAACACGAACACACACACACAGAAAACAGCCCGATCCTCCAAGTATAACAGTTGCAGAAAAAAAAAAAAACTTGCACAAAATAGTTTCTGATGTTTCATGATTTGCTCTTTATATACAAATGCATCACTGAATAATTTAATCACTTGCAGCAACTGTTTTAATCGCAGAATCAAGTGAGTAAGAGGGAACTGATGGATTGATTGAGGAGTGGGAAAAGAACACATATAGATTGGAGGTAGCCCAAGTGATTGGTTTTCAAATGATTGTAATTGGCAGATCATTGCTCTGACAGTGGCTGATGGTCAGTTTGACCAGGTCCTTTTTTATATATTCAGTTTAGTTATCCAGTTTTGTCATAAAATGTATTATATTTAAAGTAAACTTTGACATTTCAACTTTCCTGTTCATTAACCTACAGTATATAAAACAAAAATTAGGAAAATACATCTATATACAGTGGGGGAAATAATTATTCGATCCCCGAGCAAAACATAAGTTAGTATTTGGTAGAGAAACCGTTGTTGGCAAGCACAGCGATGAGACGTTTCTTGTAGTTGGTCACCACGTTTGCACACAACTCAGGAGTGATTTTGGCCCATTCCTCTTTACAGAAAGTCTCTAAATCCTTCAAGTTTCCTGGCTGCCGCTTGGCAACTTGTTTTGGGTCATTGTCATGCTGGAAGACACACCCCCGACCCATCTACAATGTTCTTGCTGAGGAAAGGAGGTTTTCATTCACGATTTTAACGTACGTTTCCGTTCATTGGCCCCTCAGTGCTGTGAATTCGCCCTGTACCCTTTGAACAAAAACAACCCCAAAACACAATGATTCCTAGCGTATTGCGTCACTTCCTGTTGTTTGTGTCTGGTCGTCTTGCTGTACCTTGCTAACTATCTGAGAGGGTTTTAGCGACATTAATTGTTTAACTGCTGTGTATTGAAAGTGTAAACCCTGTACTTAAGCACCCTTTAGCCCGCTCTCATTTTAGTGAATTTATCGCTACTCTTCCAACCGTTCTGTGTCGTGCTAACCAACTCAGGTATTGTACCTGGCGCACAGCAATGGCTTCTCCCTCTCGTTCTCCTCTCTCTCGCTCAGTGTGTCACATGTTTAGTTATTCCTCTGCCTCATTTAGTGATAATGGTACCTGTACTAAGTGTAGTTTATTTGCTGCGTTGGAGGCGAGGCTTAGTGATTTGGAGGCTACGATGCGCACCTTGCAAACCAAACCAGTAGCTTCGCTAGCTAGCCAGCCCCCATTAGCCGGTGCGGGTCGACTGAGAGCAGCTCCCGAGCAGTCGGGAAACCAGGGAAGTTGGGTGACTGTTCGAAGGAAGCATAGTCCTAAGCAGAAGCCCACGGTTCACGTTTCCAACAGATTTTCCCCACTCAGTGACGCACCCACTGAGAAACCAACTCTAGTAATTGGCAGCTCTATTTTGCGAAACGTGACATTTTCCACACCAGCGGCCATAGTCAAATGTATTCCTGGGGCCAGAGCGGGCGACGTGGAATCAAATTTAAAGCTGCTGGCAAAAAGTAAACGTAAATACAGTAAGATTGTAATTCATGTCGGCGGTAATGACGTTCGGCTACGCCAGTCGGAAGTCACTAAAGTTAATGTTGAGTCGGTGTGTGCTTTTGCCAAAACACTGTCGGACTCCGTAGTTTTCTCTGGTCCCCTGCCTAACCTGACCAGTGACGATATGTTTAGCCGCATGTCGTCGTTCAACCGCTGGCTGTCGAGGTGGTGTCCAGCAAACGACGTGGGTTTCATTGATAATTGGCAAACTTTCTGGGGAAGACCTGGTCAAATGAGGAGAGACGGCATCCATCCTACTTGGGATGGAGCTGCTCTCATTTCTAGAAATATGGCCAGATTTATTAGTCAGCCAAATTGACAATTCAGAGTTGAGGCCAGGAAGCAGAGTTGCAGTCTTACACGCTTCTCTGCGCTTCCTTTAGAGTCATCCACCTACAACCCCATAGAGACTGTGTCTGTCCCCCGTCCACATAAATTCACTAAATTCACTAAATCAAATAAGAGTTCACATAGGAACTTAATAAAAATCAACACCACTAATGAGGCAGTTTACAAAGTAAAGAGACTTAAATGTGGACTCTTGAATATCAGATCCCTATCATCTAAAGGTGTATTAATAAATGAGCTTATATCAGATAACAATATTGATTTATTCTGCCTTACTGAAACTTGGCTGTGCCAAGACGAATATGTAAGTCTTAATGAATCCACTCCTCCCAGTCACATTAACACACACATTCCCAGAGACACTGGCAGAGGTGGTGGAGTTGCAGCCATTTTCAATTCTGCCCTATTAATAAACCCTAAGCCCAAACAAAAATTTAGTTCATTTGAAAATCTCATTCTTAGCATTTCCGATCCAACCATGAAAACTCCAATTATGTTTGTTATAGTGTATCGAGCACCTGGACCCTACACTGAATTTTTATCTGAATTTTCAGAGTTTCTCTCAGCTTTGGTCCTCAAAACAGATAAAGTCATTATTGTAGGTGACTTTAATATCCATGTAGACATTGAAAACGACAGCCTTGGTACGGCATTTCTCTCACTATTAGATTCATTCGGCTTCTGTCAGTGTGTACAAGAATCAACACACACTTTTAATCACACCCTTGATCTTGTTCTGACATATGGCATTGAAATTGAGCATTTAAATGTCTCTGCGCAAAATCTGCTTTTATCAGATCATTATCTTCTAACATTTGAATTTCTGCTCATCAACTATAAACCAAGAGTCACTAGTTATTATAGCAGATGCATATCTGAGGACACTGTTGAAAATTTTAAAGAAATTATTCCCTCTGCATTAATTTCAGTGCCATATCCCAAAATAACAGAGGAGTCATATCTTAAATTTAGCCCCTCCCAGCTTGATCACCTTGCCGATTTCACTGCCGGCTCTCTACGTGCTTCACTCGATTCCATTGCCCCAGTTAAAAAGAAAACAAAACCAGTAAAGAGACTAGCTCCGTGGTATAATCTTAACACTCGCAAGTTAAAACAGAAAACTCATAAACTTGAAAAGAAATGGCGTTCCACTAAACTGGAAGAGCCACACATGGCCTGGCAGGATAGCCTTAAAGTATACAGGAAGGCCCTTCGCCGAGCAAGAAAAGACTACTATTCAGCGTTGATAGAAGAAAACAAGAATAAGCCCAGGATCCTTTTCAGCACTGTAGCCAGGCTGACTGAGAGCCATCATTCTATTGAACCATGCATTCCTAGAGCCCTCACCTGTAATGATTTTATGAACTTCTTCAATAATAAAATTAGACTTATCAGAGAAAATATCCTACACTCCACAGATTCCAGTTCAGCAACAGGAATTATAGAGGCTGTTATTAGTCCTGATGTGTGTTTGGAAAGCTTCCATCCAATTGACCTTAAGGAACTAACGACAACATTATCTTCATCTAAATCATCAACCTGTATACTAGACCCCATACCTACTAGGTTGCTCAAAGAGGTTTTACCCCTAATTAGAAATCCACTACTAAACATTATCAATCTATCCCTTGTAACAGGTTATGTGCCCCAGTCATTTAAAGTAGCTGTAATTAAACCGCTCCTAAAAAAACCTACCCTAGACCCAGAAGTTTTAGCCAACTATAGACCAATATCCAACCTCCCCTTTCTTTCAAAGATTCTAGAGAAAGCAGTAGCGAAACAACTATGTGGCTTTCTTCAGTATAATAGTCTATTTGAAGAGTTTCAGTCAGGTTTTAGAAAGCATCACAGCACAGAAACGGCATTGGTAAAAGTTACAAATGACCTCCTCACTGCATCTGATGCAGGACTTATCTCTATACTAGTCTTATTAGATCTTAGTGCAGCTTTTGACACTATCGATCATCACATCTTACTACAGAGGATGGAACACCAAATTGGCATTAAAGGATCTGCTCTAAGATGGTTTAAGTCCTACCTATCTGATAGATATAATTTTGTTCATGTTAATGATGAATCATCAAGATATGACAAGGTTAGTCATGGAGTCCCACAAGGTTCTGTGCTTGGACCATTACTATTTACTCTATATATGCTTCCTGTAGGTAAAATTATTAGAAAGCACTCCATACATTTTCACTGTTATGCAGATGACACACAACTATACTTATCAATGAAGCCAGATGAAACCCATCAGTTAGCTAATCTACAGTCATGTCTTAAGGACATTAAAAACTGGATGTTTCATAACTTTTTAATGTTAAACTCTGACAAAACTGAAGTCATTGTGCTGGGCCCCAAACACATTAGAGACTCATTATCCAGCAACATAGTTAATCTGGATGGCATTGCCTTGGCCTCCAGCACCACTGTCAGAAACCTGGGTGTTATCTTTGACCAGGAGCTGTCTTTTAAATCACATGTTAAACAGATTTCAAGGACCGCCTTCTTTCACCTCCGTAACATTGCTAAAATCCGGCACATCCTGTCTCAACAAGATGCAGAAAAACTAGTTCATGCGTTTGTTACTTCCAGGCTGGACTACTGTAATTCTTTATTTTCAGGTTGCCCTAACAAAATTTTAAAAACTCTTCAGTTAATCCAAAATGCAGCAGCGCGTGTACTGACTAGAACTAATATCAGAGACCATATTTCCCCCATACTGGCTTCTCTGCACTGGCTCCCAGTTAAATTCAGAATAGAATTTAAAATCCTTGTTCTCACCTACAAAGCTATTCATGGTCAGTCACCATCTTATCTTGAACAGCTCATAGTACCCTATCGCCCATCCAGAACCTTACGCTCCCAGGATGCAGGGTTATTGGTGATCCCAAGAATTTCCAAAAGTAGAATGGGAGGCAGAGCTTTCAGCTATCAAGCTCCTCTCCTGTGGAACTATCTTCCAGTCTTGGTACGGGAGGCAGACACACTCTCTGATTTTAAGAGTAGGCTTAAAACCTTCCTTTTTGATAAAGCTTATAGTTAAGGCTGGCCTATCTAGCCCTTAGTTATGCTGCTATAGGCTTAGGTTGCTGGGGGAACACTCCATGATTCACTGAGCTTTCTTCTCTCCCCCCTCTGACTCCGACTCCTTCTCTGCTCCTGTAAATGTCCATATCCTTACACTAACTTTACTTCTTCCCCGGAGTCGTTGTGCTTTACCATCCTGCAGGTTTTTCTAGGTCGCGGTGGGAGGTGCTGCTGTGGTCCTGCCTGATGCCCCCTGGCCACATTAGGAAAGGAGATCCTGTGACTTGGATCCTGTGACTTGGATCCTAGGCTGGATTTCCAAGTGCAAATCGGGACCCACAGATCACAATGGCTTCTGGATCAATAGACTACACCTGCTTCTGGACCACTACACTTCACATATCCCTGGATTTACAGATTCTACATACTCTTGGACTCAGCAACACCCAGATCTTCCTACATGGAGTACAATGACTCCTGGACCAACAGAGTCCACCTGCGTCTGGATCACTAGACTTTCCATACATCCGGACTCATAGAATCCACAGACTCTGGGACTCATGGATGTTTTATACATTCTAAATGAACTGTTGTTATCATGTTTTTGTGTTCTGTACAAGTGACATTTATTGCACGTCTGTCCGTCCTAGGAAGAAGGATCCCTCCTCTGTGGCTCTTCCTGAGGTTTCTTATTTTCCCTGTTTAGGGTTTTTTAAGTTTTTCCTCACCCGGTTCGAGGGTCTAAGGGCAGAGGATGTCACATCTGTACAGTTTGTCAAAGCCCAGTGAGATAATGTGTAAATTGTGATTTCGGGCTATACAAATAAAATTTGATTTGATTTGATTTGATTTGATTCCTGCTCCTTGCTTGACTGTGGGATTGTTGTTCTTTGGGTCATACTCATGTTTTCTCATCCTCCAAACATGGCGGGGTGAGTTGATGCCAAATAGCTCAACTTTGGTCTTATCTGACCACAGCACTTTCTCCCAAGTCTTCTGAGTCATTTAGATGTTCACTGGCAAACTTAAGGCGGGCCTGTACATGTGCCTTCTTGAGCAGGGGGACCTTGCAGGCATTGCAAGATTTCTGTCCATTACGGCGCAGTGTGTTACCATGTGTTTTCTTGGTGACTGAGGTCCCAGTTGCCTTCAGACCATTAAAAGCTCCTGCCGTGCAGTTTTAGGATGCTCCCTCAGCTTTCTCATCATCATCTTCACTCAACGAGGCGAGATCTTGCATTGAGGTCCAGACCGAGGACAGTTGATGGTCATTTTGTGTGTCTTCCCCTTTCAAATAATGGCGCCAGTAGTTGTCAAATTCTCACCAGGCCTTTTGCTGATGGGTCTGTAACCCATTCCAGCCTTGTGCAGGTCTACAATCTTGTCCCTGACGTCTTTTGACAACTCTTTGGTCTATCCCATGTTGCTATAGAGATTGGAATGGAAGGAACTGATTCTTAGAGCAGGTGAACTTTTTACACATGAGGAGTTAAGATCAGGAGTATTGGTAACTGGTCGATTGTGCACAGCTGTGTGCCACATGGGCACCAGCCAGTCTGTTGGAGCCAGAATTCTGGGTGACTTGTTGGGGATCAAATACTTATTTCACTCAATAAAATGCACAACATTTCATAACTTGTCTCTTTATTATATATTTTCAACTAATATTCTGTCTATTGCCATGATCATTAAACAACCAGAACAATTTGAGTCAGTTAATTTCTTTGCAAGTAGGCAAACGTACAAGTTTAGCAGGAGATCAAATAATCATTTCCCCCCACTGTATATTGTAGAAGCGCTGCGCTCCTCTGGCACAGCCTCCAAGGGGTGATTTAAATGTTTTGGCCCTTTGAAGTTGCTGTACCTGCTCTGTGGTAGTAGCAGAGAAGCTAATGGAGTTGTGAATTCAATTCAGAAGTTTTGAGTTTGATTCCACAGTTTAGAAAATATGCCACCATGGACAGCCATGTTTTATCAGTCAAAGTCAAAAATCGCATCATCTCTATTATGATTAAATTTTCTGTTGTGCATTAAATGTAAAGACAGCAAAAATGATAGGAATCTATTATGTGTTAGCATCGAGCTAATGGATTAATTGATATTTATTTACGCAGGTATGGATGAAGGATGCACTGATATGGATATTTTGGCCCAGTGTGGTATTCAAAACAGATATACTCAACGATGATGTGACTGCTTATTATTTCAGTCACGGTGTGTGTTGTATTACATGGACATGGCCAAAAACTTTATTTTCATCAGAGGGAGTCTTTGAAGCTGCAGTCATGTGAAAGACAGTTAATGTAACAAGGGAAAAATTACTGAGTCACAGCTCAAAAATTATTGGCTACAGGTAACAGCGAAATCCACCTTATTCACCAGTCCGTCAACCTATAAAATGCGGCATCACTATTGTGGATGTATTCAGGCATTTGTAGGCTGCACAGTGTTGCAGATCCTTGGATAGAGATTTTATTTAGACCCTGGCAGGAGTTCCTCTGTGCTTTAGCTTTAGAAAATCTGGGAACAAAGTAGCTTATGTGAGAGCTACTGGGCCAACTTATCATTTAAAGTGCATAACTATTAAAAAGTAAACAAGAAAAAAAAAAAAAAAAAAAAAAAATCCCTTATTTAAAAAAAAAAAAGTTCCTTAGTCAAGAAAGAAAAATATTAAAACGAGCTGAGGGCAGAGAGCAGAGAGGGGAGAGGAGAACGGACGAGAGGCTTTTTTGTTGGGGTCCCAGCAGAGATTCAGAGAATGGAGCATGAGCATAGAAAATGAATGAATGAATGTCACTCTATGACACCAAGTTTGTTTGCTGCCAGGTTTCATCATGTCAATTCTGTAGACATCCTGCGTCCCATAGTGAAAGATATACTATGGCTATTAGCTATACGGGCCGTTTTTAGGCTTTAACAAAAGTTACAAAAAATTAAAATTTGGTGATGGAAAGAATTTGTCATTTGTGACACTCAACATCCCAACCACGGATGAACTCCAGTCTAAATGAGCACCAGCGTTTAATGGAGACCATGTGCAAACTGTGCCTGAATCAGTAGTTTCGTCAAAGTCGAGCAAGTCGAGCCTTAATGACCCTGAGAGAGAGTCTGAGAAAAGCAGCTTACATACCAACTGGTCTCAATGGAGAATGCCAACTCTCTCACACATACATCCACACACACACACACAGCTCAGCTGTTAGCTTCAGCCTGTCTCTGATCCCCTGCCCTCAGAGATTTCCCCCGCCCCAATAAAAAAAACCCAAAAAGAAACCGAAAACCTCCCAGCATGCAGTCTGCGAAGTGTCTGAAAGATTTACAGTTTATTTGTCAAGCTTTCCAATTTTATTGGCTGGATTTACTGCTTCAGAGTTCGGACGGATATTTTAATTGCACATAAAAGCATTTTCGAAAGATGGAAAGAGTTGGCAAGAAGAAGGGTTGCTCAAGTAGACGTCAGCAGAAAGAACGTGTTGAGGTATTTTCTGCTGTTATCTAACAATTATAGAGCACACGCATAGGACGGCAGCCTAAATAAAACCCTGACTTCTTTAACCAAAAAGGAGAACATTTTACTTACATTCATTACCTGACATCTATTATCTGTAATTTATGCTTATATCTTGTCACAATATACCATAATACTTTTGGCAAACCTTCATTCAATAATCAACTAGGAAAACTGCCACCTGGCAGTTATACACCTCCACAAGGCCTACAAAGCAGACGGTGAATGTCCAGTAGTGGGTCAAGAGGAAACGAAGCCTCTGGCCTCCGGAGACATAAAAAAAATTTAACTTAGCGCCCTCGTAAGCCAATACGTCAAGCAGCCTTAAATCACTCAGAGGTGAAACAGAGGACGGACAGAAAGAGAACCGAAAAGCTGCTACTCATTAACCTTAGTGTTGGTAACTGTAATAAAATTCTGTTATGAAGGTTGATCCATGAATGTTTGTTATGCTGAAATTAGAAAAGTTCGAGCCAAGAAGAGAGATTTATGAATCTGTAATGGCATAAGGTCTTGGGTCAGGGCGTAAAACCGCAGTATATAATTTCTGCAGCTTCAATGAAACAGTAACAAAAAAATTAAGCTGTATAATGATGTAGTTAAGCAGCATGATATCATGGGAGATTAGTCAGGATCATGTTGAACATTTTTGCAAGAAATTTTGCAGTAAAATATATCATCTAAAAATTACATCAAATATCTACATGTTTTTTAGAATTTTTTAATGTTAAAATGCTATTTTTGTATGTTTTAACGGAATAACATTAGAAGCAGACATTGAAAGGGATGCAGTGATTGAAACAGTTTGGGGTTTTTTTGCCATTCGAATAAGTTTGGTTTACTTGTTTGTTGCTGCTTTCTGAGCTGGAAAATTAAATTCATTAAATTGGGAGAGGTGGAGTTAATTTTCCAGTGACAGAGAACAAAACAGCCAACAACAATAATAGCCTGAAAAATGGTGGCTAATGTGAAGATTTGCCATCGTTGTTGTGAAAAACTACTCATAGCATCTGCGACAAATACAACAAACTAAGAAACGTCCTAGGATGAAATATGAGTTTGGGAGATTAAGAAAACATTTTTTTTTTCCACAAAGAATAACTTTTCTGCCTTCAATTCCCCCATGACAGCCTGCATCATTCTTTGTGGATGAGGAAGAAACACAACATTGGTCATTTTTCAAGCTTTTGGTTACATTCAGCAGCAGAAGACTCTAATGCTTTAGATATTTTACTAACTTGCAAACATCATCAGCCACCATATGTTGTTCGCCCACAAAGGTGGCGTCATGTTTCTTTAAAACGCGCCCTTTTTAGCCCGAGATGAACCACACTCAAACCCTGTCAGAGGTATTTTAAACATTGAGTGAGACGCGTGACAGGACAAATCATGCAGCATCCGTTGGCCTTTCTTATCATAACTAACAACTTGGATTGCTTACGCACGTGTACAGAATGTTGCCTCTGACCACCAAAGAGTTGACCGAGCATGCAGGCTTATCCTCAACACCCCCGCTTCACACTCATTCCTCAGATTCGGCAGACTGTTTTGGCTCCATCAACAGTCGGAGGGGTTTTTGTCTCAAGGACAGTTCCACCTCTTCCTTCATCTTAGCTGGTCATCATGCGCTTGGTTCACTAACCTCTAGACTAAAACTCAGTCCTGAGCCCTCATTCTTCTGTAATCTGAGAAACCAACTATACCAAATTCAGCATATTACCATATTCCAATTGTGAAAAATCAGTGCGCTCAGTAACCAAACACCAAAAGAATAATGGGCCTGTGTATGTTGATGACAAAGGTTTCAGCCAATTCCTTAAGATTAAACATTACTAAAACAACTGTGCTAACAACATACTATTCAACATTAATATTTCCACAAGTATTGCCTTCCAAGTTACTTGTGTGTACAAATGTTTTTATAGCTCAATGTTTTAAGACACTTATTCACTTTCCTTGCAAGAGTTTAATGAGAATAAAGATACCACTCTCACATCTGTTTGCCATATCTAAAACTAGAGCCATCTTTGCTTAGTAATTGAAAGCAGAAAGAACCAGCAAACCTATACAAGTCTGCTGAACGGCACTTCTAAAGCGTCTGTAACACACATCATAGTACAACGGCATAGAAATCCTGTAAAACCACAAATTGTTGTTTTGAAATTCCTTTAGTCTGGATTACACATGCCAACATTTGATAAAGAAACCACAGCACAAAAATGCTCGGCAAGACACGTGATAACTATCCCTTGAACTCTTGGGCAAAGGTAAAAACAAAAACGATAAAACTCCTCTGTATATTATGTCATCTCCATACCTCTTGGGATGCTGATCTTGAAGTCCAGGTCTCTCTCATCCAGGTGGTACAAAGCGACTTCCTGCAGCCTGGCCCTCTCCAGCTCCGACAGGCTCTGGATGGGCACCGGCTGCAACCGCACACTTTGACCCAACATGGTGGCCCAGGTGTGGTCCCCCTGCAGGGAGCAAAAGATGGGTTAGTGATAACTGAGAAAGATTTTTAAAGAGTACAGGCACGTGAACAGAACAAAACAATAATCACAATCGGACTTCATCTTTCCATTTACGGCTAATTTTCAGCACCTTATCACGGTTCAGCCGACCATCAAGTACTTTCATTTGAACTGTACTCTACAGACAGAAAGAGGATTCAATTACTAATCATGGCTCAGGTCCAAGCCCAATTACATAAATTGTGTGCAATGAACAGAAAAACAAAAAACAATTCAGTCATTTGCAAAGGAACCTCTATACAATCTTGATAGCATCACCTGGTTTCAATGAACCTGTTACTCCAATCAGTTATTTAGAGCGTTCCACGACTTTCACTGACTTTTGTTGCCTCTCTTCAGCTCGTTTGAAATGCCATTAAGTTCAGAATAAGTAAACTGTATTTCAATTGTGCTTCGGCACGGACTGAAACCAGGGGGTCAAGCGTATGTGTGTCCTGAGAGAGTTGATGAGGGAAATCATTAACATTTTCCTCCTACTCTTCACAAATGAATGTCAAAAAGCAAATAAACACATTAGAACAATGTTTTGGTTATGTTTTACACAGTATTTCAACAATCGGGGCAGCCAAACACTCATAAATGTCTTGTTTTACTCTTAGCTGTCAGGAACGTTTAAGTGCAGTTTCTCAACTACAGGTCTATTGTGCTGTTTTATTAATATCGTAGATCTTCCTGTATTGACATTTTGGGCTGTTACAATATCAGATTTTGACAGTTATCATGGCCAAACAAATTCATAATGTTGTATCTGTGGAAATGTTGAAAATAATCTGTGATATTTGTCTTGAACTATGTGTTTTATGACTTTTGGTAAATAAGAATGTCATCAGTGTGACAACCCTGTAGGGGAGGTGGAGGGACTTATCACAACAAATAGAGTATAAAAAGAGCATTTTCACCTTAAATGAGAAACAGTCAAAAGGCAACTAGATGATGAGCATCATTACCATGATATGGCTATTGGCTATTAGTTGTTGCCAGTTCTGAAATCCCTGCAGTCACAAGAAGTCCTCCTCCCCTGCTGCTGCACACTCACTCTCTCATGAAACACGCTGTCATACACCACTGACAGCCAGACAGACAGGAACTATTGTCAGTCCAGTGGAACATTTTTAAAGATAATCCCCAGTGGATTGTTGAAGTTTTTTTCCACTGTGGTCTGAGACATGTCTGCAGTCCGCTAGCTAACTTCTTTTCAATAAACAATTGGCTGGATGTATTTATCTCAGAAGTGGAGACTCTTAGATAGGCTGAGCTCCAGCTATACGCTTAAAAGATAATCTACAGCCTAATTTTCTTTTCTGTTTTAACTTTTTCATGGAGATCGTTCTATTTTAAACTCAAACAGGGTTTTCTATTAGGCTTTGGCCTCAAGGCTCAACTTCAAATGAGATTAGTAGGGGACATAACCAATTTAAGGTACTTCAAGTCACATTCTGTCCATATTCTACAACTTGCAAAGGGAAATGCTACACTTATTTTACATTTATCTGACAGCATTAGTCAGTAAGTTACTAATTAACTACAGCTTTTAAACCCACAGTTTAAAGTTCAAAGTAAATTATTAGTGGATTTATTAATTTTTAATGAACTTTCCTGTCAGTTTTGATGATTATTTTTCATGGAAAAACAATTCATGGCTCCAGCTTCAAAAATACAAAGACCTGATGCTTTTACTTAAATTTAAAGTATTGAATAATGCTTCCCAAATCAAAATTACATACGCCTACATTTCTTACATCGAAATCTTCTCAACGAGGTCTGTTGATTTCTTCAAAAAGGACATTAATGTTGAGACTACTGGCACTTTGAACACCACAAGGCAAACGCCATCTTCAATAGTTCTGTTATATTTGAGGTAGAGCAGAAATCTCTGTGGCTGATATCTAGATAAGATGATGGATAAAAACTACAGGTAGAGGCAAAATATGCATTTTTGATTTTGAAGTGAAAGTGTCATGGAGAGATGCGGCGGTCACAGGGTTCACCTTTCAGACAGGAAATGCGTTTAAACGTGTGCGTGCAGCACAACATTCGTCAGAAAGTATGAACATTTATTCTGAACATTGTATATTTGTACTTCTATACAGTTATAGAGAAGCTGTTGAGTTTAATGTGTAGGCGTTTTCACACTACTTTTAAAACTCATTGATACGTTAAGGAATTTTTGTGAAACACAGAAATAACCGTACATCAGACAGTAGATCTTTGTTACCTGACTCCCTGGAGTTTATTATGTCCTCTCTCACCTTTGTGTGTCTCTTTCAAAATCTTTCATTACATCTACATGAACTTCAGAGTCATGCAAGACGAAATACAAGGAGCACAGGATTGTCTCGTTTCCTTGTTGAAAATGCATTTCACATGACTTTTTTGCCTAATCTGCATGGTCCCTCAGAGAAAAATGCATCAGGGGAACTTTTTTTCCCCTGAAACTTTGAGTCCCTGACACTGCTAATATGTGAATCTAATGTATTTGGTTCAATGGTAAACGGGGCATTAAGTCAAGATGTTTGATTTTTGTCTCCATCTTTCGCATCATTCACGGTTTCGGTTGTGGTCATGGCTAATTTATGATTAAACTGACAAAAAAAATGTGACAGTAAGGGAAGATTAAGCCATGCCAGTGTCCCCCGAATGGCAGCACTTTGACGTCTAATGCTAGCATGCTTTTCAACATGCTTTCAGGTGGCAGTGCAAACATGCATGACGTTTACACCATGTGCACATCTTAAAGTGTGTTAACGCGTCAGCATTTTCTCAGTAACGTTAAGCAAAAATGTTACTGTACATCTAACGTGTGTAGCATTGTTCCAATCTAAATAAATAAAAATAAATATAGAAGTATGTATTTTTTTTTCTTGAAGCATTATTGACGTTACATCAGAGCTGCATTGCTTGACGTCCACCATCGTCTGTTTTGTTGTTGCTGACATCACTACTGCATTGTAAGATATATATTATTATTGTCATATATATGCGGTTAAGTGTCCAGTTCTAACATACTGTAATTCATTCCTGAAATAGATGAATTTCAAACATACTACATATGTATTAAAATCTAAATTTAGTTCTCAATAGCAGGTCAACATTCCATTTTGGATGCAGACAAACTGCAGCTGAGGCTGATGGGAATGTGTTTGGCTGGCTGTTGGTAATGAATCAAAGTAATGACCTAGAGGTGGTGCTGGATGAAAAGTCAAAGTCATTATAGGATTTATCATCTGGGCACTAATAGGAGTATGTCTACATGGTTTCAAGACGGTCCACTGCGTTATTGACTTACTGCCATCTGTACAAAAGTTACGTTTGGTGCTTGTGCAGCTTTTCTTATGTCAAACAGACACCGTTACGTTTTCCTTTAAATGTTTGGAGTACCACTGAAAGAACCTTATCAAAGCTTAGAATTCCACGCTATATAAGCACTCCTTTGTAAGCAATCCGCCTCGAGCATTATCACATCTTTTAAAACGTCCCATCTTAAACATGGTAAGCTTACGTAATTATTTACAATGCCTGTCTTTGCTCTGTATGTGTGTTTACATCCACATGTTTCTGGCGCTCGTGTGTGGAATGCACAGCGTGATTGGAGAAAATTGCCTTGGCTTTAATGTTAAATGTAACCAGACAGTCACACTGTGGTGGTGTGTGGAAGAAAGCTGCACACAGCTCACATTTTTTTCTAAAATGGATGACATAAGTGTTCTAAAGCAAATATGTTTCCCTGGAAAACAATACAATGGAAACGTTGGTTAACTGAAATGTCAAGCGTGTGGACATTTGAGATCTGATTAGTGAAACCTATACATTATCTTGTGTATTTCATAACAGACGTACAGCATATATTCATGTGTCATAGTGCACGTTTGCCTTAATACATTCAGTATGTTACTATCGCAACTCAACTTCTACTTTCATGAATAAAATACACAAATTAATATCTGACTTCAAGTTTTTTTTGTTAAAAAAATTTGAGTTAAAGATTTGGGTTTTCTTTTTTTTTTTTCTTTCTTCTTTTAAATAAATGGAGGTTTTTATTATGGTTTTGAGCCTCTGCTTTTTTTCTGATGTGCTGTTTCAAGTTTATCTCCCGATTCATTTTTGAAAGGGTTTGTAAGTTCATGTTACCTGTGTTCTAAGTTCCACTTTGTTTCCTGGTTTTTGCCTGCCACAAATAAAGAACTACTGAAGTATATTCCTCTGCCACTTTGGCCCAAACCCCCGTCTGCAGCATTCCCTGGCACTATTCATGATACCGGATATGTGGAAAAATGATGTTTTCATATCATACTTAATGAAAGTCTTACAGGTAAAGACTACTGAAGGAGTGAGTGTTGCTGCTCTGCTGGTGCAGCAGACTGTATTTTACCTTGGCAAAGGCTGAAAAAAAACATTTCTCAGAACCGTAATGTTGAATATTTTAAAGAAACATCAACCATAAACACATGAGAAAGTAAAATACTTTATTAAATTGGCCTTATTAAAGTGACGCGTCATGAGGGATATTGTGTTAAAACACAGTGTTTACACACTGCTGCGAGGGATCATGGCAGTTGTTTTCATTGTTCATTGTTTTTTTGAAACACTAACAAGAATAAACACTGCACATAACAATGTGTGTGTGTGTGTTTGCTTGAGGGCGAACAGTCCTGGCTCTCACATGCTGACACTGATCACATATCAGTCTTCAAACACTCTTGTTAGCCGTCTGCAACCTAACAGCCTCAACAATCACGAGGACCCGGAGAACATGAAGTCACACCCAAACAGAGCGTGCGGCAGTCATGATGAATGGTTCCCATCTCATATTGATTAAGTGTGCAGGTCTGTCTGAATAGATTCCGTTCCTGCATGTGAGCAATGATAGCATATATTGAGTCATTTTTCTCATTTTGCCCTGCATCTGTAAATTATGTATTTTGCTTCAGTTTCTCTCTTTTTGGGAACGAAGGGATCCGTTTGTGGCTAGCAGGCAGCATGAACATTCAGGGTTCATTCATATTAAGGCAAACCATATGTAACTTGAGGTAAAGAACTTCTTGGATCAAACCCAAAGAAATATGAGCTTGATCTTGGAAGTTTGCAATAAGATGGCTCTTGAAAGTGGGGGCCGTTCTGCCATGACTTTCAGAGAGTTGAGATCCATCCATTTCAAATTTTCTTCACAACTGTGGTACAGGGAGTCAGGAAGGGAGATAATTCAACCCACGTGGCAGACAAACCGCACAAGGAGGATGAAGGGGAGTATAAAGAGCCAATGACTTCACTGAAAAAAGCCTTTCCCAGTCCATACTAGGTGGATTCAGGTCTAATATAATGTGCCATAGCAGGAACACTGCAGCAGATTCCACCATAATGAGCTGACCCACTTGGACTGGATGAAGGAGGGATGAAGTAGATCTCTAATGTCAGCAGGTGCCTGATAATACAAAAGCTCACCAAAACGAAGAACCTTAGACTTGACTCTGAATCTGAAGAGGAACCGGTGAAGCAAAGTCAGAAGCATTTGGGACAACTCAATCTCCAAAATAACTGTTGGCGCTGTAAAACTATGGATTATGTTGAAATTACTGTTTGGGTTATTTTAAATACTCATTTTTGTTGCCACAAACAATGCTGAACATTCCCGACATCTCCTTAAATTTCTACTGCAGACGCCACAAACGTGGCTTACAGATTGTCCCCAAAGCTACTAAACTGAGCTTGTTTATTGGTTAAAATGTTCACTTTATCCAAATGAGAAATTCTGCTTCCGTGTATTGTGGAATAGTTGATGCGATATGTTCAGAAATATACGAAAGTAACATTTGCTGTAACTGGGCAAAAAAATGTGCAAAACTAACATTTTATTCTGGCTACCTGCCTGTTCGGAAGTCCTGCAGCAGCATTTTTTGACCACGTATCAGCAATCAAGGGATGTTTTTGTGCCACAGATGAAAAAAGGAATTACAATAGTGGAGACAGGATGAGATAAAAGCTTGAACAGAGACCAGGATAATGTTTCTCACGGATGAGATCAAACGGAGGAGTAACTGTAATCACGGACAAACTGTACAAAGCCGTACCTGCCCGTATTTCCATAATCTATCCCGTTGGCTAGGCGTCTAACAATGCAGTGTGTACTTGTGATTACATGTATTCTTATGTACAATAGGTTTGTGCTGATTACCAACGGATGCCTTATTCTTTTTTTTTTTTTACACTTTTAACACCAGGTCTTTCTCAACTTTTCACCATTTTTAAACGTTCTCATCTGTCTGATTTCCTTCCCTTCTGTTTCCATTTTGACCCCCAGCTGTGTGTCAAGTTGTTCGTGCGATTGTGTATATTCGTCTCTCCCATGAGTGCTTCTGTTTGTTTGTCTGTGTATTACTCGTCATTGACCTCGGTCATCCATCCAAACCCTGCCTCATCCTGGCAAAACTGTGCAAACGAGACAGAGATTAATAGGGCTGCTCACTCTCATTCATTAGCAGGAGGTGATGTAGTTTATTTTCCCCAAATTACTGGATGATTTTAATTGTTGCCAGGCATATTAACACAATGTCATGACAGCAAGCCTCCACCTCAGCTAAAAGCTTAGGAGCTCCTGAACATGACTCTCCATTGGAAATAAGTAAAAGAAAACTGCCTCCAGTAGAGAGAAACAGGCTGTATGTTATCTGTACATCCATAACCGTATTTATTCAGTATTTAAAATGTTTTTTTTCATGCTAAGGGGGCTTTTGTTGACGTGAGAGTAGCTGAAAACTGCTGCTGCTTTGATATAATGAAATCCAAAGAAGTGATAAGAATCCACCTTTGTCTCTTAAAGCTGTATATTTAAGCTTGTTGCAGGATTAAAAGTCCTTGATCATATGAATAAAACTGTTGATATTCCAATGTAAAATATTCCTGCAAGTTTCAAATTTTAATATAAATTCTCATCTGTCTGTTGTTTAGTCATAATATAAATATACATATGAGGTAGTCCAGTGCTGCCCTGTAAAACCAGGGGAGAACACAGACTTCTGACATGACAAGTTTTTGGTGGATCGTTGCAAATGTGATGACTCATCCGTTCAGGCCATATCATTTTCCCTATATTGTAAGTCTGAATACTGGTTTGGTCCTAAATATTCCCCCTAATGATTTGCCTTTGAGAAAACCACTGGATTATTGTGCAGCGCCAACGTTTTATCTTGACGTCGTTATGTAGGTCGATGAAGCTAAACTCTGATTTCAGCTACGTGTGTCAGGGTTTAAATATAAGACATTAGCTCTGAACATTTTGCTAATATTTCAACATTCTGTAACCATGTTTGTTAAAAATGTTGATTTCTCTCAATCTGTATTTGTTGTTGATAACTAATTCGTAAATGTAATTTCTAACTGGCAAGAGGGATTGTTTAAAATGTCATTTGAGTCATGATGGTCCTTATATCGTTTCTTATTCTGACACATTTTTGATAGACTTTATTCTGAGCGTTGCTGCATTGATCAATTTCACCACTTCTTACTCCAACACAGGAACACGTAGATGAGAAATCTAATCTGAATTTCCTGATAGAAAGTCAAATTGTGCACCGTGGTCATTCTTTGAATCCCTCCCCGCTGACTCTATCTCCTCATGCTGCCCTGAAGTGCTTTCCTGCTTCATTGGCGAGGTACAATAACTTTCATCTGGCCCTTTCATACCCACTGAGTCAAAACAAATAAATAAATCACTGGTGCGTGAACTGTGGCCTGCTTCTGTTTTATTTCAGTACTCAGGAGCGGTCAGGAGCTTTGTGAAGAAAGCACAGAGGAGCAGACATTTATATGGTTTGTGTAATTAAACATATGTATGCAAACATATGCAAAAGCTGGTACTAAACATTAAAAAATAAATGACTTTTCGAGATCGTTATAAAACATTTTACGGTTTCAAAAGCGTTCAATTTAATCTCTTTCCCGCAAAACTAAGCTAATTCATTATCATATTCCCCAGTATCAGTTTCTCTGCACACCAATAACATTCTCACTTCCTGCTGTGGCTCTGTCATTCTTTGTAATGAAGGAACAATGTTCACACTATTCAGCTCCACATTGTGTTTTCACCAAATTCATCAGGAACTCATTAGGTGCTATCAAGAACGCATTGCAAGGTAATCACTCGTTTATGGCAACACTAAAAAGGGCGCGCACGCACGTCAACACACAGCCAGCACTAATAGGCCCCTTGGCAGCGCTACAGATCAAGGCTCAACCATAGAAACACATCTGACGTCGGACGGCAGCCTTGTTGTGTCATCAGTCCAGACTAAACTGACATGTTGCCACACAGTTTTCAGGAACGACACACACGCACTCCGGCTTCCAGTTCTATGAGTACAGAACTTGTTGTATGACTGCTTTTGCATGCTGACGTATGTTCCATGACACAATGAAAACACTGACATTTTAGGAAGGTAAGCAATTATAGTAAATGAGTAAGCTTGAAGCTTTATATCTAATCAGTGTACACCGCCTTTAATCTCTGAACAACTTTGCTGCTATTCCTGGACTTTGATATCCAAGATTATTTATCCACCGCTTGACCTCATTCAGCTATTTCGAAACCTTGTTCACTATCTTAAAGAATTACTGTTTACAGCGTTTTGTGCACCAGCCAAATTCAAGCTCGCAGTGCTCCCCGGGGCGTTCGAGCAAACATTTACTAATGCCAAAAATGTTTGGAAATGCCAGACTGCAGAAAAGTCTCATCACTTTTGAACAAAAAGATTTGGTTCTTTCTTAAGATTTAGATTCTGGTTCGACTCAAAATGATCCCAATGACGATAAATCTCAGAGCCTCTTTGCAGTCTCAACATCAGCGTTGAACCTTTCATCCTTCAACTTTTTGACACTGACGAGGAAAAGGAAAAGGCTCCAAGTATTCAAATCACACAGCTGACAGAGGGTGTATGACATGTCACAGTGCTCCACACACACACACACACACACACACGTACCTGTACTGGAGTGCCACCAGTTCAATCAGTGCAGACTGCAGAGTTCTCAGCCCTGATGATCCCGACTTCGTTCAAACACCCAAATGCATCTCAGCAGCTTTGACTTAAAGTAGCAAGTGAGTGAGTGGGACAGAAGCTGTGTGTGTGTGTGTGAGAGAGAGAGAGAGGGAGGGACGAGAAGTGACTTAGATTAAGATACAACGAGTAGGAGGAGCACTGCGCACTAACTTCATCTCCAGCAGCTCAGAACATAAACATAAGAGGGAGGGAAGAGAGGGGAAGTGGTGTAAGAGGCGGAAAGAGGAAGGAGGAGGAGAAAGCGTGAAGGAGAGGGAGACTAGGTGATGGGAGGATTGATGTAGGGAGCAGGAGCGAGACGATGAGGAGGTAGGAGGGGGGATAGAGATTGAGAAAGAGAGGCCAAAAGACAAAAAAATAAAGAAAAAGAGGAGACCGTGAAAGGAAGAATCGGAATGTGTTATACAGGGAAGAAGTTAAAAGGAAGGGACGGAGAGAAGTAAAGAGGTAAATTAAGGAATAAAAGACAAATAATACAGAAGGAAAGATGGGACTTTAGGAAGTGGGGTGGGAAGGTGTGAAGATGAGAAGAGAGAAACTAAGATGTTGAACTAAAGGAGGAGATTAAAAAAAGAAGGTAGACGGCAAAAAAAAAACCAAAATTAGTCAAGGATGCAGAGAAAAGTTAGGAGAAAAGGAAGAGTGGGAGGAAGAGGGAGCCAGGTAAGGACTAAAGGAAGTAGAGAGCAGGGAAATGCAGAGGCAAGGAAAGTTTGGAAGTAGAAAAGAACAAAAGGGTATGAGGGGAAAAAGGAAGTGGCAGGACAGGAAACAGGAGAAAAAAAGTGAGAAAAAATTAGGCAGCAACGCAGAAAAGGATAGAGGGAAAGGAAAGAAGAAAAAGAACCGTGTGGGAAAGGAAAGAAAGTAATGGCAATAATAATTTAGGAGGTGAGAAAAATCAGGAAGGAAGGCCAAGAAGTATGGAAGATAAAGATGGGAAGTAGGAGGTCAATTGGGAAGTGGAGAACCAGGAAGGAGGGATGGCAGGGGGGAAAAAATGTATGAATGAGGACAATGGGTTGGGTGACAGGTAGGGTAAGAGAGGAAGGAAGGCAGCTAATAAAGAGGAAGGCTGGGAAGAAGAGAAAGGGGGAATACAGTTAAAGAGAGGAGGGAGGGAGAGAGAATGTGAGCAGGAAGGGGGATTAAAATGGGATAAAAGCTCTATAAAAAGGACAAACAGGAGAGAGAGAGAGAGAGAGAGAGAAGCAGCAGATTAGAATAAACAACACAAGACAGTGTGGAAAAATGTCTTATTAGAGATCAGTTTGTAGTCTCCTCTTCCTCCTTTTTCCAAGGATTTTAAAAATGTTTGCCTCTTTTCAGCACCAACGACAAGTGATATTAGATATGAATATCAGGCCGGTTTAATATTCACAACTGAATATCTCCAAGCCTAATCTATACAAATTTTAGATGGATTAAAATATAATAACATAATTACTAAAGTAAAAATAATAATAGTGATAAAAAAAAACAAAAAAACGAGAGACACAATATAACGTGTTATCTCCTGTTTTAAATCGTTTTAGATACTGGGCGGCAGTATGATTTGCCTTGTTTTTGAGATGTGCTACAAACAAAACCGCTGAGAGATGACAGTGCAGTAAACAGTAAAGCTGTGGGATTGAAAGCCAAAAGCACCAAAAGCTGAGAGATATTGTAAAGAAAAACTTCCGATGAATCAGCTGATAATGCTTTGATAGGCTACAACTTCCACAGTTGTCAGTAGTGTCAGTGAATTCATCATTGACAAATATATATCTATTTAATGCCACATCTATTTGACTTGAGGAATCAAGTGGATCAATAAATTGATTCAATCCTGCAGGAAAATCACACCCAGCAGGTCCGATTCCTGTGTGTGCATATGTCTGTGTGTCGAAACATGCCTGGAAAATGTCTGTCAGCACTCCAGCTGTGGAACCCAAAACAACAGCGGCTAAAATGGATGGCACTGTGACCTTTTCGGCCCTGCTGGTCACCCCTCCCCCTCGCAGACACAGCTCCAATTTCACAAACCTGTTTATCTAAAATTGGTGGTCAGTAATAAAGAGTCAAAGGGATTATACAGTTCTTGCACAGAAGCAGTCAAAATAAACATCCCTCCGAAGATGGAAAAGTATCAGAGAGCAAAGACTAAACAAAAACCCAATTAGACTGCGAAAGGAACGACAGAAAAGAAACAACACCTAACATAACAGCTGTTTGAGATGACTTTGAACTAGCGGCATTGCTATTTATAGCCAAACAGCTTCAGGATATCTTGGATTTCACGATATCCACTTAGATATCAGAAGTTGGCAGTAGCAGATAGAAGATTTTTGTTTCTGCCAGTAGCACAGGTCGTCATGGCAACATCTGCCCTGGATGGAAAATGCTGGATGTTTAGCATCTCCGTGAAACAGGTAGAAACTTCCGTCATGAAATCCATTTCCAGGACTAACTTGTTTATGCAGCTATCAGATGAGGAGATCTGCGCGAGGAGGCAATAATAGCCGATTGATCTTCAGTGTGGTTGTTTTCTTGTGCCTTCAGACACGTGCAGTGAGTCACTTTTTAAATGAGCTTCTAAAATAGACCTCATGAAAGGGGCCAGCGAACGAGCACTACCGCACCTGAGGAAGCTTCATTACAATCCACCACGTTTCCAAAGGAAATATTGTACTTTTATCCACTACAGAGGTTTGATTTGAACTTTAATTACCCTTTAAATTTAGGTTTAAATTAAAGAATATAAATTAATATTATTCATTTATTTGTAAAGTACTTTTTATTTTAAGATTAGCATTTCCAGATACAATTTACAGAACAAAAGAGAATGAGAAACAGTAGCATTGAGCATTTGAAAAGACAGATTAGGAACATATGAAGCTATATATACACGCATACATATAGGTATTAGGATGAAAAAGCATTGGAAGTGTAGGACGAAGGCTGTTCAAAAAGCATAGATAACTGAAATCCAGTCATAAAATACATATAATTTTGAAATGAGCCATGTTGCTAATGAGTTATTTTTTACTTGTATATTTTGATTCCAACAATTTGGCTGCTTTCACCTTGAGTTAAAGATCTTGTACTTGTTTTGTGCTGCAGAGCAGCAGTTTTTGGTTCATGAACGCTGGTCTTCATTACATAATGTAGAAATGTGCTTATTGCAGTAGAAATAAACTTGACCTTTGACTCCTGGCTCCCTTTCCAATGATCTCATGGATATTATATCGCTTGGTTTGTGTGTGTGTGTATGTGTGTGTGTGTGTGTGTGTGTGTGTGTTTGTCCCATCTTCCGCCCCCATCAGCTTTGATCCTCCTCACTTCCTCTAACACCACTCAACATTTCCTGGTCAGAGGTCACGAGTGGCGCTATTAAGCTGATAAAACTCATCGCCTCCAACTCCTGTGCTGACTCT
This sequence comes from Mola mola, assembly GCA_001698575.1. NCBI lineage: Eukaryota > Metazoa > Chordata > Actinopteri > Tetraodontiformes > Molidae > Mola > Mola mola. The sequence goes on from KV751344.1 coordinate 3,983,170, forward strand.
GACTGTGTTCATAAAAACAGGATGGATAATGAACATGCACTGTTGAACCAGGATGTCCTCGTTAACACAAGCACGTTAAGTCACTGACTGCATCGCCATCCACAGTCCAAAATATGTGCAACAGGTCACAGAAATGAATGGGTTTTTTTAACCAAAGCCAGAGCCAAACTGCTGATGACTGAAGTGTTTTTTCACTGGACAACAGGGATATCCAAATGGGTTTGTGGTGAGTTTACAACATATTTAAATCAGTCTGAAGAGAGTTAAAATAGGCTCATGTGTATCACATTAACACTACTTTGATGGTAGTGCTAAACTCCACATTTGCGACCTATAATGTAGTTACCTGTTCACACAACCATCAGACACTAATCGATATTTGGCTCTTTAGCTGCTGAATGCTACGTCCTTCATCAATGCAGGGAAGCGTCAAAGAAAAGCTGCCTTAATGGCAGTGGTGAGAATCAAAATAAGTTGTGAGCTGAAAAACAAAATCAGGGAACTGAAAGATGTTAAAACACTATGTAGAATTAAGGGGGAAGTGCAGATTCAGGTGATGACCCCTAGTGCCTCCTTAACCGTTCACATTACAGCATTACAGCTAGCGGGCCCAAAACTGTTCAGAAAAAGTTACTTTTTTTTTAATTTTGACTTTGTACACACAAAAAGATAAAAAAATCAATAATTTTTCTATAATATATATATATATAACAAATTCCTTTATCAGTAGATAATCTAGAGCGTAAACCGGTTATGAGATTATTGCCTAAATTAAAGTCCATGGGTTAAATTAAATGTCAATGTTGCTGCTTTTGAAATGAAATAGGGACGGGACGAACAGAGCGTTTCACGAATCGTCAGATATTTGATGATTTTGGTACTATTTTACCCAACAGGAATATATAATTTGTGATTTTTCTAAAACTACTTGAGTTCAGGTTGTTTAAATTGAATTTTAGCAATCATTACATTCACAGCAACAAAGTAAATCCTTCACTTTTGCATAAAATCTGTACTGGCATTTTGGGGCCAAAACAGACATATGGAGCTGACATAACCAAGCTGTAGTTAAAGTGAATCTGAATCTATGAAATATAGGCCTTGTGCCTGGTCAACCAGAACTGCTTGCTCCAAATTAACCATTGAAAGATCAGTGTGTATCAAGATGGCTCATTTAGGAGCTCTTATCAAGCAACTGAACTTTGACAAATTAAGCTGGTGGCCCAATACTAGCAACTCCGTCATATGGACGCTTAAATAAACGTGGCCCCCAAGAATATCATAATCAAAGCACACACACCTGTGTTTGGTTTCTCTTGTCAAAATACAACCGTGTTACATATTACTGTACTCATTAACATCATTCCATGGTGTCTCTTTCTCCGTGTTGCTTTCCCTGGAGGATTTGGGTAAAGGAGAAAAGGAAATGCCAACTCAGAGAGGAAACAAGATTTCAGTTAGGATATTGATAACAAGTCTCCGTCCGTTTCTCTATCTTCTCTCAAAACAGGACGTTGTTCACATCCACGCCCATCATCATGGTCATCGCCGTCATGACCGTATGACAGCTTTCGTACTCCTCGAAGAAACACGTTGCTGGGACACCAAACTATTTTAAGGTTGCAACAAAACGTGCTAAATTGTTCAAAACTAGGCTTTGAATGAAACTCTTTTTATTCAGATATGGCCCCTTCACGTTCATAGATTTATCAATTATGCAACCTGGCAATTGATTTTTGCAGAGACAGCAGGAAACGAGGGAAACATTCAGTTATATTGTCACGTCCGTAGTGTGAAGCCGGGCTTCTGTGCCAGAGCCGAGGAAGCGTTCTGTGCTTGAGCATGGTACAGAGTGCTAACACTAGTCAAACAATCCGAATGCCGTGAGTCAAACGTGTTTGGGCACTGTACTGATGGCCTAGTGTGAGTGCACCCTTAGACATCCTAGTGACAATGCGATGTCGAACATCCTCTCGAAGCCTCAATTAATCCAACATTTGAGATATTTCTATCGAAAATTGAAATCTCATCTTTATAATTGTGCTAATAGAGAACTCAGAGAATCACTGAACCTTACACTACCAACCCACAGCAGTTGGAACTCTGAGCGTAGAGAAAGTGCAGTTTACGTCAAACTTCCAGCTACTGTCCTGAAACCTTACCCTTTATGAGGAAATCCTTATAAATTAGGTAATCCTTATAAAAATATGAGTTGAGGCTCAGGCCAGTGTCTGTTTACTTGAAGCAAAATGAATGAATTTGGGATTGGTCGGAGTTGGAAAACTTTAAAAACTCTGGGGACCGTGGATTTTCTCACAACATGTAATTAACAATACATCCATACAATAGCTGCTGAGATATTTATGCATCAGATAAATAGACACCGCTGCTCCTAAAAAGGTGCCGACCAATCTCTCGCCACCAATCGTACATCCTGTTTCTTTGATCGCTCGCTCTCAGCTTCCTGTTTCCACCCTCGGCAAAAGTTCACATATTCTCCTTTAAATTACATGACCAGACAGCAGGGAACAGAGAAGAGTGAGACAGAGGGGAAAAAGGACAGAAGAGATGGAATATTTAAAACTCAGATCGACAAAATTACAAATAATATAAAGGCAATTCATGTTTTGTGCCTGCTGCAATTTTAGAAGCAGGCAGTTTTCTGGTCTCCCAAAGGTCCTTATTCTTAAAATCAATGCCACGAATGCATAGAACAAAGAGATGGTGTTATTCTGAAGTATTCTTTGGAGAATCTGGCTTGGGGAAAAATATATCAAAGCAGACTATCCTTGTACTGCTGTCCCAGAGAGAAAAACAAAAGGAACATTAGTTTTTCCTTTTGTATTTTAATTAAATAATAAAGCCTGTGATGTATCATCACAGCTTTTGTATGATTCCTTGTATCTACTCCCATTCTCTCTGATATTCTGCTGGTGCATCTGTGAGCCATTTATGAGATCAAATAATATGATCTGTACTTTTTTCTGACATAAACTAAACCGCAGTGTGCTCAGACAAGCAGTCAACAAAGCTTTTTCACCACAATGACAGAGGATTTGGGGGAACTGGAAACAAGCTATGAACACAAAACTGACCTTTGTTACATAGCACACATCCAGCATGTCACGTTTCACTCTCCATTCAGCTCCGTCAGGGTCTTCAGCAACCAGCTGGCCAACTTTCGACAGATTTAGTGAATTTCCATGTTTGTGTGGCTACCTCATCCAGACCCTCAGGGAAAAGACGAGACGCACATTGTGTTGCAATTCATTGTCAAGCATGCTGTTTTTTTTTCTGCCAGCAGAGCCTCCTGCAAGTGGAGAGACTATCCTCGAATCATTTCGTCCTTAGCCTGAAGCACAGCCCCACTGAGAGGACTGAAAATGATCTCTGGCCTCGCTGTTGAAGCAGGGAAGAATAAGCAAACCACCCCTTGCGACCACTTATCATATATCACTATATTTCAGTATTTTGTTGCCTTCAGCCAAAGTGTACTGACACTTGAGACGTTCAATTACAACCCTGATCCGAACACAAGGCAACCGACTCACCATTGGAAGGTCACAAAGTCAGATGCGCAGACATTCCTCAGTGCGCATTCATTGAATTTCTACATCTAATAACTTCTTTTTGAAGCTATTCAAAGAATTAATTTCTGCCTGAGGACTTTAAAACACTAAAAACTAATGAAAATACAAAGACCTACTGCTGTGCATAAGAGGACACACTGAATTGATCTAAATTTTAAACATAAAAAAGGTGAAAACCTCCAGGAGGATCGATAATCATCCGCAGGTTTGCTTGGCGTCATCTCGTTCTCGCTGCCTCCAGAGGAGAGCACAGAGCGAAATCTGCCTCTACAGGAGACGTAATCACCATCTGCTTTTGAGGCTCAAGGACATGCGTTTGCCCCTCGCATGACAGCATGCGGGGATAGTTCGTTTTTTTTTTAACCCCCCTTTTGATCCATTGTGCTTTTCAGAGTTTTTGTTACTTATTGTGACAGTGATATAAACCAGAGAAGAAATGGGGGGGAAAAAGAAGAGAAACTGGCAGCCCGTTCTTGTCTTACTTCCAAAATATTGAGTTAGGTTTTACAAATACAGCCTGAAACAAGCAAAAGAGAAAACAAAAATCTTCTTACTATTAAATGTTGGGAGAGAAGAAAACAAGAGGACATGGCAACAAGAGTGTAAAAGAATTAGCTGTACAGAGTACTGTTATCTTACACTCATTACTGGTATTACCTGGGTTATGTAGGTTCTTGTATATTTTGTATATACTGTATAGAATATTTTAACTTAATTTTAAATATTACTTTTGACTGTTTTTATTGCTGCTGTAATAAAATGATTTCCCTGATTCGCTGCGCCAAAGTTTTGGTAGCATCTTGCTATGTACTATATAATTTCTTGATGGGGTAATACAGTTGTTAACAGATGAAACAAGTACAAAAACTAATTACGTAGATGAATTTTTCCAGAAATTTGTTCATGGGGAGTAGATTTCTTAGCAATTATGTGAAGACCTAATATATATGTGTGTGTGTGTGTGTAAAAAATTGTGGGTAAAGCCTTTTCCAATAAACAGACAGCTAGAGCTCACCGTCAGAAGTAGTTAATTGATGAGGAAGTACTGTTTACCGACGCTTATGAAGGACAAACAAATTCATGTGGATCTGCTAAATGCTAAACTGCTTCTTCACAATTTTGTCTGCCTTTTGTAAACATGGGAAAAAAGTGCCCCATTGGCAAGCAATTTGTCGTATCTAGGGTGTACCATCAGTGACAGGAAGTGTACTTTAAGTAACACTCAGACAATAATTAATGGCAAAAATAGCAATTTATTTCCATGCCCTCCGTTGTTGCATTGTTTAGTCTTGTCGAGCTCAACAGTGACCAAACTCCATACTAGAGCAGTTTAAAAAAATATGTAATTTGTGAAATTTTAGAGCTCTAAAGACCAGGAAATATGATTAAGACTGAAAAACACTTCTCCTTTTAATCCAGTTGAAATCATTTATGTAAAATTAGTAATCCATCATCCTACATACAGAAATACATTTGAAGGGTGACAAATACCACCGATTTTTGAGATGATAAAGGTTTTAAAAGTAACATGAAGCAACATGAACCTGTCTCAATTTGAGACACAGCAACAGAGAGAAAAAGTCACACCACATTTCTCTAGACCATGTCACTAATCACCCTCTAAGCCTAAATGAGTTAACCCCTACTTTAGAAAAGCTTATGTAGCAGGACTGGAGAGAGTGGAAAAGGCAGTGTTTGTATCTGAGAACGTGTTTATTCATGAAAACGATCAAGTTAAAAATGTCTAAAAGGACAGCTTCTGTTTTATTATTGTTACTGCCATACGTTAAATCCACAGTTACATATGGGAGACAATACTGATCATGGCCACACCGTAAAAAAAAAAAAAGAGAATAAAACAATGCTTGATTTTACGAGCATGCAGAGCAATTAGAAAGTGTGTTATTAGGCATCACTGAACAAAAGTCAAAGGTAAAAGGAAGTTTCACTGTGGTGACAGCTCTGACCCCACCAACCCCGAACACAAGCATCCATTTCAGGATGGAAGTCGTGTTGGGATGTGGGCAACGTGATGGGTGGAGCGGGACTCCTCCACAGGGAAATGACAGGAAACGTGGAAAAATGCCAACCAGCGCTTTGATGACGGAGCCCTGCCGCCTCTGACATCCTCTAGCCACACAGGTCATGTGATCGCATCTATATATGTACTGCGTATATATGTGATTCATACTGGTCTATCTAAATCTATTATATTTTCTCCATTTCCCAAAATAACTTTAGAAACTGTCACAATAAATCTCCTTAAATCCAACCAGACGTTATACCCGTCTTAGAATTCCTGGAAAGTTCCTCTTCCTCCCTCCTCATCTTTGACAAGTTGCCTGCTGCTTGTCTCATTTTAAGAAGTGGATTTCAGATGGATAACATTAACGTAAAATGACTGGGGCCAGTACAAATCTTGTTAATACCAAGAAAACTCTCACAGTAGGGTTTAAGAAGTGCAGCATGAAGCGGGATTTAAAAAGCATGACATCACACAGTTATTCCCATTGATGTGTTGCCCTCTCTCACTCACTCAATTGTCAAGGTACCTCAACTTTATAAATAACAGAATCTATGTCATGCATTTAAAAAACAAAATTTAAATGATTTAAAATGTTGAGGGAATGCACAGTATGATACATTATATAGCATTTTGGACAGATATTTTGGAGTTTTATGGCATAGGCAATGTGAAGCCATGCAGTGATCAGCATAGTTTAGCATGCAGACTGAACAGCCCATGGCTAGTTGTTTCCCTCTGCTTCCAAAGAAGTATAAAACATCACTGAAGTGCTGGCCAGATAAATTCCGTATTTATATTAATCACATAAACAACAATGACATGTTAACTGCTGAGCATTCAGTGTGCTGGAGAACCAGGTTCTTTTTTAATGCCAGGCTAACAGAAAGTGCTTTCATTTCTACATAATCTATAAAACTCTCCCCAGAAAACAATGAATTTCCTTTAATGTTTGAAAAAGGGCTAGGAGAAGTTCCTTGTTTACTGCTTCAGTGGACCTCCGACATTATCTCCTTTGTTCAGATCTGTATCAGCCTCTAAAATTCAGTATTGCTCAGGCTCAAATTGAAATCTACTGGAACTCCTGCCCATCTAATCTGATCACAGGATCGTGATGGTGGTCGCTGCAAACTGCCAGGAGCCACCATTCAAACAAACAAGCAGCACGTATACTACTAACACATTTCCATCCACATTAACGGCACTGCCCCCCTCATGTTTATCGAGGAAAAACGACCATAAAGCCAAGATGTTTTTCACTGCTTCCCATTCAAGTACAAGTCACGGACAACTCATCATTACTACTTTGCCGACAAACGTGCCACAGTCATATTAATTGTCCTTGTGGTGCTCAAAGTGCCAAAACTGTCAATGTCTCCATGTCTGTCTGATGTGTTGATGTGGGCGCTTTCAGGCTGGAGCGACTGGATAGGCTGCAAGCTTCCCTTTGGAGAGACGTGTGGAGGAAATGGTTCCAATGTGTAAAACCATGTAAGAATCTGGATTATACATACACGATTTCCTGAAAGACATATTGCTGTTTATTCAATATATACATTTTTTTTGCCACTTTGAGCAAGAGAAGTGCCCTCAAGTTCCATTACATTGGAGAGAAGCCAAATCTCTGCTGCTGGGCAACTCACACCAATACTACCCAGATAGATAAGCAGCATTACAGGTAAGTGGTGAACTGTCCCAAAGGATCTGAAAACTTCTTCCATTAATGCCCTTCTAGGCTTGTGACTGAACCTCCAAACCAACATGGCTCAGATCAGGACTCAGTGAGTGTCCGAGACGGGTGACGTGAGCTCAGGAACGCTTGTCCAGCCTGAGAATTCAGTAAATCAACCAGACACACACTGGTGTTTGTGGCCAGCCATCAGATGATCCATCATAAGCTCTAAATGCTGAAATGCATGCAGCGCTGCCAAGGCTGACACATGTACAGTGCAAGGGTGCATAGAGGAAGATGGACACATGCACACAGAGTAACACCTTGCGCTGTTTTTCAGTGTGTCAAGGAGACTGACAGGAAACACAGTAGCCAAAAGCAATATCAGTTAGTTACAGCTTGAATGTAGACACACACATAAAGTCTGAATAGGACTTCTGACTCACACATAGAAGGTAATGGAAAGAGCCTTATCCACATTTCCAGTATTTTTCTTTTCCTGCTCTTTTCCTCAGAGTTACACAACTAAACACTCTGAGGGTGTAGAAGTTGGAATCCTGTTTTTTCCCATCATAACTCAACAAAGGCCATTCCAGAACTACATCACACAGGTTTGCACAGCTATCTTTGTGGGGACATTACATTGACTTCCATTTGTTGTTTGGAGCCTAAACCAAGCCCTCAACAATTCAGTCCAAACACTGACCTGACCTCAATGCAGTCCAGAGACCAAACTCCACATGCACCATTAGAAAATTATGTTTTGCCACATTAGGAGCAGTCTGTGGTCCCCATGGTGACTACTGGTCCTGATGAGGTCAACCAAGATTTTCTGTGGCTGATTACAGCCATATTCCCCTCTCTCACACACATTAGTCTCTATCTCTATGAGAACACTTATCGACACTGCATTTCAGAGGCCCTAACCTTAACCATCCAAAATAAATGCCTCACCCCACCCTTTACTCACCAAAATTGGAACCCTAATTCCAAAACAGAGTCTTAACCTCCAAAGAGTACATCAAAAGTTTTGAGGACCGGTCAAAATTTCCTCACAAGAACAGTTTCAAGTCAAATTTTATCCACACAATGATAGAAATAGATGCAGACAAACACACAACCCTCAACGCAGATGTAACAGGGCTTTATATTGGAGATGTTTCTGTTCCAGATTGTTTTACCTGTCTGTCAGATAGATTTAAAAAGACTGCTGGCTAGGTTTTTCAGTCTCATTCGCATTGAACACTAGTTTGTCAAAGTACTGTTTCAATGTAAACTTACCATTTGATATTGTCTTGGGCTATTATTATCTTTGGGGCCGTTAGCACAGTTAGCAGTGTTGCTGGTGGAATACAGCTGATTGAAGTCAGGCCAGATTGAAACTTCGAGTTGGGGGATTTCGCTGTGGGCACCAGGGCACAGTTTAACTATGCAAACATGTGCAAACACCAAACAAGGACCGTGCACTGCCCTTAAGGCAAGCGGAGGCCAGTTTGATGGACAGAGAATAAAGTCAGCTCCAACAGGGCTCAACAGAAGATGGGGACAGGATAAAGCTGGTGAAGGAGGAGGGCATTTAATTTTCCACAACCTATGCTGACAGAGACAATACCAGCACATACATTTATTCTTATATGGTTAAGGTAATTTAGAAACAGACTATAACATATCAAATTCATCTCATTGCTTTGTCACAACAGAAAAGAAACATAAATTTACCTGATCATTAGCTGGTTTTTAAGATCACAAATATTACTTTTAGTCTTCAGCCACCCTGATATCAGTTAATTTTAAACAATATTAAAAAAAAAATAAAAAAAAATACAATGCATAGACTAATCAAGGCAAAACTGAAATGACCAAAGTCATTTACTCAAAGTTTATAGTCAGACTCACGTCCGTTAGCACTCACGGGTACTTCAGCTCTCCGAGTAATTCCGAACAAATGACATTTTTCCACATTTCTGCAGTGCAGGGTGTGAACTTGCAGCTGGATCTACCCACTGTGTGCTGGTTATATAACTGTGAGCACGAATGATGGGAGATTACGCACTGATTAGGATAGCCTAAAGGGGCAGGCACAGAGCCACACACACAGCATGCACCAGATGCCACAGGAACCTCGAAGACACCACCAGTGATGGGAACAGAGTGACACATGATGCAGTGAAGGTTGAAATACCAGCTGGTATTTTTGTGTCTGTTTGCATTGTGAAATGAAGGAATATTTAGGACAACGTACCTGGAAAATCAACATTTGACATAAAAATGCACTGAAAATGGAGGATAGGAGCTATAAATTATGAACCTAAAAAGAAAACCTGCAGCATCATTGTTTAACTCAGTGACATTGAGGACACACACACTATCCTGCTCCTGTAAATCCTAGACATGTGAATATGGATTAATGTGTCACTGAAAATAGTTCCATCAAATGCCACAATGTCACCAACATGCAACTTTTACCATTCGGCTAAATATAGAGAGCGGCTTTTATAATTAGAAGACTGCGCAAAGTGAGTCCTACCTCAATAAAACTGACTTTCATTGTGGTGCAAAGGTATCATCTCGCGTATCATGTCTTCAGGCAGATGTTATTGTGGTATGTACAGTAGTGCAGCACAGTCAGAGTCAGAAACCTGAGGCGGACTGCAGGCGACACTGGAGAAGCACTCGAGGTGGAGATCTGACCCTGATCCAGCGCAAACAAAGCCTGAGGTCAACACTGAATACACCGTCCCTGAGCGGGTCACACCGTCGTGTCTCTTCTCAACTTTCATCACTGATGGCCTCCTCATCCTTCTCATGCCAACATTTAGCATTTCTTCAACATTCTCATGGCGCTACTTAGCCTATAGCATCCTTCCAAAGAAACATACAAAGTGTTTGCTTTCGTGTTCTTCATTGTTTGCACGTTGTTTAAAAATGCTTTAGTATCTCATTTTAGTTGTTTTTTTTCTTACTGTTAAGTCCAATGTTGCTTATTTGATATGATTATATAACATGTTGCAGTTGTAGTATCATTAATGGAGGTGTGTGGAATATTGTCTTACAGGCTTTTAAGAGGCACACAAAAATGAAATCGACCAAAATGTGAATGTTCAGCAGCTGTGAATGCAGTAATAATCTAATTTCCTCCCTTAAATATCCAGATAGCCGACCAAAAGAGCAACAGTCCTGTTCATTCTTACCATACTTTTGTTGTCCTGCAAGGGCCAAACAGCAAACTTTGCCACCCCCCTCCTTTGCATTTTTACTTTGTGTCGGCAGGAAGCTTGGTGAGATGGCTGTCATATTAGCTTCCTACTCTCTTATAGAACATGAATTCATTGAGGAAAAATTATTTCAGTGATCTAAAGGCTTGTTGTTCACATGCAGGTAAGATGCTTCGGCACCACTGACAAGTCTCGATTACACTTCGGTGGTAGTTAATGTTGGCGAAAATCAACACTCCCCAGGTGCAGCTTATTGGGCTGATTTAGGTGGTCGATGATGATGAGCCTTTGTGATTGGCTAAAGTGATCGGGTGGGGCTTTGCCTTGTGGATTTTGAACAGATTGCACAATTGAGCTGGCTGCTGAAATAGCTGACAGTTTAGGCTCTGTTGTAACAGTTTTCCCAGTCAAATCGGCTCCTGTTTACAGGATATGACAATCATGACATGACGTGGAAGGAAATCTTTGCAAAGCTACAGTGTGTGTTGTGGCAAATGCTGCTGACTCAACTAAACCCTAAAGTGAATTCCAAGCTTGCTCTGTTTATGACTCATTTAAAGTTTGGAAGAAAATTCCGGAGGCTACTTTCGTGGCAGTACAATAATTTGTTTGTTCAATTGAATGTAATTATCATTAAAACTCCTGGCTGTAGTGGCCACTGAGGGACCATAAACAGTCAATAAGAAAATAATGCAGGCCTTATGGGAACCACTGTGAGTATACTCGACCATGTGACTGGGCCCTTCCTGCAGATTTTACCTGTATTCTTCCAGTTTTAAAGACCGCCTCCATCAAATTTAACCATTCACCATCACGTTGGCTCAAACATGTATAACTGAATTACCCCAAATCCAAATATGTGTTCCCTTATGAAAGAGAAAAGAGTTCTTAAGGATTTTTACATAAATGTTATGTGTTATGTTGTTGTGCATTGTGTTAGTATTCTGGTATATTAGAACAGCACAAAAACACAATCAGCGCAATTTAAAGGTGGAGTCAGTCACAAATTCAGTGCCTGACCAAGTGTAAAATAAACTGATAGTCCCCCTTTCTGGCTCTGAGATACAGTGTGCAATAAGGGCCCGAAAAGTGTTTTTTGCAGGAATACAATGATGCCATTCTGATTGAAACTTCAGCATTTCGTCCATTCAATTGCCTGCACTCAACACCGTAGATGCTGAAATCTATCAAGTAGGGAACAAATGAAACCATGGCTGTCTTCATGCAGTTAGTAAATGATTTATTGATCCTTCAGTGACATCTTCAAGCTCCAGTCTGCATCTTAACAACATCAAAACAGTTCCATTACATGTAAAACATTTACACTTGACATGTGATCAGCTCACAAACACAACAAGAGCATGGAAACCTACACCGACCACATCACATCAGGTGTGAGGGTCCCACCCAGCACCTTCAGTACAAAACCAAGCGTTCTACTTCGATGGAATTTGGCCACTCGCCTCTTGGTGCTAATAAAGTCCCAAAATCAGATGCAGAAACCCAGAAGAGAAGCAAAACTGTGTTTGAGCCATATAAGCCGCACACAAACGTGCCAGAGGCTGCAGAGACAGACAGCAGGGAGAGAAGGTTCTGCTGAGTGCCAAACAACAAGAGATGAGAGATGAGCAGATGCAGAAATCCTAGTTTGAGAGAAAAGTGGTGCAGCCGTCTGGAAAAGTTTGACAAGGACGAAAAACAATTCACTATCAGTATCAGCATTAAGATTTAGCCGTACCTGGTTTACTCAGGCATGGCCAAGTAATGATGCCTAACTAGACGCTAATGGAGGTTTTTTGTTCGTTTGTTTGTGTTTTTCCATGGGACAAACAATCTAGAATCTAAATCATGAGAAAAATTTGTATGCTCTGATACCAGTAAGGGTGCTGCACTGGCACGGTGCTGATAAGAGTCCAGTTTTACACAATATGGTGTTGCATATAACTAAAGTATTATGCACACACACAAAATAACAAAAATTTATAAACACAATTTACTTTAGGCAGTCAAAAACACATAGTTGACGCATCTGCACTCACTTATGAGCGTTGCCAAATTGGATTTTAAAGTGGATTTTTAAACGTTCTCTCTCTCTGAAAAGGAAGAAAGTCGCCTCAAAAACACTTTAATTCTGTCATAAGAGCATTTGGCAGCTCACGGCGCTTTGCGTTTCAAACTGGACGGCTTATCTTTCTTATAGCTGCAGATGAAAAGCAGACAGAAGTGACCTCATCCTTCTGGTAGTTATTTCGTAGCCAGATGGGGTCTGATATCTGAAGATTTTGAGTGATCACAAAGGGGTTCGCCAGGAAATGTTTTTTGGTTTTATATCACTAATTCTCAGAATCCTCTTGAAGCAGTACTCAGTTGAGTCAGGATAGGATCTAGGTAAGACTTTAAGTCATTTCAAGTCAAGACACGGCCCAGAATCCCTGGGTGTTAGAGTACCTGCATATTGGAAGGTGTGTTTTCCACTTTCAGATCAGAGTTTGTGCATCATCTATTAAGGTTGATTTCCTTATCAATTTAAAATAACATGGAATATAGTTTTAAAAAAAATGTCGGCATTGGATATGAAATCAACTATCTTGCCTGGCAACAAGATCACCAGTCAAGTCTCAAGTTGTTTAGGGGAGGCTTTTGTCAACTCATAAGTCAATATAAAATCCGCCAGAAGCTCGAAGAATGAAAAACAGCACAAGATACAAGCCAAGTCAACTATCATGTCTTTTGAAAATGAATAATGGTAAGAATAATGCAAGTTCAGTTTGCTTGGTTGTGCAATTTCTCATTTGTTTTTGCCACCTTCAGCCGGTCTAGCTGGCACCATTTCTCTCAGCTTCAGTGTCCCATGACCTGCATTTAAAGCGACACGTTTATCCCACGCCTGTCGTTGCAACGGCTTCACCAACACTTGGAAGCACACGGGTGGTGAAGCTGTGTCCGCTTGAACCAAAAAATCAACTTGAGAGGGGAAGTTAAACCTTAAATCTGCAAAAATACTGAAACAATGAGCTTAAAGGCTCTAAAACAGTGTCTACAGCTGAAGGAAAGAATATTATATTGTCCATTGTTTGATCAATTGTTGTGTTGAGTTTCCTTTTGATAAAAACACGCTGCTGCGCTCATATGCGTGTTGCGTTAGCTTGGACAACCTGGAAAGAGATAATGAAGCTTTAACTTTAAACTCAGATTTTTCAACATGTTTCCAATTACAGTTACTTCATCAGATTAACTCAAGGCTTTTCCTTATGTGATAGTTTTCTCAGATTTTGTTCCATATTTGAGGTGTAAACATACAGACTAGAGAAAAAAAGGGGAATTATTACAAGCCTCAAGGAAATTTACTCCAGGTTTCCATGTACACCAAAAAACACTTCTTTCTTTGGTCTTGCTGAAGTTTTTCTGCCTTTGCCCGCGGCCGTAAGTCCCTTCCTTCCTGCGTGTTTGACTACAGCAATGGACCAGTCATGAGAATACCATCATGAGGCAACGTTCTGCTGGGAAACTCCAGGTCCTGCTCTCACCTGAATGTTGCACTTATACGTATGACCCACATGAAGATTATCACAGACTCACGAAGCTGCCAAAAGGGATAATGTGCCGCACCAGACCTCAAATACCATTCGGGAACGGTTTGAGGAAGGTGACAAAGAGCCGAAGGCTTTGACCCTGCTTCAATATTCCCCAGTCCAATCATGGGATACAATGGATCCCTGGATCCCCAGAGGATCCCCTGCCAATGTCCTGGAGCCACAGGACACCTAAAGTCCATGTCCTTACAGTGTGGAGCTGGTCTTAATGTTGTGGCTGATCGGCGTCAAAGCTTATTTGTGTGAGTTTGGCAGAGAGATAAACAGCGAGCCTGCTTGGTCGGCTTCAGCTTTAATGAGACATCAGCAGAAACGGATTCCAACATTCCAACAGCACATTTCTAATATTCGCAAGGCCAAGAACGAACTGATCTGTTTAATTTTTTAATTTTACTGGAATTATGTTGGGTGTAACAAGCAAAAATTGGAGAATTATTCACAAGCAATTTCTGATGACTGGGCATCGACGGCGCAATAAAAACATAGTTGATTTAATACAGAACGCGTGTGAATGATAAACATACGGAAAGTTTGCCGATTCTTTAACCTTTCAATATCTCCCAATATATATTAAAGACTGAAGTGGAGATTAAAAAGTTGAAATCAACAGTTTTGACTCTTTCATAAAACTTCCATTGCAGTGTTTTAATAAAGAAACATAAGCCAGTTTTAGCAGAAACAGCCGCTAAAGCAACTGTGAATCAAATTAACAGATTTTTGGGTTGCATGGCAACAGAAAACACTTGACAAATACACACACACACACACACACACACACACACACACACACACACACAAACATATGCATGCAAAGACATGAGCGCACACACACGCAGTGTGTCACCCACCACGTAGTAGAAATGCATGTCTGCTCCAACAGGTCGGTCTTCTACGTGCACAGCTGGAGGTGGAGGAGACGGAGTCGGTCCATCCAACAGGAGCATCAGTCAGGACTGTGTGTGCGTGTGTGTGTGTATGTGTGTGTGTGTGTAGGCAGGTACTCCAAATACTCAGGATGAACTCCTCACTTCTCTTCTTCTGGTGCCTCCTCGCTTTTCCACGGCTCTCCCTCGCTCCCTTCTCCTACACTTGATGTTACTCCTCCCTTAGTCACCCTCCTCGTCTCTGCCCACATGACTTCAATCTCTCACCCCTCCCTTTCTTTCTGTTTTGGTTCCACTTCCTCCCTTGTTTCCCCTTTCCAGTGCAATATTTAGTCTACTGTTTCTGTTTTTGTTTTTTTCCTCTAACCCTCTTCGGCTTTATACACCAGGTTTTCTGTCTCTCTTCTTCTTCTCTGGTGTCGATCGATCCTTGATACTCTTGTTGCTTTCTAAAAAAAACAAAAAAACGAATAAATAAATAACTTGCGTTTATGCAGCAGAAGTTCATACCTCACTCTTTCTGTCTCTCTGTGCTGATTACAGATTGCTGTTGGTACTTCCTGTGCTAGCTGCGCCCACCAATATTTTTGTGTGTGTATGTGTGTCATAGATAACATGGCGTGCTCTCTGCTGTCAGAAACAGGAAGAGTGGAGCTTGGTGTGTGAGACATCAAGCAGTGTGGATAGATAGATATGATTAAATTTCATTACAAAGCTCTCAAAGTGATCACTATGCACGCACACATTGAAAAATGAGCCTGCAGGTCACGACCTTTACAAATATCTAAATGTAAACAGATTTAAATCCGATTGCACCACATTATGTATATTATTTTTGTGCATTAATATATATTAATGGAAAAAAGTATGAAGTAAAAATAAAAGTAGAAAAATATAAAGAACATAGGCAGTTGTAAAAATCTAACAATATATACAGAAGTTGTGCAGAGTGTTTAGTGCAGGTAGGAGGGGGTGAATGATTTTAACAGGTAAAGTGTCTAATAACAGAGGTGTTGAAAAGTCGAACTTATCACCTAGCATGTTATCATTAATGTGAAAGCACAGCTCATTTTTATTTCCATTTAATTACACTTTGCTCGCCCTCAACAAGTTTTGATAGCTGATACTTTGTGTTCGATAACGATAATTGAAAAAACAAATATACAAAGAAAATTCTAGATAAAAAATGTTTTTTTTCAATTCAAATTTGGTTTTCAGCTTCAAAGCAGTTAGAAACTTTCTATGATGACCACACAAAAATATTCAGGCTAACTTATTAGGCCGCAGACGGCCTGACTGGCGAGATGATCTCAATTAAATCACAATTAAATCCAGAAAAATGTAAATGTTAACACATTGGGAAATCAAGTGATGCGGTATGGGAATTAGTGGTAAGTAAAATATAGGTGTAATAAATGACATTTCAATCAAACTCTGTACACACATTAAAAAAAAATAATTAAAAATCTAATTCTATACTGACAATTATCAGGAGAACTTTTCAAACTTTCAGTAAGGAAACATTTTTACGATGGATACTTATGAAGCTTAATTATAATACAGTCGTTCCGATTCTTTCTGATATGTAAATTGTTTTGTTGTGAGTTTTCAGAGTCTGGTTTAGAGGATTAATCCTGTCCCAGATTCATGAAAATAAAATTAAATACAGGTATGTAGTAAATTATGTTTGCTTTGTAGTGTAATACGGCACTGTTAAACAATAAATCATTGCTTTAACTTCAAGGTTAAGTGTCTAGGCTGCCTAAAATACAGAAGGTACAGAAGAGGATGAGGGCCAGGCATGAGAGGAAAGGTGCTCGATTAGTAGTTTTCCGATTAAACTGATTACATATACACATCTCAACAGTCAACTGTGGCGTTAGAATCAATAATCAAAGTTTAAGAGATCAACAGAAAGTCAGAAAAGAAAGTTTTTTGTCCGGTCATCCTCAATGGGGTGGAGAGCCTTCAGCCTCACGGACCCCGATCTCTGGTATTCTCTCCCAAAGCCATCTGTGATGATGACTCTCTTCACACTTACAAATCTCTCCTCAAAACACAACTGTATAGAAATACCTATTCTTTCACCACCGTTTGATTTTGACTAATTAATCTCATGTGTTTCTAATGGCTTCCTGTTATAAGTCTGTCTTGAAATGTTGTTGTTTTATTGTTTTAGTTTTATACTGTTGTTTTATCTGAAAGGTGTTCTTGAGAGTCTTGAAAGGCGCCTTTAAATAAAATGAAGAATAGCACATTAGCTCTGAAAGTTTTATCATTGAACATTGAGCAGACGGTTCTGTTTTGAAATGGCCAAACATTTTTCAAGTTAGGATAAAAGAATCGAGTGATTGACTGTATGAAAGGACTAAAACACCTGAGTTTACTGAGTCAACAGTTAAAAGAAGACCATTAAAAACTCTTAAAAGGGCAGTTTCAGTACTGTGACGGGGCTTAAAACAAGGCTGAAACTTTTCATAAATACTAAAATCAGCTAAACATGTTCGCAGCTGATAAAAAACAACTCTCTCCAAGACTTTAGATTAAAAAAAAAAGGATTTTTTTTTTTAAGAGGTTGCACAGCTGCATGTAACCAGAGTTAAATTGCTTGACCCATCAGTGTTAAAAACATCTTTTAATAAGCGGGGGAGGAATGTTATCCAGGGGGGCAGCTGACAGGATGTAGCTGTTGAACTATGACCTCAAAGGAACAACAGGGTCCAATATCTCAAAATGTGCAATTCTTTCATGCAACCCAATGATACCACAAGTTTTAAGTGAGTTTGCTGCCTGCAGGAATGACCAACAGAGCCCTTGAACTGAGTCTTCCTTTCACTGCCGTAAGCCGCCTCCAACGTAATGTCAGACAATTTGGCAGTACATCCAACAGGCCTCACAATCACAGACCGCGTGTAACTGTGCCAGCCCAGGATCGCTCCATCAGGCGTCTTCCCCCGAGAGATGGTCTGAGACCAGCTGACAAGTGGCCTTTTATCGTGACCAAAGCACACCTGTGCAATAACCCTGATCTTCAATCAACACATTTTAGCAAATTTATGAGACAAAGTTGATAGATGCAAGCCTTTTGCATCGAGGAAATCTGACTTCTATTCATGGCAAATGGGAGCATAATAGTGTTAATATTTGTGTTGAGCGTACATTCTACCACTGATGATAAATTGTGCATTAAATTGCTGTGCCGTGCTGTAACAATGGGTGGTACGTTTACGGTTACGTTTGTCTCACACGGTGCCCCTGCTGACTTTCATCATGTGGCACTTGCTCACAGCCTGCTGTGGTTTGGATTGTGTCGTGCCACTTTGGACAAACGTATCTGCTATATAAATGAATGTGAATATTAATTCCTAATGCCAGCAGATAAATGAAAGAGGAAATATGTGGGAAAAAAAGTGAAATTTGTTTCATAATGTTGCTTTTCTTTTATCCCAAAACAGGTTGCACTGACTAGAAGTACCCACTCGGTGGCTCTAGAGCCCAAAAGGAAAATGGTGATACAACTGTGTGACGACACCCACTGTACGAGTGAAGGTGTGTGTGTGTGTGTGTGAGTCTACATAGGAAGGATGTCATTTACTGAGAGGATGCTATTACAGAGTGGCATGAAACACTTACAGGAGCAAAGGCCAACTACTATATTGTGATGATCTCCAATAGGCCATAATTCTTTCCAGCCTTTAACCTACAAACATGACTCTTAGGTTCACCCTAAAACCCAGTCTGAAACCCCAAACTGCCCCTTGAAGACAGGAAGACAAAGAATGTAATTGCTCCTCACAAAGGCAGCCAGGAAGAGAGAGGTGCAGGTAATTACAGGAGTTTTTTTTTCCAGAGTACTCTGACTCGCTGCGTTGCCGTGGTGAGTGCAGCTGATGGTGAAAATGAACATCTCCCCCAGGACTACATCTGAAGCAACACTCACAGTGGAAACAAAGATACGGTGGAAGACTGAGTCCTGCATGGAACCTGAATGGCTTATCTGGATTCAGAAATTTAAAAAAGAAAAAGGAAAACCCCGGCCCAACCCCAAACTTTCATCAATACCCAATAAAATACCCAATACTTACCTCATTCTCCTACTAAACCCAAATCAGTCAGCGCAGTAACCCCAGACAGTCCCTTATTTGTGGTCATTTGCGGTTAGCATCCATCAGTTTTTGGGGCTTCTCCATCCATGGCCACAACAGCTGAAGGCCAGTGTTTTCCAGGAAAGCACAAAAACTTTCCCTCAAAGCCACTATTTATATCCTGACTGGTGTCTTATTCAGGGCGCATATTATCATGCACCAGTTAATTCATAGATTTGTCCAAATGTTTTCAGATATTTCAGTTCAACCTGTTATATTTCATACTTGGACATATAAACTGCTGTAAAAATAAAACAGAAAAACATAATGTCAGTCTGGTTCACCAGTTCGAATAATCAGTGATTTTTTTTTCAACCCCCTAATGGAATATTTAGAGTCTGAAAATAGTAACCATAGGTTCTTGTAAATAAGTAAATAACAATGAAGCTTTAGATCAGGAGCCCTTCGTCGAAGTCTCCTACTTCTCTGTTGATCGGACACCCAGTTAACAGAAGCGTTCTTGCTTCTTCTGGGAAACGTTCCCGAAGGAGCTTTGAATACTGGCACAAAAACACAAACATATTCCTTTTTTTTTTTTTTTTTAAGCAAGAAAATAATTTATTTATAATGATATAATAATTTCATCACATTGGCATCGCATAGCTGCGGAGGGAAACGTTTGTGTGTGACTCCACCTCGCAGCCACCTATCTCACCACTGGATGGGGCAGGGGAGCGGAGGTTATTCAATACATATACGGCATATTCCTTTAAATATGTCCTTTTTCTTTTCAATTGGGGAATAAAAAAAATAGAATCATTCCAATAACTCTCTCTGTATGTCTCTAATTATCTCTGTGTCTTTATAAGCTGCCTGTACAGCCCCCAAACTGGGGTCAAAATTAGATTTTCAGGGGGTTTCATTTTCTTCTCTTGGAGTGACAGGAGGGTGGGGTTTCGGTTTTCGTTATGGGCAGCGTGTTTTTCTGCAGAGTACATCTGAAATGTCCAAACATTATAACCCCCAGCCAACCTGGCACTCCTTAACCAAAATGACCTACACTCTCTGGCCCAAATCTGCAGCCATTACTCCTCTTCTTCTGTTGCTCCTTCACTCTCTTTCACTCTCTCAAGGTTTGATTGTTGTTGTGATTTGATTGGGATTTTCTGAGGTTAGCTCTACTTGGGTTTGTTTAGTTCTCAACTACATTGGAGGGTTGTATTGCTTTTGAATGTTTGAGACAAGGACCCCTCCTTTACGGTGAGCTAAAGGAGGGGTGTCCGAAGTGGTTTCGGTAAGCGCCTGAAGTGTTGGATTTGGTATCAGCACGTGAACTAAACCATACACCAAATTGACACCAAGTCGGTTAACTTTAGTCATGAAATTCTGCAAAAACCCCTTGTAAATAAGTAACTTAAATATAGATATAACCAAAACATCAAACTTTTGTGTTCTGCACTGGCCTGATACAGAAGCTCTTTAGCCTGATTTTTAAATTATTGCAGTGAATTAGCCATCTTTTTCCATCGTGCCCATAGTAACACACGACGGACATGTTGGGTAACAGAACTGTTGCTTCAGCGCAGCACACTGTGTTTAAAAGTGCTGCATTTGAAATCCCACAGTGAAGACAAACTGTAGATTTGGTCAAAACAGAACATGTCAGGAATGTACATGTTGTAACCTAACTTAATTAAAAGACTCTTCAATTCTGCACTGTGTCAACACTTTCCTACAAGTCTGGTTAGTTTTAGGCACCAAAAACCATTTGGTAAGGGTGGATTCAATATCACGTTTTGGCTATACCTGCGTTTGTCACAGCAAAAAAGAAAACTAAAAACTCTCAAGACTCTTGTTTCTTGTTTACAAGTTGAGTTCTCTCAGTTTCTGGGATCCGAGGCTCTGCAAAGTTTCTGCGCAATATAATAGTTTTGACCTCTGTTATACTTTTTTTTTGTCTTTGACAGATTATATTTCTTTGCACTGGGATGACGTGCACAATTAGGGGTCTTTTGGAGTCTAAAGTCTAAATGTTAGCTTGATTATTATTATAAACAGCTCTATTCACGAACAAACAGATGAACAGCCTACTATAGATAGTTGTCCCTTTCTGAACTCTTCTTCCTTTACTGTTTTTGTGTCTGCGAAGAGAGACCAAATTAATTAACGGTGCTCTTTTATTGCTTCGTGGGGAAGAAAACGGAAAGTAGGAGAAGCTTTAATCACTCCTGAGTCACATGAAGGAAAAGATGAGGGAATATGTGGTGGCAATCTCCGTATTCAGCTGAATCCAACCTGAGCTCCCCGCCCTCATTTCCCCCCCTCCTTCCTGCCTCCCTCCTAAAGGCCGGAAAACAGATTAAATATTCACTATATCATCAGCTCTCTTTTCATACTTCATAGAAACGTCCCTTTCGATATAACATTTTTTTAGATCGGTTTTAGTTTTACAGACGTTTCTCAGAGGCGAATCACCCAACTTTCTCATTCATCTGCTGTTAGAAGAGGTGAAAATAAGCAAAAGAAATGGTTTGCAGTCATTTCTCAGGGAATTTCTTTGGCTTTGTTAATTGCTTAATAATCGTGTCATCGACATTATTTCTGCCTCTAGGATATATTTGCAATATGCAATGCAAAAAGTGACACATTCTTTTTTTCTAGTGACTCTATATGGGGTTTTTTCCTTGTTTGCTTGTCTTGATGACTTACTTCCCTGTCAGATCTGCCATCTGTTTAGTCACAGAACGAGTGGAATAACACTGCAGTTTTGATCCACCTCTGAAACTCACACATGCTTCCTGACAGCCTGAAGCCTTTTATGCTCCACATATTACTTTTTAACTGTTGTTACTGGGCTGAGAAGACAAACGCTCTCACTGCAGTCTGTCTGAACCACATCTGTAGGTTCATTTTTGTACTTTATTGATCTCCATTCCACTGCCATTGATCTGATCTCGGACCTGCGCTTACTCTGAGGGAGGAAACTATGCTCTGTATGAGTATGAATGCAGATTTGGGCAAATATTTGCTTGTTTAACTTTTTCTCAATCAGGGACAATGTTGGCAAAACCAGATAACTTTACATGTCTGATCAAACATATATGTGCCACTTTATAGCTGTATGGTTGTTTTGCAAAGGTTGTGTTTGTGTATACAACAAAGTCAGCTGAAAATAAGAAAAGTAATAAAATAAAATAAAAAATACAACGGGCGCTGCAGCAACACACCCATAATTCAGTATACAAGGCAAACAAACACACTTTTATAGGTTTATCTTTTTCATTCACTAAATATTTAAAACAAGCGTCACTTGACTAGTCATCATAATGGTGATAATTTATGCACCGATCTTTTTGTTTTTTTAGATGATGGAATACCTGAAGGACTGTTGTACAGAACGGAAATGTGTGTGTGGAGTTTTTCTCCTGTTGTCATGTGTGGTTCCGTCCACCAGGGGAAGCTCAGACTCAACAGCAGCGAGGGATAGTTTGCAGGCTGGGAGTCCAGACAGGAAACGTTGCCTCCTCCCGGCACAAGTTCCATCCATGCCGGGGACAGGTCAGGTGTTAGAGCTGATCCATTGCTAATCCAATACTCCCAGACCATCTGCATGAGAGCCGAGGGTTTGGCCGTGGGTCTGAGACCACAGGGTGGCTCCTTCAAAGTCCAAAAGGCAAGAGCACGTTGACTGTTCTACGTGTTTGTGCACAGACCCATTCATCCGTTCCTCCATGCCGATGCCGTGTTGCGTGCACACTCAAAAGATAAAGCAAGAAAAGTATAAAAACCCATAAAACAAGAACTAGAGAAGGCAGGAGAAAAGCGTTGATAGAAAGATGTTTTTGGCGTTCTCGAACTGAGCACAGCATCTGTTTTCTTAACAGTCATTCATTGACATTCATCTGGTGTCGTGTGTCATCTGCCGAGCTCAGATGCATAGACTGGATGCAGAGAGGTGGACATAGAGGGAGAGAGAGAGAGAGAGAGAGAGAGAGAGAGAGAGAGAGAGAGGGAGGCGAGGGACAGGGGAGGGTCAGAGAGGACGGAGAGACAAGGAGGAGGGCAGGAAGAGTGATTGAGAGATGATGCTACGTGTTGAAATAGAGGGAGGTTGTTAAGGGAAGGAACAGAGAGAGCATGCTACTGTATGTGCTGGAAGAGAGAGATGATGCTGTATGCAGACAGATGAAGTACGCGCTCCAATGGGAGGAAGGATGACTGCCACCTCCCCTCTGAGATAAAAGCTTGTGAAAACATGCACAGAGGAGGGCAAAACAAACTATTCTTCCCTGTAACGACACTTTTTGACAGAGCGGACATGTCTCCCGATTCTCTGGCTGGAGCTGTGGTGGTCCGAATTCCAAACTCTACCGATTACGCTGCCTCAGTCGCTACCTAACATCATCCTCAGGTCCTCTTGATTCCTTATTGGCTCTGTCAGGTGTGGGTGTTGGAGGTTTGTCAGCCATTCTAGTCCTATCCGGAGAAAGGACAGGGCGACACACAAACACACTCACATTCACTCAGACACACACACAGATATGTGCTAATCCAAAAATGCAAATGAATCGAGGCTACTAACACAAATGCACATGTACATGCACTCTTTCGCTCTCTTCTCTCTTCCACTTTGTTTTTCTCTCTTTGAACACACACACACACACACACACACACACACACGCATGCTGTTAGGTCCCCTCTGGTCTGTTTGTCATTTTTTTTGTCCTTTGGTCCCGTCACCAGAGACCAAAATGAATAAAAACCCTGTTAAATAACCAGGCCTGCTTCATACTCTCCGATTAGAAACTCCACAGGCAAGATTTCCTCTGCGCACACATATGCATGACCACACACACACACACACACACACACACACTTGTGTAGATAGGTCTGTTCTGTTTGTCTTCCATGGCATTACTCCATAGTCTGTGTGTGCCGGTGGTTTTCCTCCGGTGGGCAGTTGGTAGTCCAAGCTGCTGCACTATTTTTAGTCTTTGTGTCCACAAATGATACTGATAGATGCGTTACATTTATGTTTGTACATGATACATATAGTACAATCCAATTAGACACATACAGTATATGGCCATCTAGCATGTGTAAAAATATATGAGAACAAATATCTAAAGACTAAAAATAATAATTGATGAGTATCTCAGGAAAGAAAAATATAACGACGCAAAGGCTGCGTCATGTAAACGACCTTCAAGGACAAAGAAAAGTGCTTGCGTTCCAAAATGTCCATTTTCTGGGTGCTTCTGTGGAATGCTTCATGAAGGCTCACAGTATGAGCAACAGAATCTTTGACATGCCTCACCTTTGGTGGCAAAAAGCCCCCATGTGGTTTCTCTTCAAAAAAAACCATGTGATTCAGCCACTTTAATCAGAATGTCCTGTTTTCTGCTGATGCTTATTATGGTATTGCATTTACCATGGAGAGACAAGGTCCAAAGTTCAGGACAGATTTGCTTTCTCGAGCACCGCATCACACTATTTATAATTCACCCTTCACTTCATGTAGGCCTACAGGTTTTGGTCCTGTATTGACCCTGGTTGGAGGGCTTTGACTGTATCATATAAGTCTCATCTTCTGAATTTTACTCCATTTACTTCTTGGGGTCATTTGATCATTGGTATTCTGTAGCATCCATATGGATCGGTGTAACTGGTTACACATTTATCAACGTTTTCATCCTCTTTTCTTCATCCAGACAGAGCAAGATATCCACTGAATATCCCGTATATCTTTTCAGCATCTACTCCCCCCATCCATTTAGCCATCCAGCATCCACACTGAGGATATTCCCAATGAGGAAATCACGGTGGTGCGGAAGCATAGCATTTACACCTCTTTTTGACAGTTGAAAAACACTTTGTTGCTTTCCTGGAGGGACCGGTTTGACTGGGAACAATGGCGCTTCAACCATGGCAGCGACCATTCTGTCCAAAATGTGTTCAATTTGATTGGACAGTGGAAATGGTCAGTCAGTAGTTGGAGCAACCCAGTTGGACATGTTAGTCAGAGGGCCCCATCAGCAGTGGGTGTCACATTGTTGAATTGATTGGTAGCATCGTTGACAGCAAATGGACGTGGTTAACATCCGCTAACGATGCCTCTGTTCATTGATCGTTGGGCTTGCCAGATGCCATGTCTCCTCCCTCGTTGGTTGGCGAGGTGGGTGAAAACTCTGTGACCCGTCGCGCCAGAGGGTTTGTGCTTTTCAGAAGCTCCATAGCAGAGACTCTGGCAGCTCCGCTGGAAGACTTACTGCCTTTCTTCTGAAGCAAAGCCATGAAGTTCTCATTGCGGGAGCTCGACCTCTGACTGCTGCCTAAAGTCAAATTTCGAAGGTCGCTCCCACTGGTACTGTGCTTCACCGGGGACACCAGGCTCTGGCGGCTGCCAAAGGAGTCTGATGGCTCCTTCCGACCTAGAACCTTTCGCTTGGACCTGACCAAAGAGAAAATATTATTAGCAGAGTAAGAGAATTGGATGATAAAGAAGTATATTTTAATCCCACATCTTTTGGGGACACTTTTCTATTGCTAATGTCAAACGTGCTCAAGAGATCTGCAAGCGATTTTGTTCTATCATTTAAGAGATGAAAGAACTGACTTTCCATTTTCCTTCAACCTTCCTCGACCTATCC
This sequence comes from Mola mola, assembly GCA_001698575.1. Taxonomy (NCBI): domain Eukaryota; kingdom Metazoa; phylum Chordata; class Actinopteri; order Tetraodontiformes; family Molidae; genus Mola; species Mola mola. The sequence continues at coordinate 4,008,882 of KV751344.1, forward strand.
TTTCCATCTTTCTTTCTTTCAACTTGTTGCTTAGAGACTAGCTTTCTTGAGAGATTGAGAGAGTCTATAATAAGTCCATATAACAGTAAGTGCTGCAGAAGTTTTAAAAACCTACTATATGTATTTGTTGCTAAGGAACCCTATGCTATGGTGGACTCACACGTTTTCAATCAAACAACAATAAAAGCGTCCTGTCAACACAACCATGACTTCAGTATGCCGTTTAACCTGTTTAAACACATTGTTTGCAAAAATTAAATATTGTTCTGTATGTCATAGTTCTTCATGTCTGAAATGTGGATTACATATATGTATTTGGGTCCACGTGAGCCAACCTGTGAATAATCGTAAACAGGTCTTCGGTAGTGTGTGTTGCAGGTGTGTTTGCCAACAGGTCATCATCTGTTTCTTCAGCGATGTGGAGTATAGTCCTTTCATTGGCTGCCAAGTCATCTGAGCAAGACAGAGAATTGATAGCAGAAGATCACATTATGCATATATTTTTCTGTAAATTCTTTTCTGTAAATTTAAATATCTGTAAATTTCTGCTGCCTTTGCAGTTGCTTCAACAAAGCAATAAACTATATATTGTATTTAGGAAGTATGTTACAAACAGTGGGAACACCCTGTGTTTTGATTTGTTCTAATTCAAAGCGATTTAGCTTCATCTAGTTAAAGACCTTGTGAGGTAGAATCTGGAGTTTATGCATAGACACTGATGTGAAGAAAGTCCCATTGCTTCTGTCTAAACAAGACAGAAAACATTTTATTTCATTAAGATTGATATGTAATGTATGGAAACCATGAGTGGAAAGTGACTTAAAGGTGAAAAAAAATATTTCTTTATTTCTTGATGAGCTTTAGTTATTTATTTTGATGTGTAGCAACTTATTTAGTGTTTTTGTAATATCTAATATATTATAGTACTTAAATTTAATATCTTGTGGCAAAAATGACTATTTCAAAAAACAGACTTGCAATTTTATTTTATTTGTTATCGTGAGGATAATAAATCTTAACAACTACCTGTTCTAGTGAGAAATTGTCATTATTAGAAATGTTTTGCCAGGATTGTTGCAATTATTCGAGATTAAAAACATATTTTACTACATAACTGTGTCACCATTTGAATATTTGATTACAGCTGCTGTGCTGTGCAAAAGAACAAGCGACACCTTGTTAAAATCACCTTACAAACATACCTGCCCCAATCCCTGTGGTGGCCATTTTCCCTTCCAGCTCTGTGAGGCAGGAATCCTGCAGAGATGACTGCAGTGATGACTCTTTTGAACTTTCTTCATCTGTCCCCAAATAGTTCTCGTCAGGCTCTGGGATACTGGGAACAATAGGAGCACTGGAAAATTCCTCAGGTGAGAATGCTCCTACAGGGGACCGCAGACCCACAGGACTTTCAGCCTGTGGTGTCTGGCGTTCTGCGTTGCCATTGGTGGAGGAATTGACAGATGAGGGAAGAAGCAAAACATTTGGCTTTTTAGGGACTGGAGGTGGAACCTGGAAAGGAATATCAAAGTTAAAAAAGTACAATCAGTAGCAATGACACAGTACGATGACTTAAAAATTAGCATTTTATGAGAGGCGTCTTCCTTACTTTGGGTTTCTTTTTATCTGAAAGCTCTGCCAGACATGAGATTGTCATTCTTGAGGGAAGTGTCTTGCTCTTGTCCTGGATCTCCGGGGCCTCCTGGTTACTGCAGGGAGAGGGAAGTGAGCCTCCATCTTCAGGACCAAAATGGATCTCTGGGTCTCCATCAAATTCAGGCTCCATCGCTGGGTCTTCCAGCAGTGGCTGGGGGTCGGGAAGGGGAGGGAGATCAAAAAGGGTCTGGGAATGTGGGAGTAAATGAAGATCGTGGGCGGCTTGTTGAGTTGTGGTAAAATCTGTTAAAGCACAGGGGCTTGTTGAAATTTGAGGTGGTGGTTTTTTTGGTTTGGGTTTTTTCATGACTTTGTAGATGTTGCCTAGGGGCACAGGCCGATCTACAGGTGAGGCAGGAGGTGAGTCAATTGCTAAGGGTGAAGTGGAGGATGGGGAAGGAGACTTGAGGAGGAGGTTTAGGGGGCGCTTGGGTAAGGGGGGCTTGACAGCAACAGGTGGTTTGGGTTTGGGTAGTGTGAGTGGTGGGTTGGGGTCTTCACCCAGATCTCGGCCATGCTGTTCTTCCTCAATGGTGTCCGACGCCCCATCAGGGCAGTCTTCCAAGTCAGCCCGAGACACGGAGCGGAGTCGAATAGTCCTCAGTTCATTCTGGGTAACCACAGGCAATGCCTGTGAAGAGTTGGGGCTGATTTTTCCAGGTTTTGCTGCTGTTGAGGTGTCAGAATGCCGTCTGCTGGCCTTCTGCTTTGGCTTGATTGAAGAGAGGTCTAGATGTGCATTCGTAGGCATCTCAAAGGATAATCTAGACCTTGCAGCTGGGTCCTTAGGCGATGGTAATGATGATTTCCTTTCTGGGATCTTCGGGCGCAACTTACACCCTGATGTCCCTGTCGTCCCTGCTGTTCCCTGACCTACCGCATGACTGAGTGAAACAGTTGGGGTGGGAGTCTCTGATTGACTGGAATAGCCACTTGATGGGGACATTAGTCCTAGAGGTTTGAAGGGTGAGGATGCTTTGATGTCAGTTTCAACAGACAGCTGTGAGGGGGAGGTGGCCCTAGAGGTTGATGGAGAATCAAGCAGGGACTCTGAGCTACCTCGGACTTTCATACATTCAATCACTGTGGTACCTGTTGCTGTGCTGGAGCCTGATAGAGACCTGGAAAACAGAAGAAATGCAAAGATAGGAGAACTCAGTGTTTTTTGCAGAAGCTGGAAGGGAATTCATAAAACAAATGAAAAGGTAGGTGTATATATTTAATATGGAGCAAACAAAGAGTGTGGTTTTAAATTCTACCTGTAAGGGTCATTCTTCCACTCCCCCAACTGCCAATGATTAGGGAAGGTCAACTCTGTTTCTCCCTCCCTATCTGGTGCCTGAACTTCCAGGCTTGGAGGTCTGTCAATGCCCCCATGGCCCAGTTCTCTCTCAGGAACACTGGGTTTAGAAGAACATGATGAGCTGGGAAGGAGGAAATCGGGTTGAAAGTCTGGGTAGTGGTCCCTGGGGATGTGCAGACTCTTTGGTCTGCCATCCCGGTAAAGACCACCTTCATGGTGGATTCTGCCCTCGGTTTCTCCAAGGTTCTTCAAGAGAGAGACGCTCCTAACAGGAGGTGGTGGCTTGCGTTTGGATTTCTTAAGTGAGATGGAACGGGACCGTAGGCGCAAACGGCCATCGCCACTGTAGTCCGAAGGTGTGACAGAGATTGTGTCTGTGGTACTGGCACTGTCTTCAGAGCTCCCTCGAGGGTACAGAAGGGCGTAGTTGTCAGCCATACCTAGGAAGTTATGATGCTGTTGGTGATGGTCTGTTATTGCCATGGCATTCCCATTCCCTGTAGACATGATGTTCCCATCTGTCTGGCCTTCTGTAAAGCAGAAGGAGACTGAATCTGTTGGTGTTGAAAGAGAGCGCTCCCTGAACTTAAAGGCATTTGCTGCTGCTATGGAACGTGCAGACCTCTCCCGTCCTCTGGCTGCCTCCCCAGCACCCCCCCCTCCCCCTCCTCTTCCCCCATCTGCTGCAGCCCCTTCCGTCTCACTCCGCTTCCCCATTAACACAGCAGCCAGTGAAATCCCTGGCATGTTGCTCGCATCTCTCCCAGAAAGGTTGGCTGTAAATGAACTGGAATGCAAGCTTGCTGACTGTCCAGTGCTCACCAACATCACACCGTCCTGCATTCCCCCTGCATTACCGATGACACTGTGCTGCTTCGGTGGAACTGCTGGACCTTTGTTTATGCTGTAATTGTAAGTCTCGTTCCATGCTCCAGGAGAAAAGGTGGAGCCCTTAGGTCCATTCCAGGAAGCGGGGGGTGTGTTTGAGCACAGAAGCCCAGAGTGGTCCATACTTCCTTGATGAATTTTGTCTAGAGAACACCGCTCCAAACTGTTATCTGTGGAAGAGAGGGGGAAAGGGGAAATTTAGCACAACTAAAGTAAAAAGTAAATATTCCACATATCTCTCTTCACCTGTCGTTTTAAAAAACATCTGGCTGCATGTCAGATTGGCTTAAAAGTTCAAAATATGAAGATAAGAACTCTCATGTCAGTAGTTCATTCACTTTTTTATGTCTTTTAGAGAAACAGCATGTTCTCTAAAGACTGATTAACACTTGTACATCCACTAAAGAAATTTGTGCTGAAAAAGTTCTGAATGCTGCAAAAAATCTTTTTAGGAATTTGATCATAAACCTTCAGACAACAAAGGGAAAAAAATCTTTAAGATTCATTGCATTCAATTTTCCACAAGATGTGACTGTTGGTTGTTGGTTGGATGTTTGCATTTCTACTAATGTTTGCATTTCAATTCCTTATTGAAACAGTCATCTTGGATGTCCACGTGATCGAACTTCTTTTCTGACTGGTTGCAGGCGGTACATATAGTATAATGCAGCATTTCTTTTTCTTATGGACTACCTTGTAGATCTAGAGATTTTTTTGATTTAATAACAATCAAGTTTTGCCATGTCTGCTCTGAATTTGGTGTAATGAGCCTACAAAATGTTTGAACTGGGTCATGGGCATGGTACAAGTTACCTAAATTTTGCATTCTTAAACTTATTCTTCATCTTTGCAAAAACGAATATCCAATTTAAAAATGTATAATGCATGCTAACTTCTGCTTCTTCTTCACAATTTAGGCTTTGTAGGGTAAAAACTGTTTTCAAGCTTCACACCCTTTGCATCTCTGTGAATGAACCAATTAAGCATGATGTTTATATCACCATTCTTTTATTAAATACCACAAAATTACAGCAAAATTTGTAAAAAGAAATGATAGGCAGTAAGCTTTTATCTTGTGATGTTCTCTCTTAAACTCAAGAATTGGTCGAAGAAAAGGGAAAAATTGACTGAAGAAAATTGAAAAGATGTTTTCTGCCATAGTGGACCATTTCAGCTAAGTAGGGGTATCAAGCCCAGATAAATTCAATGGAAGATACAAAAAAACAATAAACATACGATACAATTAATAATTCATTTAGAAATAAACTTGTCACCAAATCCTTAAATTATGGACTGTTTTTTAAAGCAGTATAAATATGCAGTATGACAGTTGTCATAGTCCAATCTCTGCCTTGTGAAAAGGTATCAAATGAAAGCGATTTTTTAAGCTTCAAAAAGCAGAAAAGTATGTCCTTCGTATATCTGCAAGCACCTTGTGTTAGTTATGTGTTGCCATGGTCTAAAAAGTTCAAGCTATGACACTGAGCTTACATTGGGTTAAAGGGGGGTTAAAGAGTAGAGATATTCAATTTCATGGTGACCAGTTCAATTCTTTTGCCTCTTTTTAGCATTTCAGAAGAAGAAACAGAGAAATATATTGCGAGTAAGAGTTTCCCTGCACACACACCTGCAGGTGAAGTTGTGTCGAGTTCGGAGTGTGTCTTCCTCAGCGGGAGGTTCTGGTGGGAAGTATCCGTGACAGGTTCCAGGGAGCGGGGCTGGTGGGGGAAGGGGTCCCCTGGAGAGGGGGATGGGGAGTGCTGAAGGAGGTCGACACCGTGGAATTTGCCTCGTCCTCCCCCACCGTCTCCTTCACCTGGAGGAGAAACAAAAGAACATGGGGTCAATGAGTGGACGCCGGGAGTAATTTTATCTGACACATAGCAAATTCAATAAAGTCCAAAATCCAATCACACTGTTGACAAGGTAACAAGTATTAGATTATGACTTATGAATATACCCAGTTTGTCTTACAGTGGTTCAAACGTGTATTGTGGAGATGGACTAAGAAGGACACAACATGTAAAAAAAAAAACACACACGTTGGCTACACCTGCAATGGCTGCAGTTGCATGAACCAAAATGTTTCTTTATTGTTGATGATTACAACAAATTTTGTGACAGGAAAAAACCATTTCAGATTTAATTCAGTACAACTCCACAACATTAGTGATAGTACAACAATATCATGCTTTCATTCCAGACCTGTGGCATTCTTAATGCCACAGGTCTGATTTTAAAATAATGTCTCAATACAAATGCTGTCTTATGAAACTGTTTTGGGATTTCAGGAAGTAAATCTAACCCACAAGCAGGAAATGTGGTTTGAATAAGCATGCTGCTTGCATTTCACTGACTTTGTGATTGATTTCTGGATTCTCTTTCAGATCTTACTAACTAATATTGTGCAACTGAAACTAAAAGTTGCCTCAAGCAACAACAGGTTTCTGTCAAGTAAATGTCATGAGAGAATAAAAGAGTACATGAAAGTGATATGATTACATGCATGAACAACACTCGCCTTCTTTTTTCTACCTACATGTTTATATTTGCCATTTTCTTGAAATGTCTTCAATCCAGAGTGACTTACAGCTGATGCTGCTGAGAAAGTTGCTGTGATATTGTACTTCCTGTCCTTCTGATGTCTCAACTGTGCAGGCAGTAATCCAATGAGTCATCATAAGCACCCTATACTTCCTTGATTACTTCAATGACATGCAGTGCCATCTCTCATCCGGCTGCCTAATTCAGCTTAGCTTCTATTAACCCATCTGCCTTGTTTTATAGCGACAGTAATATCGGAAGAAGCCTACTGATAAAGTTGATCCCCTTCAAAAAAAATGATGCCATTGACTCAATTCTTGTTTTCCTCAGCATGTGAAGACTGAGGCACATCCACACACACAAACACAAAATCAATGAGGCAAAACAGAAAATGAACCAAATGAAGATGGATCGATGAATATGTGTAATGGCATTGTGCCAGCGCGAATAAAACAAATTTGGGTCCCAGTAAAAGAAATACAGCAGACTACAGAGCTTCTGCTTTATGTTTGCTCATCATTGGGTTGTCAAATTCATTAACTCTTTGATTTCTATGCCAAGAACTATGGAAACAATCGAAAGCAAGGCCTGTGAAACAGTCTGAATCTCTTGTTGCTTCCCAAAAAAATCAATGCACCATCATCCTCAGTTTCTCTACTCGTGTCTACCTGTTTGTCTTGCAAACTACTTCTCCCTTTGCTTCCATTTTGTGTCTAGGTGTGTCCCTCTTGCGGTGCTGCACATTAATTATACATCCAAGCACTGAACAGAACAGAATTACAAATATTTGAGCTATCTGAGAGACCAAAGAAGCAGCTAATAGTTTGTTCTTGATAATATTACCTGCACAAAACAGTCTCAGAAAAAAAACAACCCAAAAAACAACTAATTCATCTCAGTGATGCAGTTTCCTTCCACTTTATACAAACATAACTCAGAGAGACAACATTTTAGGAGCAAAATTGAGATTTTTATCACAAAGCAAAGCTCATCACATATTGATTTGTGGTTTATAACAAAACTGTCTGAAGCATTTAGTAGCTTTTTGGTGTTTAATTAAAAATGACTTGCTTTCAGTGTAATTCATTAACGAATTACTTACTTGCTACATTTCTATTGAGATTTCTTCCTTTGTCCAACAGTCCAAAAACCAAGACTCCTTCATTAAATGCTCAAGTTTTGCTCCTATGTTAAGGTTGTGTATATGATTGAAATAATGTGATTAACAACATGTGCAATTCACAAAATTAATAATCCAAATTAGAAGGGCTGAGCACTGACAGGAGATGAGTTGGAGTTTGGAAACAAGAAAAATTAAATTTTCTTCGATCTTTTATTTAATTGAAAGCCATTAGGGCTCACAGATGCACCATCATTGTATGTTATCAAACAGAGAGAGAGGGAGAAAAAGAGAGAGACAAAAATCTTCCTGTCTCTTTACAATTCTAGGATCTTTCCATCTGTTTGTCCGTCCTGCGAGCTTTTCATCTCTTTATCTCTAAGCACTCTATTTGCTGCAGTCATTCATCCTGGGTTTATTTTACCAAACATTCTGTCCGTTTAGTTCATTCACTGAGTGCCATTTCCTTCTGTGCATAAATAAATAAGAGTGTTTGGGCTTCTACAGCTATCCAGCAGAGATGAAGCTATTACTAAGCCATTAAGTGTGTGTGTGTGTGTGTGTGTGGAGGGGGTATGACATTTTGTATGGCTTTCATGCATTCACAAACCTCTTACTTCACTGTATTCACTGCCTCTTTAATTCTGAATATTGGGCAGCAAACACATGCATGCAGTCACATTTACCGCCTGCCCTTGCTCTTGATCAACCTCCTCTCTGATAGAGCTTCCGTTCAGATGTTGGGAGTCTGTGTTGCTCTTGCAGCCATAAATAATGGACACTATTTCAATTATTATCAGCTTTCATGGGAGAGGCAGGAGGATGATTCATTTATCATAATGTCTCTTCATTATGTCTTCACTGCTTTTTCTGCCTGCTGTGAGTGTGGAGGCATTTGTGGATTCAGTGGTCAGAGACATTATTGCAGCACACATGCAATTACTTATACTCGATTTTTCTTGTGGACAAACTAAACCTTAACTACAGGCTACACGCTTACTCTATATATGCATAGATATACACTGCACACCAGATTAAGTCAAAATAATAATATTTTCTGAACATCCTTGTTTCTGTAATCAGAAAAAAATGTTTAATTGAGTAAATAACATCCTGTCATCCTATCTTTGGGTTGATGATCCACTTTATTCCTTGTAAAGTGACAAAAGAGGTTGATGTATAATGACTGCTAACACAGTATATTGCTTATAGCCAAAAGACCAACCAACCAAACAACATCTGAACAGTGGAACAATTGGCCCTATATTACCAAAATGATTCCAAGCAATGGTGTGTTACTGTGGTGTGCGTACTGAAAAATAAAAAAAGGTATCAAAACAATCAAAGGATTAAATCATATACAGTCGTAACATTTTTGCTTTTATTCTGGGTGAAATTGCCAGGCCACCTTCATCAAAAGAGAATTAACGCTGGCTTTGACAACTTTGTGGTCAATGACAAACTCCACAGAGCAACATGCCGATGCCATCTTCAAAACAAAAAGCATAAAATACCGTTCATCGATATCCATTTCGGAGCATTACGTTTTCAGCTTAAGGCGGTCTCATCCGCACCATCTCAAAATGAGAATATTTTGCCCTTTGTTCCAGCTGAATGAAATTAGACAAGTTTGAGGTTATTTTTACCAAGAAAATTGATTATCTGTCGGCTTTTCCTTTTACCTGCGTGTCCTTGCAATTTGGATGTTACAGCTATGAAGTCATTCATCTAAAAGAACCCATTTAATGAAATCTTCCTGAATTTCTGCAGTTATATTGTGCACAGACTCATGTTCAGAAATTAAAATCAACAGATGACCACAAGAATGGGGTCAAATGCACAAACTTGCATGTCAAAACAGACCTTTGTTTACTCAAAACAAAAATGACCAAAATGTCCCTAAAATTGGATTTAAAGGATTTATGTTATTAGAAATTATATACCTGTCTGTCTCTCAGCCTATTCGGCACTCACGTCATCCCTGCTGGCAGCACTTTGGCCATTCATGAAAATTGCTGGAGTGAGAGAGGAAGTGGGAGGATCGAGGGAGCTTTGACAAAATGTTTTCTCATTATCCTTCATTCATTTTTCTTCCAACTTGCATCCCTCCCTCCCCTCCGTCCTCCTCCTCTCCCATTCTGCCTTTCATCCTCCTCTACTTCCCAAACCCCTCTCTGTGCTTGTCCCCTCCCTCTGGCTTCGTTTTCATTTTTCTCTTTTTCTGCACATTTGTTTCCTCCCTTCTTCTTTTAGGGAGAGGAAGAGTGGAGAGTTACCACGGCAACAGCAAGCTGGCTACAAGCTACCTGTTTGCTGGGTTTACTGAGAGGGGGAGAGCGAAGGAGAAACAGAGGGTCGTCTTTCACTCTGTTTTTATTTTTCTTATTTTAAGCCAATCACATGAAAAGAGCAAAAGACTTGGATGAATTGATCCAATTAACGACTCCAAAATGTGGCATCTCAGTCCTTTGTGCCATAGAGCTCCATTGTTGTCCAAAATCGCTCAAGAAGACATAACTGAGGCACACTGTTGCATTGGGTGACTTCATTTGCATTAAACAGACACTGTAGGTCTGACTGAATGCTGCACACATTAACCCAGCTGCTGGAAGCACTCCCCAGAGTATAAAATGCATATTAATCGACAGCCATCCCCATGTATTTTACTACTGTTTGAGTAACGTTTGCTAAAAACTATAGCACCTAGAAGGAAATTACTGAAGATAGAATCTAGTGACCATTTTTAAGGATTTATATCTTCCAAACGGGCCATAATGTTGGTTTTGGTCAGTTGAATGAAGTCTTTTCTTCACCACTAACTGTATAATCTCTGTAGGGGCGGGGCCATACATAATATGGGATCATTGTTGATAGCGATGATTACCTTTTGTAAGGAAAAAAGGAAAAAAAGATAGTAGAAAGTGACAACGAATATAAACTTTTCATCCAGAGTTAATTATGTCGAAGTGGTTTGGAGACGGTTAAGACGGGTTTGCAAATCACGCCATCATCGGTCAGTTCCAAGCAAGACAGATACGCTTCAAACTGGCAGCATTGCAGAATGATACATCAGGACGGACATCTTCATGTAAAATATCCTGATCATATTTTTTTGCCTCATCACCCAAGACCTCCTCTCTCTCACTCTCTCTGCCTCCTTGCTTCATCTTCTCTCTGTTTCTCTCAGAAGGAAGAGAATGCCCACCAAGTGCAGCACCACAGGCATGCACCATTATACCTGACCTTCTACTCCTCCACACAGTGGGTGAGGAGGGGTGAAAGAGGGGCCGAGGTTGGAGAGAGCCTGAGAAAGAGTGAGTGAGACAAAGAGATATTAAAGTAGAGATGGACATGTGAAGCTGAAGGAGGGGAGAGGCACCCGGTGACGAAGCAGTTGCTATGCCAAAAACCAGGAGGACCAAAGTAAACAAGGAGGAGGCTTGGCTGAGACTAGCAGGAGCAGGAGTGTCAGAACGATGTTACAGAGGATGACCACAGCATACTAACAGCTCTGACAGCGCACACAAAGAGGAGGCACATGAGCACAGCTGACTGCGGGAGATGGGCGAGGGCGATAGTGGCTGAAGAAAAATGTTCTCGACGTCAAATTGCCTTCCCTCAGTGTTTTCCCCCTTACGTCTGCATCACCTGCGAGTTACCACCTCTGGCGTGAATCTGCAAACCATTGGAGCTCAAGGGGAGCTGTCAGCAGAGCGCAAAACGTTGACATGTGATTTCTTCACACAATCTGTGTGTTTTTGTCAAATCTATAAGTGAAATTAAAAAAGGGACAGCGCCTCTTATCCAAGTCGACCTCAGTTTATGGTCATCTCACAGTATGTGTCCATTTTATCTATACAATTCTTGATTGTAGTCACAGTGGTGCAGTGGTTAGCAATGTTGTCTCATAGCAAGAAGGTCCTGGGTTTGATTCCCACGTCAGGGCGTTTCTGTGCGGAGTTCTGTGCATGTTCTCTCTGTGTCTGCGTGGGTTCTCTCCGGGTACTCCGGCTTCCTCCCACGGTCCAAAAACATGTAAACTTGGGGTTAGGTTAATTGGTCACTTTAACCTTTTGCCCGTAGGTGTGAATGTGAGTGTGGATGGATGTTTGTCTTGGCCATGAACTGGCGACTTGTCCGGGGTGTACCCTGCCTTCGCCCGAAGATGCTGAGATAGGTTCTGTTTGGAAATAATTCTTGCTAATTTGTAAACTAATTGGTTAGCTTGAGCTGGATTACTGTGAACCAATTGTTACTGGAACCATCAGGACGTTTTGTTTTTCTCATCAGTTTTGTTTTAATAAATATATTATTGGATGCTATAAACACCTGGTGAAACGCAATGATTGACAGCTGCGTTCTCTTCACGATTGAGCAAACGGGTTTTTTGGGCAATAAGTGATATCAGCAGTGCAAGATGGCAGCGCTCACATCTATGATATTTTGCCTTCATTCCTGTACGACGGGAAGAAGTGGCAACGCTGCATCCCATCTTTTTTTACGTCAACACCACGAACATACTGTTAATATGGTTTCGGTGTCAGTCATCATGTCCACCCGATGACCCTGTGTTCTCTGGTCAGATCTCTCCAAACATGTTCAGCTCAGTGTGAGTTTGTACTGTATTTTACCTAATTTACAATCACACAAACTCAAATGGAAAAGATCAGAGAAGAGATATGTAAAGAGTCTCAACAGGAACAACTCATTACATTAAATTAAATGTAATAAAAGCTTCCTAAATTACTAATTTATGAATCTGTCTGAAATGAAAAGTTGACATATCCCCTTAAATCCCCTCTTTTGTCCCTGAAATCTCTACATCTATATGCCAGTGACTGTAGCAAATCTAGCTCCAATTCTGCAGAACTTGAAGAACAACAAAACTAAGCTATTTTGCTTTTTTTTTTTAGTCTAATTTCCCATGACTCTCATTTTAACTGTCACAGAAAAATAAAACTCCCTTGTTAACAATGCAGAAAGTGTGAATCCAGTTTTTGCTCCAAGGCACAAAAGTGTGTAGAACAAATCTGCCAACATTCTTCTGCTGCTACAAACCGAACACAGTAAAATAAGATTCAATCTCAAACATTCCAACCTCTGCCCTGCTTTGGGTTATTGCTTTTTTTTGTATTTTCAGTCAGTTGGAACCATGTACAATGCACAAAGCACTGATTAATTTCCAATAAAATCTCATCCCCAATGGTTAATCAGTTTGATTTTAGAATTATTTGTCAGAGAGGATCCTTATTGAAGTCATAGATTCTAATAAAACCAAACAAAGCATGAGGGCATCTATCCTTCCCCACTCATGGCTCACTATGATCAACCCAAATCCAAACCTTCTTCAATGTCACTCTCACTCACTCATTGACCAGGTAATCTTTAAAACAAAGCTAAAAATAATTTCCATTGTTAGTTATTTCACCGATTGCTTCTGTGATTAACCTGTAAAATTAGACAATCAGAATCAGAATCAGAATCAGAATCAGATTTTATTGCCAGGTATGTGTAAACACACTAGGAATTTGACTCCAGTGTTTCTGTCTTGGACATGTGAAGGAAAGACAGGGAAAATATATATAAATATATATACATATATACATTGACATTCAAAAGTGGAATGTTGTACAATAGTGCAGTAATGTGCAAGTGTGCAAATGTTCATGAGGCTGACAGTTGGCTTATGGGGAGATCTGGGAGACAGCCTGGGGGAAGAAACTGTTTTTGAATCTGGTGGTTTTGGTGAACAGAGCTCTGTAGTGCCTACCAGAGGGAAGCAGTCTGAACAGTCTGTGTCCAGGGTGTGAGGGGTCTGTAGCAATGGTACCTGCCCGGTTCCTGACTCTGGACCTGTAAAGGTCCTGGATGGAGGGCAGGTCGGCCCCAGTGATTTTCTCTGCAGACCTTATAGTCCGTTGCAGTCTGTTCCTGTCCTGTTTGGTG
>KV751344.1:4022617-4038308 GCA_001698575.1 Mola mola
CAGAGAACAGACTGGATGATGGCGGTGTAGAAGATGACCAGCAGCTCCTGAGGCAGGTTGAACTTCCTCAGCTGACACAGAAAGTACAACCTCTGCTGGGCCTTCTTCCTGACAGAGTCTATGTGGGAGGTCCACTTCAGGTCCCGGGAGATTGTGGTTCCCAGGAACATGAATGAGTCCACACTAGACACTGTTCTGTTGAGGATTGTGAGGGCGGGGTAGGGGGGGCAAGTTCCTCCTGAAATCCACTGTCATCTCCACAGAACTGAGCGGATTCAGCTCCAGGTGGTTCTGACCACACTAGACGACCAGTCGGTCCACCTCGTGCCTGTAGGCAGACTCATCACTGTCCTGGATGAGGCCCATGACCATTGTGTCATCTGCAAACTTTAGAAGTTTCACAGACGGATCATGTCGTTGTGCAGTCGTTGGTGTAGAGGGAGAAGAGCAGCGGGGAAAGAACACACCCCTGGGGGGGCGCCAGTGCTTGGAGAAGATGCTTCCCAGCCTCACATGCTGTCTCCTGTTGGTGAGGAAGTTGTAAATCCACTGACAGGTGGAGGCCGGCACGGTGAGCTGGGAGAGTTTATCTTTCAGGATTCCTGGGATGATGGTGTTGAATGCGAGCAGAAGTCAACAAACAAGATCCGTGCGTATGTCCCTGGGGAGTCGAGGTGTTGAAAGATGAAGTGCAGTCCCATTTTGACTGCATTGTCCACCGACCTGTTTGCCTGGTAGGCAAATTGTAGGGGGTCCAGCAGGGGTCCTGTGATGTCCTTCAGGTGATTCACCATCAGTCTCTCAAAGGATTTCATGACTACAGACGTCAGGGCGACGGGCCTGTAGTTATTCAACCCTGTGATGGTGGGTTTCTTGGGGACCAGGATGTGGAGCATGGAGCGTTTGAGGCAGGAGGGAACCTCACACAGCTCCAGAGATCTGTTGAAGATCTGCGTTAAGATCGGAGACAGCTGGTCAGCGCAGGTTCTCAGGCAGGATGGGGACACACGGTCAGGTCCTGGAGCCTTCCTGATCTTCTGCCTCTGAAAGAGCCGGCACACATCCTCTTCACAGATCATCAGTGCAGGCAGGGGGCTCAGGTACAACACAGCTGTTGGGTGTTGTGAATGGGGTGGGTGATGGGTGTCAAAACTGGCAGTAGAAACTGTTCAGTTCCTCTGCAAGTTGTTTGTTCCCTATAGGGGGGTGGGTGGCTCCTGTAGTTGGTCATGTCCTGCAGGCCTCTCCACACTGAAGCAGGGTTGCTGGCTGAGAATTTGCTCTTCAGCTTCTCAGAATAGCTCCTCTTAGCTGCTCCAATTTCCCTCGTCAGTGTGTTCCTGCTTGTACAGTGCACGGTCCCCACTTCTGTAGGCCTCCTTCTTGGCCTGGCACAGTTTCCGCAGTTTGGTGTTAAACCACAGTTTATGGTTGTTGTATGTGCAGAAGGTTTTGGTCTGCACACACAATGTCACAATGTTAGTCAGTTCGTTGAGATCCATCGTTGCAGCATCAAAAACACTCCAATCGGTGCAGTCAAAGCACGCCTGTAACCCCAGCTTTGACTCAGCAGTCCATCTCTTCACTGTCCTCACTACAGGCTTTGCAGATTTCAACTTCTGCCTGTAGGTTGGGATGAGATGGACCATGCAGTGATCGGACTGCCCCAAGGCAGCGCGGCATGGTTATTTTTTGTCAATAAATGAATTAACTGTTTGTTCTATTGTAGAATAAAAATTGAATAATGCACTTTGATTTAATAATCACCACTCCTTCACTGTCTGGCAGCTGGTCACCTTTACATGTACTGATTTAAGTACCAGAATCTCTTTTACCAATTTCATGGCTCAGGATCAGTTGGGGCTGAGAGAATTCCATGAAATACTGCAGCTTTCACCGTCCAACGACTTTTGAGGCAAACCTAGCCAATATTATCTTTCCGTAACTACAATATTTTGGCCAGAACTTTCATGCAGCGTAACTTCACTAACTCTGTTACAGTTTTAACACCCTGGAGGATCGGTTGGCAGAGATGCCTGTAATAGCTGATGCACATCTCGTCTCTCCCTAACAATCAGGGATTTTTCTTCACAGACACATTTTTGGCGTGGTTTAAAAAGTATTTAGCCATTCACTGAAAAAAAAATCACCAGCACCAAAAAGGAAGAAAATGCTCATAAATTAAGCAGTTAAAATTTCTCAGACTGTATTTAACCACAACTTATCAAACGACTGTTTAACAAGGAGAAAATGAGACCTTTTTCATAGTAGATTATGTGATACTTGCTGTCAAACACAATCACCCTCCAAAGAAACATTCGGAGTGTTAAAATGTTCTGAGAAAACACAAAAAATAATAGTTTGAAATACTTTTATCAACTCATTAAAGGACCTTAACATTCCTTTTACCATAAACAGCACAGAAGTAAGAAGTCCTTCATGTCACTTTGAAAGGTTAAGTTTACTTTCCATGCAACTGTACGACTAATTTAGCCAGAGAATAAATCAAGCTTAAATATGGCCAAATTAGAAACTTACTGTATACTCCATAATTCAACCAGTTATTCCAATCTTCGTTATGTTATACCTGTGACGTCGAGCGGTATGAAGTGACCCGGTGTTCGCCTGCTGTGGTGCCAGCGTGGTTTCTCTGCCACAGGTGGGCCGACGGGAGCAGAGGTGGTGGTGCTGCGGCTGCTGTTGTTACTGCTCCAACCCAGTAAGCGGCGGTCTGAGCCGCAGGGCGACGGCGTTGGAGAAGGCGATGGGTTGGTCACAGATCTCAGGCCGAACACCGAGGAGGTGGTTTCATCTTCGTAGAGCTGCTTGGACGCCGGCTAGAAGAAGAAGAAAGTTTGTTAAAACAAAAAGCCACAACTATGATCACCTATAGCCAACTCTAAAGACTTGGTTATATTTTTCTTGCTGATAGATTGCAGAATATTTTCAACTCACTTTCCTCCTATTTAGCTAATTTTGCTCACATTTGATAGAAAAAGTCATGTAAAATATGTTGAATATGATGCAAATACACAAATGTAAATATATTTATAGATAACAAAAAAGTTAAACGTTGAATATATCAAATCTAAACATTAAATGTTTTAATATTTACATGTGAAATTTAATGCTTTAATTCTTTATCTATAAACATATTAAATATTACACATTCATATCACTTTCAACATATTTTTACATGATTTTCTGTGTAAAATATGTGCAAAATTGACTAAATGTGAGGGAAGTGAGCTAAATTGGTTGGTTTGATCTGCCCAAAACCTGAAAAATGTATCATTTGCACAACAACAGGAGGAATCAAAACATAAACGCCCCCATTCATGACAAATAGTCTTATTTATTGTGGGCAAAAAAACACTGACAATTCAAGCTGTGTAGCTACAGCTTAGCTCACATTTTATGCTGTGTGTATCACCTGATGATGGTGATGATCAATTTGTTCTGTTTTGGATCACACTGATGACAGCCGAAACACGTCCATATGAGTTGCCCAGAATGAATAACAAGACTATATTAACAAACCACAGAGAGCTAGAGTTGTTTTGTGTTTTTAAAGCACAAATTCATAATTATTTTTTTTCTTCTTGCTCCTAAGTAAAGCAACAGATATGCCATTTTCTGAGCAAATTTGTGGTGTAATTCTAATATTTGTATACATTATTATCTAAATTTGCTTTCTTCCCAAACATATATATCAACATATCAACATATCAACTTCCACATCTTGAATTCAGTGCATGAACAACTTTGTTTAGTGCTTGACTGATTTTGAAGACTAGACAAATATGTTTTTCTGCAGGTAGTTACAGGCTGGAACACACATATGCACACAGATCCCAAAATAAACTCTAAATTCAATTACAGCAAAAATCAATACAACTGAGAATTTGGAGAGGTCTAGACAGTCTGATGGAGGTCATCTACATCTACCAAAACAAATTGTTTCTGTTCCTTTTAAAGCAGCTTCATTGCCGGTGAGACGAACCAACAGTTAAGTAAGTAAAAGCTGAGGAGTGCAGGAAAGAAGGGGGAGCACATTTCAAATAATAAACCCAATATAAGTGTATTTTTTCACTTCTCTTGTTACAACTATAAAACCGGATTGTTAAAATAAAGAAATACTCAGAGGTTATGAGTTACAGTTTTATAACTGTTGCAGGGAAGCCGAAAGAAGTAGAGAATTGGAAAAGAGGAAGGAAAATATGCAGAAATATTGGAAATATCTGTTTAGGGCTTATCTCCCGGCAGGGACAGGGGATGAAAAGGCACAGACACATCCCTGATTCAGTTCCTGGTGCCTCTGGGAAGGTTTATTCCATCTGGTTGGCATCTGTCAGCTGGATGGTATCAGACATTGCTGCCACAGAGCCCTCAAGCAAGTCACCGAAGCTGCTCCAAGGCTGCTGAAATGCAGGAGCCCCTCCAGTGTGTCCTCTCAGATGAAAAACATGTGAGGAACATGGGAAAATGGAGAAACTGGAGAAACTGTCTCATGAGAAGGCGCCAAACTCTAATTGAAATTAACCCAAACAGAGAGAAAGGCAATAATGTAACGGAGCTGTTTAACAGCGTGCAGTTAAAATCACTGTGGGAGTCCAGCAGGCAACTGTAATGGCACAATTCTGGGAAATGGCCTGAGAACTATTAGCAGCACTGGCTGAGAAGAGGGTGGAGATAGACAAGAAATCTCTGCAGCGAGTTTGTGCACCACTTTTCATTCTTTATGACGGATGCTTTATAATAAATGAAATACAGGTAAATGATTTAAAGTGCTTAAGTCCGTAAAACTCAGCGTCACATCCTGTCTGATATTCAGGAAGTCAAGAATTCTGTTTGCTATTTTAGTTGCGATCAATTGTTATTTTCATCTGACGTGACTTGATAGGGCAGCTGTTTGGGGAAACCTGCTGAGAGAGTGACAAGGAAAATTACTAACTCTGACAAATGAAAAAAGGGGGTTGCAAGTGCAGCAGCACAGTGGATAATTCCACTTTAGTCTTTTGTGTTAAGGGGATATAATATAATCTGTCACTGCAAAATTTTCATCTGAAACAGCAGATGTTACTGCATTGTGCTACTGATTTAAGGCTGAAACTACAGCAGACAGTTTTGTGTGTGTGTGTGTGTGTGTGTGTGTGTGTGTGTGTTTGTGTGTGGTACCAGTACATGACTAGATTGGTACCACAGTAGCACTAAGCTCCTTTACAAACGGTGCCGGTATCTGTGACATAAATTCTGTCACATTAATTCAGTCTAACGTCTAACTACGGCAGCTAACCCTTAATAGTGGCGAAGCTGCCAGCATCGGGCGCTGACGTATGACATCACATTGTGCCGTTTCCGCGGGCTGCTCTCCTCGCTCTGACAGCTATAGTTATGTTAGAATTGGCTATGTATATAGCATGCTTTTCAGTGTATTAACCAATTGTGCTTGACCCTGTAATTTCCCATTGAGCCATAGTTGCTGTCTTGCACTGAATCTAGGGAAAAACTCATATTTATGGAGCAGAAAAACAAGTGCTAGACCTAACATTTGGAATCAGCTCTGCATAGCAGAAAAACAAGTGCTAGACGTAACTTCTTTATCTCTGTCAGCGATACACGTCCAGACAACACTCCCACATGTTGTATAATACATTCCAAGGACAAGGCATGGGCAGTGGTTGGCCTGTCCATGTCTGGGTAACTGGCCAATTATACTCGGTTACGTGAAAGTCCAACCTCTGTACGGGGCAGAGCCCAGCCCAAGAAGATAAATGCACAATGTTTCTAACAATCGGGGCTCGCTCTGACTCAGATCCTGCGAGAGCTCCGTCACTCCGAGTCCAGCGCTGCCTTACTTTATATGTGACCAGAGAATAAAGATTATATCTGAAGATATAATCTTATATCTTAAGAAGACTCCGGTTTGTTCTTGGGCTTCCAACAAAAGAATCGGGTTAACAATTAGCTAGATGGCGGACAGGATGAAGCGCTGTAAAGTGTGGGCTCACTTTTTTTTAAATGGCCATGCAGCTAAATGCAATTTCTGTCAGAGGATAGTCGCATGTAACGGAGGTAAAATTAGCAACTTCCTGAAAGTGCTGGATAGCTTTAGCATGGCAGCTATTGCTAGGAGCGCACTCTGCCCAAGGGCGCCCAAAGTCCCTGTGTGACTAGTGTGAGCACTTTGTACTGTCAGGACTGCCAGGAACACTTCAATGGACTCTTATTTTTAAG
The DNA here is from genome assembly GCA_001698575.1 of Mola mola. Lineage (NCBI taxonomy): Eukaryota > Metazoa > Chordata > Actinopteri > Tetraodontiformes > Molidae > Mola > Mola mola. The sequence goes on from KV751344.1 coordinate 4,028,855, forward strand.
ATTTCTACCCTCCATCTTTTGTAAATACTATTTTCGTCCTTCTACTTCTATAAAAAAAACCATCTGTTATTTTGAAAACTACATTCTCTATTATTGTTTTCATATCTTCTGTATGTCTTTTTGTTATAAAATGTGATATAAGTCCCTTGTGCATGCACGCATACAGTAATGTGAATCCTGCAGTGTACTGCAGTGTATAATATCATTCATCAAATGAAGAAAGACCCTAAATGGTAAGTGCCAAATACACTGACAAAAATTCAAGCCACACATATACTGTTTAGAGATGGGACAATGTAAAAAAAATAATATCATTCATCAAATGAAGAAAGACCCTAAATGGTAAGATACATCTTCTTGCCAAGATTACATATGAGGAATTTTGTGTTACAGTAATAGAACAATTAATAAATGAAGGAGATTTATAGTCCCTATGACAATGTCGTTTGTCAAAAGACAAAAATATTTTAGTGCTGTGTAATCCACCCTCATTCAGAATGAGGTGGATAGGTTAACGCCTTGCGTCCATGCCACTGAGCAAAAAAAGTTCAGAAGCAGTTTAAAAGGAACGCAAAAATAAAGAGCGGAGGAGAGGAAGGAGGGCAAGAAGAGTGGGACGAAGAGATTTAACCCTAGACTGGTGGGAACGTGAAGGCTAGGAGGAAAGTATGAATGATGATTGAGGTGGACACAGTCAGCTTTCTGATGGAAACGCACGATGATAAAAGAAAAGTGGAAATTCTTCTGTTTGTGCTTACTTGTCACAAGATCTTGAAAAACAAGCTTGTTTCTTTACAAGATGTTTGCAGCAAACGAGCCTCATGATCAAACGTGAAAGTGTGTGTTCTTACCAGGAAGATGAAGTCAGGCCTCTTGTTGTTGAGGGAGATGGGCGATCGGCTGAGCGAGGTGGACGCGTCGTCGGAGCTCTGCGAGGATGGATGCCGGAATGTCTGACCGGTCAGCTTTGTGTCGTACAACTGCTCCTCAAAATCTGCATGAGCACACACACAGAAAGTTAAGGATTAAAAGTTTTCTGCAGTGCTGCGCACACAAACCCACACAGGCACGCAAGAATGTGTGCACACACGAACACACGAACCAACCTCAAACACCCTATATCCTATTATCATGGCCAAGAGCAGAGATCTAGTACTGCTGCTGCTGAGTCGCAGGGTTTTCTCTCCCTTCACTCATCCCTCCTCTTCCACTTGCTCTATCTTTCTTGTCCCTCTTCCTCTCCCTATCATAGACTCATGCCTCCTTTCAATATCCGTCTGTTTCTCCCTCTCTGGCGTCTTAGAAGACTCTCCCTCAGGTCATTGTAAATAGATTCCTAACCCCCACCCCTCCTACTTTCTGTCCCTCCACACACACATGCACACATGCCCCCCTCCGACAACCCTTCAGCCAATCCTTTACCCCAAAAAACATGCTGCCGAGCCACTCATCCCTAAACCCCTCTCTCACACACACACACACACACACACACACACACACTCGTGTCACTATCCCAGTGTCAGCTTTAGAAGAACAGCAGCGTCAGTGAGGTACAGAGTTGTACGTTGAACTTGCATCCTGGGACAATATGGATTCCTTCCTTGTGGTATATGGTTGCCTAGCTACACAAGGCGGGGAGAAGGAGGGGGGGGCACATTACCTCAGCCACCAAAAAGTAGGGAATTTAAAAAAAACAAAAAACACATGATGGTGTGTTTTTATGTGAGGCAGGTAGTCCACCCACCATCAGATTTTTTTGCTGTTTGTTAACAGCATTTGGATCCTGGCTGCTGACATCCTCCATATGCTACACTAAGAAGCTAGCCACTGGAATTGGCACGCTAACAAACTAGCTGTGGCCCGCCTTTTATTGTAATACTGAGAGTGCTTCGAGAGGCAACTGTGGCCTCCAGTGTGGAACACGAGGAGACAACACGAAGAAGTGCTGCCCCAACGGTTTTTCAATCATGTGAAGTTAAGGTCTCCAGTTGTCTCAGAAACTCAAACTAAAATGACATTTATCACCAGCCCAAACATCCACGCCGTGAAAAAAAGGACGTTCATGACTAAATATAAGGAGCGACACTAGAAGTGAAACAAGTAAATATTGGTGTGGTTTTCCACCGATCTTGGTGACTAACAGCATTTCTTTTGCACTTTTAACATTCAGATTTGGCTGTTTATCAAACGTATCTTGTGTGCAGGTAAGGTCAATAAAACATAACATTTAGTGAAAGATATTCTAAATAGACTCAGTTTACTTTAATGGTTACTAAAACTGACCTAAGTAAACTGAAAAGTAATCTGCAGGCAAATGCCAAAGGGGAGGAATATTAAAACAGTGTTAATTAGACAAGGAGTGGGCGTCTCAGCCTTGTGGGCAAATTCTACATTTTATTGCACTGCTATCAGTTTAAAGGTTGGCTTTATGATGCATGTCTTTGAAAGATCGATGAACTAAAGAAAATGCAGGAAGAATTTGAGTTCAGCGTCAAATTCTTTATTCAGATCGAAATCTTGTTTGCAGTTGAAATTTGGACATGCAGATTAATGTGATAAACTGTGAACTTTGCTCAGTGCATTCGTCAATTCCTCAGGAAGCCCTTGGATATTTCACTCTGTAAGCACTTGCTTTCAGAAGTCTTGTCCCCAGCTATTTGTATTGATATTGTAGATGTTTATTACTCACCCGGCGCTTGTGACAGAGGACTGTCTCTGCACGCCATGTTAAAGATAATTAAGTATAAAACTTCCTGACTAATGCATACAAAAAACAACAGGATCAGCCAGTTAGCTAACGGTGGGCAGAAGCCAAAAGTCTGACTGCAGCAGCCAAAAGAAGTGAGGCGTCAGCAAGAGTCTGAAGACACAGGGGGTAAACAGACTGATGAAAAAGGAGGAAAAGGACAACATGAAGGAGAAGCACATGAAGGTGACAATGGTGCAGAGGAGGAAAGTGATGTAGGAGGAGGGAAAAAAGACGCAGCTGGGTGACGAAGACAATGGAAATGAAAAAATTCTTATTTTTTAAGAAGCTGAGAGGGCCCACGAATAAGATGCAAGGGAACAAACAAAACTCAAGCAGAAAAATAGGGTTGAGGGACAGATGAAGAAAAATGTAAGTACTAATAGTAACAAGGGATAAAATGCAGAGAAAAAGTGGAGAGAATTTAACAAATAGAGCAGTAAGAAGGAACCACAGTAAAGAGAAGCAAATGAGGGAGGAGGGAGGCGTACATGTTGGAAAAAGGAGAGGAAAAATGGAGAAAAGGCTGAAGAAGAAGTAGGTGGAGAAGAACAGGTGTGAATCAACAAGATGCTAAAGATGAAGCAGTTGAAGATGAAATGTATAATTTTCAGATATATTCAGAAGCAGATTTTTTTTTTTTTTTTTTTTAATGTTCAAATGGGACCAAAGAAAAGACAATTTGTATGCGGGAGAAGACAAAAGAACACACAAAATGAAGCCAACGAGGGCTTACAACACCAATGGGAGAAGAGGCAGACTTCAACAACATGTTTCAGAGCACTTTTTCTCCTTCTAGTAGTCTTCTTAGATGCTTTATTAATGGTTAATAAATGCTTTATTCTTCAAATGAAATCTAAGTAGAATGCAGCTGGAGAGCACAGATTTTTGTGGAAGGTAGGTCACACGGTCAAAGCAAATCTGTTTCAGCCATTTCATGGAACTGTTAAAGATAAAAATAGGCAATTGGATGCCACTTGATTCATTAAATGTCCTCCTCCATCAAAAACCTGCCTTTTAGTCTCTTCTAATTGGAGAAAGTGATAGTTTGGACCAAACTGAGGAGATACAGCCTCTCTTCAAAATTAAAAGAAATACACATGAAGCTCACTAATTAACATTCTCTATCTTGGCTGTTTAAAGAGTGCAAAATTAAGTAAAATCCAGTTTTTGTTTAAAAATCCAAAAAGGACACCTATTCATTCAACCTTAAAATTTCCAGAATAAAGGTACGGCTAACTATTTTCTGTTTTACAAGTTCTGCTGTACTCAAGATCTCTGGTACTTTACTGTACAGTCAAATCGCAGTGTTTCTGCACAGGTTTTGACAATGTGATCAATGAATTTGAAAACAGACTTATACTGTTAGATTTTGATGATGAACATGCAACACTTCTTTTAGACTTGTAACATACAAAACACACAAAACCATTAATAATTTAATGGTTTGGTGTGGATATTTTTTTGTTGTTCCTTGGACTGGGAGTTGGCATTGGCATAGTTTCAGTTCCTTATCATTGGTGTTGAGATAATACTAATAGTTTTATATAGTCTTATACTGTCAGACTTTGTACACACATCATTTTACAAAGTAAAACATTAACCTGGACACACAAAACACATTTTCGAAAGAAGGACTATAACAACCTTAAATCATCAATAACAATTACTAATGTTGCATTTAGAATAAAGGATTTTTCTTCTCCTCATGGAGTTGTTTTTTTTAAAAAAAAAACCTTTTACTCACATTAAGGATTTGGATTAACCATCTTCCACCATTTCCAAGTTAATATTCATTTGCCTGCAGAATCACCCTGCATGAGGTTCTCTAGAAGTTTGAAAACGCTGGCTGTGGTCCTGTGCATTGAAGCCAGGCTGGGAAAGCAGCGGCACTAAAGCGGAAGGAGAGGGAGGGTAAACAGTTGTAGATCCATGCTTCAGATAGCAGCCCGGCTCCACTGAGTGCAGCTCAGCTACATGACTGCAGGGTACTGGGGTGAGAAGACGAGCGAAGGGGGAGGAAGGTTGCTATTGGTGTCTGGGCTGTAAAGGTATGCCGGTCACTCCCACTTATGCGCGCATACAGCAGTTTAGCATGACCTACCCCACCCCCTTCCTCTGGCCAGACAAGCAGGCCAAGCACTCATCCAGAACTAACCTGCATATTGTGAGCGCCTGCGTGTAGGTGTATCACTTAATTAGGTGTGTGTATGTGCCTCTCTGGTGCTCCACAAGGCATTCACATATGGACATGTGCGTGTGTGTGTGTGTGTGTGTATATATGTGTGTGTGTGTGTGTGTGTGTGAATAAATGTCATTTAACCGTGAGCAAGAATCTTTGCGTTTTATGTTTGTGCATGTACAGTGCACCCATTCATACCCTTGACGATACACACCCCGGTTGTGTCAAATTTGGGTCACCCTTTCTTCTCTGGAAGATGAAAATGGGGGGACACAGAAATTAACAATACCCCTCTTTCACCACAGCCAGAGCGTTTGTTTGTCTATGTACGCTATGTGCACGCCGACACGGACGTGTGTTTGAATGCACCCCTGTGCATGGCCTGTCTTTGTCCCCGCGATCAAACATACACAACCGATCAATCCATTAGGGCGAGAAGGGGCTGGTGTTTGTTGGAATGTGTGTGCCATTAGAAGTGGATGGTTGTGACCTAGAAGGACAGGTTTTGGCGGTTTGTGGCCTAGTTAAGTTGGTCACTAAGAAACAAGAGGGAGGTTCTGCTCTGATTACGGGGTTCCTTTGTGGGTAATGTTTGTTAGTCATCCAAGATATTTTTGCGGATTACAACCTCTTGGTCTTTACAGTTAAGTCGCAGAGTGACAGGTTTTGTTGGATTTCAGGTTTTGATTCAAGTGCTTGTGATGGTGTGAGCCCAGCTTACAGATTTTTTTTTTTTTTTGCAGCCCTCGTGATTCAAGTATGAAGAACCAATCTTCTCATATTCAAATCTCAGAGCACGAGGAACTGCCGACATCTCTGAGCAAACTTACATCTTTATATCATTCCACATTTTTTCGGTTTTATCCAGTCCTCTCCTGTTTCTGTGTTTTCAGTCCCACCCTGCCTTGATCCTACGACTTTTACATTTCCATAACATTTCAATAGTTACAAGGCATTATGAACATGTGTTTAAATTAGTTCTGAATATAAAACAGCCCTCAGTACCTCCCCTAAGCTCCTTCACCATGATGTTAGCTGTTTTTTTCAGATATAACACAGGTGGCTAACTCTCAGTCCAACATAAATCCAGATTCATGCCAGAAACCTATATTCCGTTTTTGAGTCCAGGAACCAGGGCGGCCCGAATACACCTAAATGGAGCTGATCCTTAGTCCACCCGTCCAAGTCTTTCAAGCATAAATCCTGTCCAGATCTGGGAATTATCAAGGGTCTGAACCATTATGCCGTTCCCTATATTCCAGGTCATAGATCAGAAGCTTTCAGAAAAACCAAAAGATATTGAGTTTGAATAGCACTGTTCACACAGCACCAAACATTTAGGAGGAATAAATGCCTCATCAATAATAAATAAGCTTTTAATATGTAAACTGTTTCAAAGATGCTTTTCATCAATGTGTTTGCGTTCTTCTCTGCCCCTGCACAGATTCTACTGAGTGCTTTGATCAAAGAAATTCTGACTCCGCTTGTCAAGTTTTCTTTCACATCATGAACCTTGAGTTTTCTAACTTTGAAACAGATTCAAAGTGGTGACTTTTTAGACAGAAATCTGCTCTCCTCACCCTCAGGCTACTGTCACCTCAGCCCCGTTTGATAAGCGCCAGGGGTGTTTCGAATTTTGGCACGTCAGTTTGGCTTGAATGCAAATGCACTCTCCATAGCACTCAAGTGTGTCACACCTGAGCCTCAATTTGAGAACCTTCTCTAAAAATCCTTCAAGGAAAGAAACAAGAAAGACAGGTTTGTCATGCCTAATTTGCACAAACATCTCTCCACTGACAAGCTCTATAGAGAGAAAAGAGGCGGCTTGACCGAATGGACTAAGTTTCTTGAGAGACAAATGGCAACATTCTGTGGTTTAGAAACAGACTAACACATGATGAAGGACACTCCAAAAAAAAAAAGCATTCAAACAATGTATAAATCATTTAAAAAGCAATTGCCTTCATTGTCAAAGCCACTGCTCCAGGCTGAATTTCAGTGTGACAACGACCCTTTGAGCTCTCTGTTCCTAAGCCAATATTTCCCAAAATGCTTAATGCCTGTTAAAATCAAATAAAGTATTTACAAAGCATTTGCATGAAATAACTGTAAAGAGCATTTCAACTGACATGTGCAGTATTTGTCATCTAGAGTCTGCCAGGGGCATTTAAATAATCCATTTTAATCAATAGAAAATTGATTCCTGTGCTTGAAAGAGCTATGTTGAAAACCACATCTATTGCTGGAATTTTTTGTAATGCTCAAGGAAGAAACAAATAACATTCAATAGTATATAATTCATTGGGAGGAACTAAAGTGTGACCTGAAAATATAAATTGGAAGAAACCATTTCTCCTGTATCAGCATTTCTTCTCTTGATCAATGCCGCACCTGTTTGGTAATGTCCATTGATCACAGCAAAGACTTATCAGCCGGCATACATAACAACGAGCATTGACTCAGACCTTATCCAACGCAAATTAAAGGTCTACTGTTACATTCTATGGTCGTTAGTGCAGAGAGGGAAACTTTATTGGGCTGTTTCCATTGCAACTGGCATTGCTTGAGATGTCGTTTGGCACAATTAAAGGGTTCCGATGACAGTTTTAATGTCTACTTCGTTAAAGAAAGAGAGGAAAGGTGGCAGTTAACCGGCGAGGAGTTAAGATAAGATACAGGAAGTGAAAGCAAAGCTTACTGAGCCGCAGAAAGTGAAAAAGTTTAGAAAGAGCGAAAATAAAATAATAAAGTCGATGACAGTGACTATCGCACAACTGTTGCTAATGCATGTGTGGCAGACAGCTGCTATTTCACCCGAAGCATTAACGATATCATTCAAGGGTGAAATAGCTTTGAATACGCGTTGAAGCAGCTCACATTTAGACAGTTTGCCCTCGACCTAATGATACAGCGCCCAAAGTACACGGACACCTAAAACATTTCTGTGCTTTTAGTCAGGGCCACTTTTACTGTACATGGTTTGGGTGATTTGGATGATTTTAGATACAAGTTCTCCAAATTACTCAAGAAAATACAAACAAGTCCCCCTCGGGACAACACAGAAGTTTTGTTTTGTCAGTGCTTTACAGAACAGCGACAAAACAATTTGTGATTTCATGATTAAAGTTTTATGAGACTAAGGACCAAGAGTGTCTCAGTTAAGTTTCATGGAGACAACAGCGCTGACCACCTATTCAGTTGGATTCAGGCATAAAAACCTCTTGGTTTTAAGAAAAAAATATAATGGTTTGGTTTCAAACACGTTTTGCAGAATTTTGTCACAAATTTATTACTGTTTACTTTCCGTTTCACACAAGATAAGAACACCAGGCATCAGATTAATGGTCATGCTTCTGAAATTAGAGTTTACCAATCCCATATATTTCTGGCCATGGAGTGTATCCAAAAACCACCAGAACACCTAAGACGCTCTCTCTCCCAAATGTAGTTTTTGGTAACATGTTCTCACATCCTTATCTCCTGCCCTCTGCATCTAGCGTGACCAGCAGCACTCTAGATGACAGTTAGGAGCTGTTTGCTGAAACTGAAGTGGGTCTCGACCAGCTCTCATTTTTTTTTCATTATTTCAACAGTGTTGCCAGCACAGAAATCTGATTGAACAGATTAGCATATTACTGTCTACCACTGCTGAACTTAAATATTCTATCCAGCGACCTGGATACTCTAACAGTCATGAAGACAAAGATCCTATCCCAAATAAAACAAAAGTGGGACTCTAATGCGTGTGTACACACTGTTTGCATTTCTGTCGACGGATTAAAGTCCTCCTCCAGGCAAAAAATGTGTTTTTGTTATTGTTTGGCTGCGGGAGTGAACCACTTTCAGAGACACATTTAAGACTGTCTTTCGCATTCATTGCTGAAAATGTGCATTTTATTTTTGCTCACTGAAAATCTGATTTTAAGGGCGGGGCCTAGGAGCATGATTAGTGACATCACAAACAGCTTGGAAGAACAATATTCAATGTGCACAAGTGTGATGTGGAAACGTGAAGCCTATAAAGAACACATACAGTCTGAAGTTTACATGTGGCTCAGTTAAACTTAAAATGTCACATATTTGCATGATGATATATTTAGGGGACACCCAGAGAGGATGTACTGTCATTTTTAAAAATCATATCAGAAACACTTTATTATTCAAAGTACATATCTGGAGAGGATATGTAATAATTTCAAGAGTAGTTTTCATGATTTCTGGCTATTGAACTCACTTTTTTCAACATGGTGCAGCTTACGTTAGCAGTTCACTCTACTGGTTGTCCAACTACTTTACTACAACTACATCCCATCAGCAAACAGGAAACAAAATATATTTTAATGACTGCAAACAACAACTCACCAAACTAAAGAAAGTCAGCAATTATGTCACTTCACTTTTAATTACTTGTCATTGGTAAAAGAGTCCAGTTACCATAGCACTATTGGGTTCAGTGTCTCCTGTATTGTTGTGATGTTTAGTGGACGTAAATAAACATAAATACATTTTTATAAAAATATAGTTCT
>KV751344.1:4052651-4073213 GCA_001698575.1 Mola mola
AGATACAGATATAGACAAGCTGTTATCGTCCGGCACATATTTTCATTCTCTCTCTCAATCACACACACATGCAGAAATAAACATAAACTTAAATAACCTGTCACTCATGTTTTAGAATTTTATCAAGTGCCTGAACAGATTTTGTGTACGGATGATAAAAATATGTCTATGTGTGTATCTCTCACACACTCGTGAGGACATACAATGTGGCTGTTAGGCTGGGAGCAAGTGCTGTCCTGTGATATCTGCGCGTGAATGTGTTTGAAAATGGCAGGTTTATGAGCCACGATAGCATTAGCTTGCTGCTCAGTGGCCTCGTTTATGTTTGTCTTAAATAACCCAGGTGTCAAAAAGCTTGGTTTAAACAAAGCTCGGCGTACGTGTGCAGGCCTTGTGTTTTCTACCGGTCAGTAAAAGATGCGCGGTAAACAAGATTTACTGACTATCCTCAGACCTAAATGAACGTTTGGTGTCCTTCTGGGTGTTATCAAAATGGACCAGGCTTCCTGCGCAAACACATTATCCATCCTGACCTTTGTTGTAACGATGGGCTAACAACGAGGTCAATGAAGATAAGAAAACTGACCTCTGAGTCTCTTTGTTATCAAAGTAAGAAAGGCCCAGAATTTACAGCTGAAAATTGAGAAAAATATCCAGTAAATGCCTAAATGATATGATTCTACAGGCTTAAATGTTGCTAATGTTATACTGTAGGCTATTATTTCCTCAGGTTGTTTCTGCACGGCTCTAATGTAAGGCTATTTGTGTCTAAATTAAAAAAAAACAAAAAAAACCCCAACCTTTCTGTTTCATAAACTTTTTTCTTTTCATAAAAAAAATCTAATCCTAAAATGTGTTGGATGTATTTCTAATTTGCCTCATCTAGCTTGTAGGGATCTATAAATGGGTTACTTTAGCCACGCCCCTCGTCTGCAGCCAGAGCGAGCCAGAGCTTACCTGCTCTGTCATTTTTCAACTTTTAAACTAGTCTACTATACGCTGCACAGTGTCAAGTTGTAACATTAGAGCAATTCAGCCACACGTTTGAACCAACCACTGATTCGTAGGAAGAAGAGGAGGAGCTACTTATAGAAAGTCGCCTACAAGTAGATGCATTAGAATGATAAGTTTTGTTTCTGCAACATTAAGCCCCACCCCTACCCCCTCCAGGATTGGTTCCTTAGGTTTTCTACGTAGAAGACCAGGGGTGTCAGAATTCGATTTTTGGATGTCGAAACGAAAGCAGGAATCCTCAGCCATGACACTGAGTGCTCATTTCAGCCAATCATGTGTGTTGTAGTTCATAAAAAGCACCACGTGCACATGTTAGCAAGGTCAAAAAAAATGATTTTCATCAGAGGCGACCTTGACGAACTCCAGCGTGAGTAATCTCATGCTCATGACAATGACGTCATCAGCCTCTTGCCACAGACATGCTTCCTTCTGCAGAGCATAAATTAAAAACATGCTCACAGCGAGGCCTCTGAGATCGTCTTCGGAAACCTGATCAGGATTTATAGAAAGAGACGTGGCTGTTGAATTTTTTAAATGTATTTCATTGGCGCCATGATACAAGTGCCATCTGGCTCCATTATATCAAGGAGAAGGCAGACATCTTTATGGTTCATAATCCCACAACATGACAAGTCACACTAAGTGGATTAGCAGGAGGTACGAGGAAAAATGTGCTTTTCTGTTTGAACTGTGTTTCAGTACGACTTTAAAATATTGTATAAAAATAAATCAAATCATATCTAACCTTTTCTGGTGAAAAAAATATTTTGAATAAAGGGTGAAAGCTACAATTGAGTTTTAGTGCCACATTAAAAAAGATTTGTTTAGATTTTGAGAATCAAGTCGTAGAGATAAAAAAGTTATAATCTTGAAGAAAAAGAAAAAAGAAAAACCTATTTGTATGAGAATAAAGTCGTAAATTAATGAGATTTTATGCGGAAATAAACAAAACAGGCAGGTTCTTGGACAGCCGCCACAAAGAGGCACATTTGTCCAAGTCTGTGCAGTTGTTTCTTTGAAATAAACACATTTTCTTGCAAATTCTTTTCTAAGTCCTGATGCTCATGGTAATGTGGTGCTGATGGCCCAAAAGATGAAGAATTTCCCTATTTGTGAAGCCTTTTCAGAGGTACAACTTCACAAAGTTCTCAACGACCCTCATTATGGTGAAAAAATTGCTCTTTTGTTATCCGTCCTCTAGAGAAACCAACCAAAATTTATTCTTTTTCTCATAATATTTCGACTTCTTTTCTTGTAATGTAATTTTATTCTCTCCATATTTTAGCTATTTCTCATTATATTATGACTTTCAGTCTCATGAATTTTACTTACAACTTTATTCTCGAGGTCTCAGGTTATTGTTTTCCTCACTATTATCCTAGTACTCATAGAAATAGTCATAGAAAACAGTTCCATAATCAAATGTAACATATTTCCTGTAATTCCTCAGTGGTCATTATTACTTGATGATGTTGGTTATCATGTTCGGACATTAGCGGGGACACAACAGGGCTCTTATTTTGGTTGGTTGTTAAATGGAATCCTGTCAAATGTCGGACTTTCAAACGAAGTAGTTAAATCTGTTGTGAGACAAAAAAAAAAAAAAAAAATACAGAGCTCTTTGGTGACTTTCCTAATCACAAGCTTGAGTTCACATCAAAACCAGAAGAATGAAAGTCAATTAAAGCAACAACCACAGGACATTGCAATCCCCAGTCTGAGTCACACTGTTGCATGAAACCACATAACTGTTGTCCCCCGTGTCGTAACTCGGCCTGAGCCAGAGCGGCCGTCTCATTCTGACGGCTAAGTGAACAAACTGTGATTCAGAGGTGTTTTGAGACACAGGAAGCCTGGAGTTTATACCCATGATGCACCAGTGATGATGCAGGGTGAGTCAAAACAGCACAAGCGTGAGTGGTACATCCCATTAGATTTGTGAGGCACATTTGATGAGATTTAATCAGATAGATTATCTGTATGATGAAGCCTTTGTGTTCACTCTAGGTCCAGTGTTTTGTTTTTTGTGGCCTGTTTTGATCCAGCACCAATTTTTTTCCAGTATTTTGCTGGTTTTAGCTCTAGTGTCATCCAGTGTATTGGTGTTTTATCCCTAATTTGTTTGAGTATTTTATTGGCTGTTTATCCCTGCTTTGTTCCATTACTAACTGGTGTTTTAGTCCCTGTTTGTTCCAATATTTACGGCTTATTTGTTTGATTTTCAATTCCGTCAGCCAATCAGCAGACTGCAGTGGGTCTAGCCCCTCTCTTTCTGGTACGGTTTAGCTCTGGTTTTACCTCTAATATGTTCCAATATTTACTGGTATTTTAGCCCAGGTTTCATTAACAGATTTAAACCCTACTTTGTCGCAATGTTCTGAATATGTATGACTTTTTTTGTCTTGCTGGCAATCTTTTTTTTTTAAATTATTTTCTCAAAAGTAAATTCCAGTAAATCCCAAAATAGCATTTAATAGTTTTATGATCGTCTAAAATTCAGCCATAGAAATAAATGGAAGTTTATTAACATTATGGCGTCTATATTTCTGTCAATTTCTCCCTCATTAATGTGCATTACTTTGCTGTTGTGGTTTCATCATTAGGATTTAGCTGTTAACTTATTAAACTGCAGTCGGAAGTGGAACTGCTGTCTTTATTTTTGAGTGTTTGTGCTCAAAGTGTAATCTTAAATAGGAGCTGAGAGAGGTAGAAAACAGCTCAGTTTCAGCTCACTTTCTTACTTTATGCCCTTAACAAGGTTCAAGTATTCGGAGGAAGATCGGCTTGATTGATGCTCATTACTTTAAAATCCCCTCCGGTCCTGTTGGCCTTTGAAGTGGACAAGATGTTCAACTGCATTATAAAAGCAAATGCCGCGGGGGTAAGATCATTTTTCCTCCTCAATAAACACTGTAGTCACATCATCACCAAGACTGTTTTCTAATTCGCTCAGATCTCCCGGCTCAATCTAAACACATTTTATCCACTCAGTAACATCATCAAGCTGACCAACCATTTCCCACAGTATAGTATTTTCATCCTCACCACATGGCTTCTGGCCATGTGCAGAGAGGAGATGGAACCAGATCTCTTCTTTTATTCTCCACCACTATTTGGGCAAGTAAAGAAACTGCATAACAATTTGACAATTCAGTCAACATAGAGGAAAATAAAACTTGTTATGCAATGTCATTGACTCCTCTGCTTCGAATGCATATTTTCATGAGCGTAAACAGACAACAGTGTCCATTACATTACAACCATGTGCAAAGTGTAAGACATTCCTGAATGAAATGCAAGGAAAGCAGTGTAAACACATTACTCAATGTTATTATGCTATAATTTAAAAAAAAAAAAAAAAAAAATCTGGAGACTGAAATGCGATATCTGACCCCTCTCTTGGACACGGTCGCTGGTGCTCCCTAACTGCATGTCACATGGCTAAAGTGATGGAATACTGAGTGTGAGCATACAGTAAGTGCTCATGGCTGTGTTTTGGTCTGCATACATGTGCAGCCCAACTGCTGCAGCAAGTGGCCTCTCTGCAGCTCAGTGCTGCCCCCTGCAGGAAAAGCAGTTGCAAAACACAGACAACGACAGTAAAGAAATAACAAACTGCACTTAATATTATTTTTTTGTGCAACAATATATTGAATGCTGCTTCTATTTACATTCTATTCCTACACAAGAGAAGAGAACATTGGAGTTAAGGAATTATTTGAGTGCAACGTTTTCAATTTTGAATCAATCCTTTGACTCAACACCATCCTGCTGCTGTAAATGCTCACTAGATGCACTGATGTGCATTCATTTGCAACTGGAAATAGTCCCAACAAATGCAACATTTCCGTATGTCCAGTTTTAGTAATATTTGGTATCAAAGACTGCGCATTCATATTTTCAAGAGGCTGATAATCAAAAACACTCAGATATATAATGAAATGTTAACAACTTGAACGTCAAGAATTTGGGTCATTCTTTTTAACTTCTTATGCTTGATAAATACATTGACAGACAGCTTAATGGACGAGTGTGCCTCGAGTGTCTGAAGCGATCGAAGACAAATGCAGTCACACAAATACAGCTCCTGAATCAATATACACATTCACTTAAAGGGTGTATAATCCTCTCCTCTACACCGAAACCCTGGCTGTCTGCAGTTATTAGACCCTTGAAGTAATTTACAGTGACATGAGCCACGATTCATCCTCGCCCCTCCCTCCTTTCACTCCTCCTCCTCCCTCTTTCTCTGAATCACTTTCTCTCTCTGTCTTTCCACAGCTTGCCTGTTTTCATCCTGCTTTCCCCAAATCACACGAACTTCCTTCCTCTCTCTCTCCGTCGTCGCTCACTTATTTCCCCAGAGATTTCAATTCTCCCCCTCTTTCTTCTTCGGTCATATCTCCTTCATTACACGCAGTCACATGAAAATGCGGGACCAGCGAGCAGGTGGAGTGCTGGAACCGGAGTAAAGAGGAGGTATGTGCATGTGTGAGCTGAGGACTAATCCACCTTGCTGAGCCACTGTGGAGAATAAGTTTGAATACAAACAAAACAATCAACATGCCAAATGGTCATTTTGTGAGTGTGCATCTATGTATTTTGTGCATATGGACATCAGAGCACGACCAATATGTAATTTTTTGAAACGATACTGATATAAAGAATGAAAAAGTTCTGTTATTCCCGCCCCCAAAGTTGGATGAGAGGCGAAACGTCTTCAAGAAACTACAAGAAGTCCAGTTGCCTTCAGAAGAAACACCAAGACTACCATGACCTGGATGACTGAGAATCTTCACAGAAAAACATGTGTAACAAAGATATTCAACAGACGCAGAGTAATTTACAGATTAACAATGAATTTTTACTGCCTTGAATGACAAATGCAATTGAACAATAACCTTTACTGGAAATTTAATAACCATGAATCACCACAAGCCTTTTTTTCTGCATTGTGTTTTTTAGAACCAAAATGTTTTGTTAGCGGCCATTATTGATAACATATATGCCGATACCAATACTATATCCGTGACAGGCCAATATTGGCCTACTGGTATATCAGTGGACATGCTGTATATTACTCATTTTATGGGGACACATATCTGTGTATACTCTCACATTGTGAGAAACTAATGATTTACATAACATCTGCTAAATTATTCATTTTTAGAATTTGGTTTTTGAGAGACCTGATGTCAAATACAATGGAACTAACATAATAATTTGAAAAAAAAAAAAAGTCTCTTTCTAGAGGTCATGACCCAGTGACTCAAGATAAATGAGGAACTGTTTTCTTTCAGCATCATTGTCATTGTCGATCGGCTAGCTAAGCTAACTTTTTTGATGTTCCGAGCACCACAAATTAGTAACGTCTTCTTTGGTTGTACTGGAAGAAAGGCAGCCATCAGGTGGAATAAGTGTGAATTAACATGCCACTCAGAGGCTAATTGAGGAGCTGGATGCGTTCAGCCATGTTTGCTAACACGAACAAAGATCCAATTTTATGCTAATTACTGACACAGAGACCTGCGTCACTTTGATTGTGACGGTCAGTCGGAGAAAGAGATAACGTGAATCAGTACTGCAAACGGACACAGACATGCACACACACTCAAACAAACATAACCGTGTACTCATCAGGACAGCCACAAGGACAAACTGCCCGTATTTTTTGAAATAATAACGTGGACATAATATGCCACAGTTGCCGTGGATACAGCCAAATTCGCTTGGCAGGAAACTGCAGTGCCACGTGTGACTCACACAGACGCAGACATACAGTACACAGGTGGACGCACACATGAATATAAGCGGCTCATTCACTTCACACACCACGTATATGCAGAATGTAGTTACTTGAGTGTGATTGCATGTCTATTTGTACACATATCAATTATAGCATTCTGCCCAGATAATATTGAGCTAAAGCAATTTCTATAAAAATCATCTGCCCTCATCTTGACCTTTTAACCTTTCAAAGTCAAATTTATCATAGAGAAATGTAATAACATGTGTGTCCCTATAGGAGTGATAGTGCCATCCAGTATAATTTACACATAGGGTCATGTATTATTATTACATATATTCGTTCTCTGGATTTATGAGATAGCGTTTATAATAAATATGAAATACCAATGGTAAAATTACTCTAGTTACATACAAAAAGCCAAAAATGAGATGACTTTTTATATATATATGGTTTATATGTTGTGACTATATATGTTAATGTTAATGATGCGTGTTTAATTCATATATGCAAGTTTGTTAAAACAACATACATACAAAATGATATATGTATACATATTATCATTAAATACACGTCTATCTTTTTAATTAACATATATATTATTAACATATATTGATGTGCTTTCTATTGGGTATACTGTATATGTAAATATATGTTTTATCTTGTATGTCCATATACTTCATTGACAGGTATTCAACATATGTACATATATAACATAAGTTTGAAGCAATGTGGTTGAGTTTTGGCCCAGATAGGACAGTTTGAATTTTTCACCCAGACGCCTTCACCTTGACCTTTGAACTATAAAGCCCAAAGATAATTCAGTTGAAGCCACTGCCGACAGGACTTCAGAGAGAAATGCAGGACAATTTGTCCCAAACTATGGATTGTAGGCTGCTACGAAACAAATAAACAAACCAAAATTAACTTTTGGTGGAGGTAACAATGGTGCAAAAAATCAAGAATGAAGCACTTGCATAAAGGCTCCTAACATACAACATTAAATATTACTGCATTTTTTTTCAATCAGGCGTCAACAAAATCTACAGGAAAATGAATCGTGGAATAACTGTTTGCAGTTTAGAGCACATCCACGTTTAAATTTCTGTCAAGTTCACCCTTAGTTCAACATTTGCTATTCCCTCGAGGAGGGCATCCGAAGCAAGTGGAGCTGCGCTAAAAGTATAAAACTTCGGCTAAACCTCAGCTGTGTTCCTCATAGACATAAATAACAGTTAAAATACACACCGATGCACTAAAGAAATCCAGATTGGTTACATTTGCTCACTCCGGGAAAATGGTGTGGAATATCTCAGAACCACAATGACCTAATGTGCAACACTGCCAATGAATGAGTCAGTACGAGATCCGTCTCGAAAAAGGAAAGAGAAAGGATTCAGACAGTAAAAAGCGGTTTCCCAGAGCGGGATTCCTAATCTTTGATGTCTTTCCCTCTCTGCAGCTGCACTGCTGGCTGTGTACGAGCGTCTGACTTTATGTTATTTGAGCTTCAAATATTAGCTTTATCCTAATTTGTACTTGTCTCTGAACTCCAAAACAGGAGTCAGATCCCATTAAAACCCCCCGTCGGTGATGAGCTCACATCATCCGAGTCAAAGCGAGGTCAGAGACGCAGATATTTTGCACTTCGCATGCGTGCAGGCTTTTTGAAGGTGCAGCGCGGAGCGTTTAACGACAACAAATGACAAATTGATGCTGAGGCGCAGGAATGATTCCCATACGTAACTAAGACGATCACAAATTAGGCTTGAAATGCCTTCAACGCACAGTTTACACTTTGAGGCCAGACCGGGAGTAAAAATGTGCTGGACCCAGACGTTATTTAACCAGTGGTGGAAGTAACTAAGCACCTTTACTTCAGTAGAAAGTTAAAAACTTAAATTAACTTAACTTCCTTTTCTATTTTGATGTACAAAGCATTTTGATACATTGTCCTTTTTTTTTTTTTTTTTTTGCATCAATCCACCTATTACAAGTGAAATGAACGGATGTTTTGATGTGCGGTTTTGATTGATAAATTGTCATTTTACTCAATTTAAAGGAGCAAAAATCTCCATTTATGCAGTAACATGCAGGCATTTTTTTTCCTCAAATCTTGTTTTGTTTTTCCTCTTTTGTCTATCACATATTACCACTTGAACGTTTTCTCCCTCTCTGGGTTATTTTGATCCGAAGCAAACATTGTGAAATTCCCAGCCGGGTCTTGCCAGTGACTGACATGGTTTGCAAGTTTAGAGCCACTGAGATCCAAGCACATTAAACCTTAAGAAACCACATTCAAATAGCCAAAACAGGAGTAAACTGCAGCGAGCAGCACAGATGAAAACTGTTTCTGAATGTAAAGCGGTGACGGTGAAAATGACCAGAAATGTGCTTTCTAATCGGGACACTGATCCCTTTTTATTTGGATTTGAACTGAATCTGCAGTCTTTACAGTAACTCATGTCCAGATATCTGGTGGAACGTGTGTCACTTCAAAGACTGCAGCCGTAAATAAATACACTGCAGTGCATACACATCCAGATATGCACAATAACTGATTACTTATCACACTGATTGATAACACAGGCGTGTGGTGCACATATCGCTGGGCAGGGCCCTCAAAGCTGACTCAGCCTATTCTACCAGAGGTCAGGAAGTGTGTGAGGGCATGTCTTGCTATGATTATGTGGACAAATTCTGACTTTAAAAGCAGGATTGTGAGGACATTTTGGCTGGTCCATACAACTTTTCAGGGCTTTTTTAGGGTCCATACTTGGGGAATGTATTATGTCAATGACTGTTCTCACATAGACGTACAAGAATGTGTGTGTGTTTATTCAGGCAGGAAAACATGTGAGCGTTTCTGTCTGTGTATGTGTTCCGCCTCATGCCCCAGACAAACGGTCTGCGGCAAACATGCAGGAAGTGAAGTCACAGGTCCTCCAAGGTCAACATCTGTAGCCATTTCCCCTTTTGCAACCGCGCCTTACTTCACTTTCTGCCTCTACCTTCCCTCTGCCAAGGTCCCTCTCCATGACCTTTGACACCCTCAGCGGACGTCAATGCGCACTTGTCCCGCTGCAGTCCATCCATCTTCGCTTATGGCTTTACTTCACACGCTGACCCTGTAGTTTCCACACACCCCCTGCTGCTGTAGACACAGCAACACAGATGGTCCAGGGTGTACTGTACACACACACACACACACACACACACACACACACACACACTCAGAACAGCTGTCAGCATGCCCTATCAGCAACCCCTATCTCCAAATTACATTTATATACAAATCATTCACAACAGCAAATATGCATATAATGGAAACATAATTGCTGCCTGGATTACGATGAGAGACATCATTAATCAAGACTCCAGGGTTATGGTTAAGGTCCCAGGAACATTCCATTATAAATATTTCACGAATATGTTTGAATTTCATCATCATGTAAGAAAAATTCTGCTGCAATTAGTTGGCATAAAGTTCCCTTCCCCAGCCCTGCTGGGCTGCTGCAGTACCTCACCCAGGTAGACAGAGTTTCAAAATAAAAGATTAAAAAGACGGAGTCACAAGAGACCGAACCCACAGAGGAGATTGATAGCAACAGTTTCAAGTGAATCCTAATTCCAATTGAGACTGTTGCTCTTAAACACAACAGGCAAAAAAGGGAAAACAAAGTGGGGAAACCTCCACGACCAGTCTGCAATCACACAAACACGAAAATAACTAAGACGTGATTTTGCTTTAACCTTTTGTTCGGAACAACAGTTGCATTGCTTTTAATACTTTAAGTCACAAATTGCAACACCAAAGAACAGCTTTACCAGGAAGACATATGCTGTGCTTTTATTTTGGCATTTGAAAATTCAGCAAATTGTAACCCTGCTCCTTCTGTTATTATTAATTTTAACATAACACCTATATTTATAGCATCTACAGGGGTTTAGGTTTAGGTTTAGTCTGAGTTTTGACTGTTTTGTCTGTCAAGTGGTTGATTTTTGGCATTTCAACCGGATCATACAGCTGGAAAACATATGTGCGCACTCATTTAATCATACCTTTAAGCCTCCTGTGACAAGAGAGGAGACAAACAACACGTAAAATGCATCCTATTGCTTTGTTTTTATTTGGGGAAAGGATCATACTAGCCAAATAGCCAATAATTGAGAATCTCTGCTCTACTTGTTAAGCACTTGAACCTACAAAGCAATCTAAAACTAAACTTTCAGAAAATTTTAAGATGTACCAATCAACCGATCTGATGATAACATGCATCAAATTAAATGTTCAATGCTAAGTTACATTTTGCTATATGAAGAAATGTAAGAGTACCTCAAACTTGTAGAACAATTTGTGAAATATATTTGATTCTCTCGGCCACCAGCAACAAATTCTCTGATGTCATAGAGAAAAGTTTGGCCATACAGACTGCTGATTTATTGAATTTATTATCATTTTGTTCTGGTATTGGAGTTCCAGATCCACAGCTGCACTTCCTGTCCGGCCACAGTTTGGAGCTGCCTCATGCGTCAGAATGGACTAGAATCCCCAGAGGCACCTAATCGTCAGCTGCCAGACCCTCCGATGTCTTTTGGCAACACTTCCTGTAGTTTCAGCCTGCTTTGATACTCTGACAGTAAACTACAAGGCCCACTAGCACCCAGTGACAGCTACAGGCTCCCAGTGTGACTCAAATCCACAACACCTCTAACAAAGACTGTGCTTTCTTCTCATCCTGCCTTTCACTTTTTCCACACTGTGCATGTGTGTGTGTTTCTCCTGGAGGGTTGATGATACACAGACCACATCACATTATAGCACACACACACACTCATATTGGCCCCAGAGGACTGTACTGTCTCAGTCAGATTATTTCCAGGAGTCGTTGTCTCTGACCAGAATTTGACAGGAAGCAGCACTCAATCTATTTCCTGTTCAGCTGGCAAATAGCTCTAATAAATACTTATCAGTCTGCAGGGACCTGATGAGCTAGTAAATGAAGAATCCCATTAAAAAGGACTAAACCAGCTACTTTTTGTGTGTTATAAACAACATAAATATTTATATGCAAAAGATATTACAGTAATTTAAAACAGAGACTGATGACAAGGACATTTTTCCAACAATGAAATATCAAAACCAACAGCTACAATTTGCTTCAAACACTGAGTAACAGATTGAATGAAAACATGAAGTTCATCACTTTTTGTCTGCGAGGAGTATACTTTAAAAATATCAAATATTTAACAGCAAATACATTACATTACAAATATATTTTCATGTAAGTTAGTTAGTGGTTAAGTAAGTAATTTAGTTAGTTAGTGAGATGCAATGAAAAGTTTAGCCTAGCTTAGCCTAAGGAGGGGAAAATTCAGCCTGTCTCCTCCATAAAACGACAACAACAACAAAAATACCTGTACTTTTGCCTTTTACAGTTTCCTAATTATTCCGCTGTATCTGGTTTGTTCAATCCATTGTCAACAGAATTGTAAAATTAGTTATTTTTGGGTTTTTTTTTACAGACTAGCTCTTTAGTTAGAACACCTCACAGCCAGAATGTCTTGTCTCTAAAGTTTTCCTGTTCGCCCGGTGGGTTTCCTCTCAGTGCTTCAGTGTCCTTAATCATCAAAACATCAACTTATTCATAATAAACATTTGTACGATACGCTACAAAATGTTATGACAATCTTTACCATGTTTTCTTATGAATGACCAGACCAATCCCATAGCCAGCACACCTGCCCACATAACCAATTACTGCTCATACACAAGCCTCTCCAGCTGCTTCAGGTAACCTCTAAAACACTTGAAATGTGTCAGGGCTAGTTATGGCTTCCCATTAAACTTTTACATCACAATTACCCAAAATATGCTGTTCTATCAAAGAACAGAACTTGGTGAAGGTCAGGGTCAGGGCCTGTATCCACTGCCTTTTCTTGTGAGGGCACTGATCGCTCGATGATTGCACAACGCGTCACATCAACACAGACTCCCAACTCAAACAATTACAGACGCATTCTACAAAATCCAGTAAATTTCTTTTTATACATTTTCTTACAGGCTCTCCATGAGATCAGCTTGAAAACATGCGCGTTATCTTCATTCTGTACGTAGTGCCCTTGAAGACAGCATTCGATCAAGACCTGGAGTCGCCACAGTGACTGCCCGCAGCTGTTCAGGGATGGATTAAAGATAAGTAAGAGAGCAAATTTCACTACAATGTACCAAATATAATCATACAACAATCGAAAACCGATGACAGAAAATGTTTTTTAATAAACAGTAAGAGTTGAAATTAAATGAAGTCGTTGGTTTTGGCCAGAAAACGCACATACACACACATACACTGATATGGAGCCAGAACACTCAAGGGAAGGTCGTATGCAGGTCAAAGCCATCTTTTCCACGCTCATTTAATTTAGATTCA
This sequence comes from Mola mola, assembly GCA_001698575.1. Classification (NCBI taxonomy): domain Eukaryota; kingdom Metazoa; phylum Chordata; class Actinopteri; order Tetraodontiformes; family Molidae; genus Mola; species Mola mola. The sequence continues at coordinate 4,065,843 of KV751344.1, forward strand.
TCCGCACGCACACAGCCCAGTACGTAAACATTACAGAAGTGTTCAAATATGTGTCTTTTTAAGGGTGAAAAGAGAGGACCAATCCGAGGACTCTTTAACTCGCTGCGGAGAACTTACTGCACCTGCCTCTACTGTCCACCTTGTTATCTCCAAACAAATCACCTGCTCTTTCTTCCCATAGTTCCCTCTGAAACCTCAAAGCCCCTCGACGTCTCGGACTGCACAGCAGCTAACCGCACTCTTGTCCTCTCTCCTCTCCACCGTAACATCATCAAAACCTGCGGTTCTCACTATTCCTCATACCTCTCACTCCTCAGGCTCACATATTACCACACGGCCCATCACGGGCCGCACCCGGGCTGATCCCACCATCGAGGGGGCCGCAATTAGCAGTACATCTGCATAAAAATTCAATGAGACTTGATTTCTTTCCCTTGCATTTTCAGATTAGACTTTGGCCAGCGAGCAAGAGAGATAATGAAAGAAGTGTGTTTGAGTGTACTATCACGGAGATGGGCATTAAATATGTGTGTGAAATACTGTATGTGTGTGTATTAGGGTGAATATTTTGCTTCATTTTTCCATGGTGGAGAGTACAATGGTAGAAAGCTAAGCCTCAGCTCTGTGTGTCTGCGTGTTGAGTATCATGCCTATAATAATTGCACGGAAACAATCGCTGAGCGCAAAACCGCCAAGCCAAAAAAATGCACTTTCAGCAATGTAGTCAGGCCAGTGTGTGTGTGTATGTATGTGCGTGTGTTTGTGTTTGTGATGACCTCAGCTGACCTTGCGGCATCCCGACAGGAACGTGTGAAAACTTCAGCTCTGAGACGTGTGTGCTCCTCGACATACAAAGAGCCTTTCAGAGGTGATCTCGCACACAAACACACACCTTTCTCATCTGTAGTCAAACCCTGGGCATGAACATGTGTTTATCGTGTGCCGTGAAGCTGCAGAGGACAAACATGCTCTTTGGGGGAAAAGCGTGTAAAATGATCTTCTGCTAATATTTGAACAGTGAAGCCATGTTTAAATATTTCCCAAAGTGCAAACATCACAGCCTTATGGTCAGAGAGTCAGACAAATCATTTTTCCTGCCACTGATGGTAAATAGATTGAGAAGGCTGCATTTTACAGCTGTAGACTAGTTTTCCTAGGAGAATGAGAAGTTAAAGTTCCGATCTTTAGGCTTTTTTGTGATCCAAAATTCCTTTCCTTGCTTTTCAACCTTCAGCTTTATGAAAAAGCCTGGTGTTACACAGCCCCTGTCTCTCTGACCTGTCAAAGGCTGCACACACACACACACACACACACACACACTATGACAGGCTATGATGGCCCAAACTGGCAGAAAACAAAGCCACAACAAACACACATAACCCCTGCGTGTGAACTCACATCGCTCTCACTAACGTCAAGTGTAACATTCCTGAGCTTTTCTTATCGTGAGTGGAAGCTGAATCACTCCAGTACCACTCCGCTCCCCGCTCCTACTTCACAAAAGCTTTCAACCTTCAAAAGATGGCAAACAATTCCCAGGGACTCTTACCTGACCGGACCCAGAGAACCTCCATGTCACTCCTCCTCAGCTGTCTCTGATAGAGGCTGTCACACAAAGTCGACGGGAGAAGGGGAGAGGGAGGGAGGCGCGGCCAGCAGCCCACTGAGGTAAACCCAGTGACTCATTCAGGCTGCGAGTCCGACGGCACCGCCGATGAGGAGCGAGAGGGGGAGAAGGGAAGGCAAGAAAGACAGAAACAGTGCAGGCAAAGTTTTCTTCTCATGGTGCCAGAGGAGAGAAAGGGAGGAAGCTGATGGTGCCGGGTCTCTTTTTTTTTTTTTTTCCCCTTTCTTCCTCTTCCCTCCAAACATGACTCCCTCAGCTCGCTCCCCTCCTGCTGTCACCTTAAAAGGAAGCCATGGAGGTGGTCCATACCCAAAAAGTGATGAGATTGTAAGTCTATTAACTTTTAAGCACACAAAAAACAAACCTTCTGTGTCAAAGGAGGAAGGAGCCTCGATCCACAATTCGTGTGCAGTCAGCAAATGAATGGCCAGGTTTATACACATTTGCACATTTTAACGAAATTTCAGGAAAACTTTCAAAGGAAATGTTTCATATTTCCTTTTGGCATTCAACGCAGTAATGTGGTTATTAGGTGGGTGAATTTAAAAGAACTGTAACAAAAGAAAAAGTCCAGGCAATCCAAAATATTGATGTGAAATATAAATTGAAATTTTGGAAACTTGGAACAGTTCTGGACTATCAAATGACAACTCTTCTCTGTAACGACGGAGTCTAGATTGAAAAAAATGTTCACAATGACTTTATCTTCCGAGAGGGCTGAGATATTAGAAGTTTTGTCCAAATGCCTTTAAGAGCGTTAACTTTTCATCCTCCAGCCTGGTTTGGTCACTTGAACTGTCGATCTGAAAGCAAATTCTCAAAATCAAAGTCACGGCCAGTAAAATAGCTGGTGTACCTCAAACGCCTTTGAACCAAGTTTTCACCAAAAGTACGAGGAAGAACGCGAGAAACATTCTGGGTGACAGCCTTGAGGCGCTACAAAGTTCCTCTGGCAACCAGTAATATCTCTAAGAAGTGTTTTATTCCAAGTGCAATCAACATTCTGAACTCCTCCAAGTGATTAACAATGACACAGGCAATGATAGGGACTGTTATATTTAATGTACTTTCTGTATTTTAGTCTTTTATGTGTAATATTACCTTTACGGGTTGTCCAATTAACAGCCCCTGCCGATCGTATTTTTGCTGGGCCAAAGACGGTGGACAGTAAAGTTTTATTCAATTCAATTCAAATAAGGAAATGCAATGAGAAAAACATGGTGGAAAGTTGGGGAGTATCTGTGTGTCCTCACCTCAGAGGCGGATGAATGCTTCATGTAGCCACTGTACGTCACGTTTTGTTCAGTTTCTTTGTTTTTGGGGGTTTTTTGGGGTATTTTGCTCATCTCTCAAATGCGATCTACATGAATTAAAAACATGGATGGATGGAAAACGTTGCTATGATGTTTTCTTGTTGTTAAGAGAAATCATGTCGTACTTGACTGTCTGTTTTCATTGCTCGGCCTTGGACTTCTCGCATAATATTTTAAAAGGATTCCATTCTTACCTCTGCCAGGGAGGTTATTTTTTTGGAAAGCTTGGATAGTTTGTTTGTTTGCAGGATCCAGTGAAATCTACTGTTTGGACCAACCTGTTATGTTGATCTTTGGCTGAGGTTTGCACTCTCTGATTCCTTCCAAATATTTTTTGATTTATATTCATTAAGAACCACATACTGCTCTTCTTCTCCAAAAGAGTGCTGAAATTTTGTGCAGCAATATTTGAACTGTTATATGCACCTTCACATGTTCTCCACAGTCTTTCCTCTCCTCCATCGTATCTATTGTCGCTGTAGCCCAGCTCTTTTCCTTCCTCGCCTCAACACTTACTTCCTGTAAACACTGGAGGTGACAAGCCTGACCAGCAGCACTTGCACATTGTGTTCATGCATGCATGCTGTACATGAGCGAGTGTGTGTTCTGCTCACTTTTAATCAAAAACTTAATTTAAGGTATCTTAAAGGTATCTTGTAGCACAAATAAACATTTACAATATGTTACTTGAGTCTTACATAGTCCTCTGTCCTTTTGAGAGTGTGTTTATGTACAGTGTGGGCCTCCATACAGTCGGTTAAAAAGTAAGAGAACGAGAGTTCACAAAGGTCATTATAAGTCCTGCATGCTATACATATGCTGTAAGCAAATACACCGAAAATAAAAACAGCCAAGAGAATTATTTTTTTTTGTGCTGCTGCTGCTGTAGATTCAAGAATACAGACAGAATTCATTTAGTATGTAAGCTTACCTTCTGCTTATTTTATTCTTATCACCTCTCAGTCTCTCAAGTTAAATAAGAATGAAACACAGCAGCTGCACTGTAGCAGTTACTGCTAAGGTAAATTTACTAATGACTTACTGGTTTATTAGAACGAAGAGACCTAGATATGAAAAATGTGATCTACATTTAGCATACTAGTGGCAATAAACTAATTTCCAATTCCAGAAGACTGACTTTATGTAATAACATCGGCTTGAAATTTTAAATTTTATTAAAAGTACTTCCATTTTATCTGTAATTATTTTAAAAGTATAATATATATGAGTGACGTCACAGTGAGCTAACTACCCCCTTGAGCACACTTCTGTGTAACAGAGTGAGAGTTCCAAAGAGTAGAGGTCAATGAAAAACTTTCAGCCGATGCTAAGCTACTCTTTCAAGACGGTTTTATTAATATGTATTAATATGTTTTCCCATAATGTGGTGCATCAAAATCAGGTGACACTGTCATAGATCCCTTACAGGTCATGTCAGTTAAAGAATTTTTTCGGTTAAAATGTGTTTTCCACAAACGAAAAATGTATCTTGAAAGCTGCAGAGGAGACGGCTGTTAGGAAAATGCCCGCAGAAAGGTAGATGCAATACAGTCGACAGGTGCTATTAGTATCTGCGCCACCGAGAGAACAAATCATTCAAGCTGGCTTTTAAATGTTGAGGTTCCTCTCAGCAATGCACTGAACAACAACAGCGACAGGGAGCTGCTGATTCATCATTAAGACAGTGGCTGTACTCAGTGACTCCTATGAAATTTAGAGCACAAAACTGGAGAAAAAAAAAAAAAAAAAGGAGAGCGAATTAAAGTTTAAAATGTCTCCCCTGGTCTCATGCAGTTTTAAGACCTTTGAGACAACAGAGGGACACGTGTGTTTAACTGCAGGCACCCCAGCAAGTCTGAGTGCTGTGGAAAAGGAAGTGGATTTCGTGGTTGTGGTAAGGAGGTGGAACAAGCCACAAAAATGACAAGTGTGGACTGTGGAAGTTGAAATAAATACAGAGAACAGGAGATTTACTGAAGGTTTATTCTCTGATATTGAGTCAAATGCAGTAAACACAGGCGGACTATAGAGTCCATTACAGGGTGAAACTTATGTGACATCAGCTTTATGTCTCTTGTCAACGTGTATGTAGCCCTCTGAGCTTTATAACTAAGACTCAGCAACAACCTGTACTGATTTTTCCCAAAGGCACAAACATGTCTGAACAGATTTCCACTAAAGAGTCACAGTTGGTTCAGTGAAGAAAAGTAAAAGTTTGCTGCAGAGGTCAGTCAACTTGTGACCTCTGTGTTACAGGTCAGTTTTAACATTTAACATTAACATTCAGCTCTCAGTTAAAAATCAGTTTATGGGGGTTTGATGCATTTTTTGTGCTCTAAGTAAATGTTGCAACTATTTATTCATCACATTCATTCTGGTCATGATCTCAACAATTCTGCTGTTATTTTCTATATTTATTTCTAAGTCTGCCCGAACCAACAGACATGGGTTAAACTCCCTTAAACAACCTCCTTAAATGAAAAAAAAATCATTCCAGTTCAGCAAAAAAAAAAAAAAATAAAAAATAATAGATGAATTTGCATTTTTGTTGCAAAAGTTTTCTAATTACTTCGACTAATTAAGCATATTCTGTACTTCACTAACTAATGTTAAAATGCAACAGCAGGTTTAAGTTCCATCTTAGAGCAGCATCTGCTCCTAAAAGTCACCATCCTCCTTTGCTGCTGCACACAATTAATTTTGATAGCAAGAGCATAAAATTGCATTACTTCAGAGAACTACTGGGCTGGGCTCAGGTACCGCCTGGTCTAAGGGCACCCTCACTACTAGGTCCAGTTGCTTCATACCATACAAATGCACAAATGTTCCCCTTCTCACAGCTCCCCACTGGCCTGTATTCACATTGCCTGACAGGGCCTGAGCATGTCACCTCTGACAAATGAACACACAGTGTGTTATTAAGTTGTAATATGAGGTGTCCAACACCGTACAATGGTTCTCTGATCTCCACACCGGAGAAGAGAGTCATGGATTTCCCCCAAGACCTCTGAGTTCTTGTGGGTTTTATCCAATTGCTTCTGTACTTCTGACTTTACCCAAACATCACAAAATAGTCAATCTCAGCATCGGCCCACCGTGAAACCATTTCTTGTTATGACTGTCGGGAGGGAATGTTCGCGTTTATTATACATCATGTCCACGTTGCGTACGTCCACATGCTTGGGCAAGGTACAGATGATATAGTGATAAAGTGTGAGCGCGCCTTAAGAACCCCACTTCTTTGCAGTAAGACTGTGGTACAAGTTCCATCCTGTTGTTTTGTTATCTCAAAACAGATAATAAATTGAATTGGGCTACAGATGAATTGTTTTGTGCCCACCTAGAGAGACACAGGGTAGAAAGGGCAGATCGAGAGAGAGCTGCTGTCCATTAGTCACAGAGTGGGGCATCTCACTAAATTCAGATTAAACCGTAAAATGAGGCAGTACCGATCACATAGATTCTGCGACTACTTTATCAATTTCTCTCCTGAAATATTTTAGAAATACACTCTAGTATACTTTAAGCCTTACTAGAGCATGAAAAGTTCCTCGGTTGTAGAAACAAAGGCGGGTAACTAATTGACTCTCGAGGGTTCTTGAGAGGGTTGCAAGGGGTCTCCAGTGGAATAAAGGAGAATAATTTATTTTCTCTAAAATTCCACCCAAAGTCTAAAAGAAAAATTGTTAACATATGGGGATGCTTGGCAAGCCATTAAGTGATCAAAGGCAGTTAAATTTGTCACAGCTTAGATTTCGTTGAAGTGAAACAGTCTGGGAACCATGGTTTTGAAGTATGATGTATTGGACTTCAAATGAAACTTGCACAGTTCATACAGTCTAAATGATTCGCCAATCAATCAATGACGTAATTAGCAGGAATTAGCAAAAATCTTCAGTCATCTTTCATGCAAAATTTCAGCTTTTACAAATGTTTACCGCTTTTCCTTTGAACTGTTTTTTAAATTTGAAAAACACTTACTGGATCATACAAAACTTGAAGCTGTAAACACACCTTTGCATGGTCACATGGTAAACAAAACATGTGACATTTGTCACCATGTGGCACACAGATCAGTTGGTGACATAAACACTCTATTGTTAATGAATAGATGAACCGATCACATACACACACACACGTTGCTTGTCGCTTTTTGGCGGTGTGCCAACCAGCATCCAATTGACCTGCTTTAACACCTGTGCGGTTGCCATGGTAGCAGCAGCCTCAGCAACACAACCGTTTCCTGTCTGTTCTTTCCTTCCTTTCTTCGTCTATCTTTCAGCATCTTCTCCCTTTTTCCTCTCATCATCGCTTCTCTCTCACCACTTGCTCTCCTATCTCGAGTCTCGCCTCTGATCTCTCGATCGTTTTCCCAAAACCCTCCTCCTCCTCCTCCTCCTCCTCGCCTCCATCAAATTATCTCAACACACA
>KV751344.1:4073232-4085309 GCA_001698575.1 Mola mola
CTTTCCCTCCCTCTCTCTCTCCCTTCTCTTTATCTCCCTTTCTCCTGTTGCAGCGTTAGCTTGGCTGTATATGACACCATAAATCTGAAAATATATGAATGAGAATGTTTCGGTGTGTGCGTGGCCATTAGCATGAGTGAGGGAATGGAAAAGGAACTAAGCTGGAGAAAAGTCTTGAAAAAATATTTTTGTATTTTCAGGCATGGCAATGGGAACAAAGGAAGAGTGTTATCGGGTGATCACAAGGATGTTTTGGCTGCATGGCAGCAGAGGAGCAAAGGAATAGAGGCATCCTATAGAAAACCAGCGTTTGGTCATGTGTCAGTGTTTAATTTGTGTCAGCAGCCTAGGAAGGAAAAGAGAGAGAGAAACGAGAGAAGAATGGAGGAAAAAACTAGCAGAGAGGAGTAGAATGGTAGATTTCAAGCATCCGACCCCACGGTGATTGAAACTCCAGCCATGATGTGACCAAGAGACGTCAGATTGCTCTGAAAACCTCTGTCGTGTGCAAAGGCAAGAGGGAAGTGGGACAAATCAACCAGTTGGAAAATCAAAAATGCTTCCTAGATGCACAATCAGCTTTTATTGACCATCGACACCCAATATGTCAAATCTGTTCAAACTAGCATTCATTTTTGCAGCTGCTGTAATTTAGATTCGGTCTTTGATGAAGGGTGACTCTTAACAGTTGAATATGTGCAATATCTGTCTCTCTCTCACTGATTAAAAGTAAGTACAGTTAATATCAGGACTTAGTCATTTAACATTACAGTTAACCAGTTAATTGAGCCGTGGTATAAACAGCAGGGTGGTGCGTCTTCAGTCGTGTCTTCGGGTTAGTCAAATTTCTCCCCGCTAATTTGTAGCTGCAGAGCGTCTCTCCATCTCCCTTTATTACAGCACACTTTACCCTGAATTAAAAAGAAAGTTAACCAATACATCTTTATTGTTTTAACCAGCCCTTAAGGAAGCCGTCATGTTGGTGTCATCTCTCCAGTTAAAGCCAGGTTGGAATTTTATTACCTGCAGCGGCTCAGTTTACTTACATTCCTCAACCAATGACATGCATGTTCATATTTTGACAGACAGAGCATAAACAGAGGAGAATATCATCCATTTTGGATGTCTGTTAGCACACCAACTAGCACTGATGTTTTTGTCAACTCACTGAGGATATCATCAAAAATCCATTTGTAACCTTTAAATGTCTCGACTTAGTGATGGAAAAAAGTCATTGGGGAAGATTTTTCATAATGCATTTTAGCAAAATTATAATAACTTCAAATCAATGTTATGAAGTCCAAACTCATCATAAAAAAAAATGATATTAAGAGAGAGAAAATACGAAGGGGAATGAAAAAAAAAAATGGAAATTCGTCAATAAATGCGGCTGAACACACAAAGCAATGAAGAAATTAAAACTCCTCTCACAATCCAACAGAAACACCACAGAGCAGCCCATGCTGTTTGCTTTGCATGTGACCACAGCAAAAAATAAGACAGAAGAAAAATGCATAGTCAAAGACCAGAGATCTTAAGGTTAAAATTGGCTAAATCTGCCAAAACAAGCTTTCTTTAGGAGCCATTTACTTTCAAACATATTTCAAGGTCTTCATCAGTGATTGTATATTTCTCGGTCATTGCTGATGTTCATCCACAGAATCTTTGAGGAGTGCTGTGTCTGCACAGAAACCATGAAGGTGCTTTATCCCACACATAAAACGGTAATTATCCACCACAGCTGATCTGGTACTGCTGGGACACAATCTAATAATATTACTCTTACGTGTTTTGTGGTTTAAATATATACAGGTCATATATGTCAAAGGTATTTATTGGCATTCCAGCGTCCATTTATCTGCTGACAGCAGGACTGCAAATGAGGCTGATGTACGTGCTCCCAGTTTTACATCAATTTAGAAATGAGAAAAAAAAAAAGAAGCAGGTGTGCTGTATGTGCAGCTGAAGAAAAGTAGTCTTTTATTCTGTTTTTGTGTATAACTAAGAGCTTTATGCATTTATATAGTGTTTTTCTATTCTTATTGACCATTCAAAAAAACTTTATAACGAGCCAGCATTCACAGGTACTGTACAGTTACGCAACGGAAGACCCATTAGGAGCAATTTGCAGTTGAGTCTAGCACAAGCACATTTCAATGAACCACGGTTGGCGGATGACCCATGCCTCCTCACGAGCCACAGCAACGCCTTAAATATAGCTGTTTGACAAAATATTTCAAATTCGAGTTCTGCTTACGGTAGGAGCAGTTTTCACTGCGTCTAACCTCATAAATGTGCTTCATTCAGCTTCTGGAACATTTGTGCTGTTAAGAATCTGAATGCGTAACCAGGGTTCTCTGAGTCAGGAGATAAGTTCTCCCCTGTACATATGGAATACTCAGAGTGAACAGATATTCCCCGCAAGATAGACATCAGTCAGACATCTAGCCTGACCTCCTGCCTATGAGGATTTTTCTGTCATATTACTACAATATTTGCCCCTCAGAGGCACCCATCATTATTCAAAAAAGATCCTTGTAGGTAAACATGGATGGTTCAAAGTGTTTGACCGAATGACCAAAGCTGTTGTCTTTCTCCTTCATTCCAGAAAAATTCACCCATTAAGCAAGAATTACTGCCCTTTTGTCACTCGACTGTATCACCTTCATAGTTGTAATCACAGTAATTGACGATCTGGAACATAAAGCAGCAGCAGGTGACATGACCAACGCGTCTGAAGGTGATAAACACGCTCCGGATGGTGATTGTAGTCAAGGTCAAACCTATTGGGGAGCGTCTTGTGCTGCTTATTGCACCACAGCAGGTGTGCAGCAGGCTGGTCTGCTGTCAATTTTTGTTAAAGCTTATATACATACTGCACTGTACACAGGGTCTATATATGCACATAGTATAGACAGATAGTGAGTAGACGGCTGCGTTGACTCGTGGTTAAAAGTGTGTGTGTGCTGTGCAGCTCTACAGCAAGACAGAAACACTTTGCACGTGTGTTTTAATATGTCCTCCTACTCTTCGCCCCACCCCGCCCATCCAGTCCTCCCTCATGCCTGCCTGTCCATCATCCACTCAAAAAAAAAAAATCGCTCATCCGCTTATTATTTTTTCCAATCCTTCTGATTTTCATTCTTCCTTTTCTCGTTCCCCTTCCTCTTCCTCACATTCTGCTGTCCCTTCTCCCACCACATCCCGTCCTATTCCCCTCCTCCCTTATCGTCCGACGAAGAAGCGAGTAAGAGGGGCAGATTCACAAGGGCTGTCATCTCTGCTTCCCTCTTGTTTCTGTTAGCCCCCCCGCCGCCCTCCTTCAGCTCACTCGCTCTCTCGCTCACCCTCTGAGATATCTAAAGACCCCACTAACAATCCCATCCAGCTGTGCAGGACGAGGCAGCTGCCACACGCCATCGAATGCGTAAAAACACGCACATGCACGAGACTGCAGCGCGTGGCAGCGGGTGGGTGACATTCAGTATTTGCACACACAGACACACTTCCAGATCGTTGGCAGGTTACCTAATGCTACAACTGTGTGGGACACACACACAGCTTCTCAGCCCAGTCACATGCCAGGAAGCAAAAGACCAATTGACCTCGTTCATTCAAACTTGGCAACCCAGACGAGGACAAGATGGATGGATGGATGGATGTATGAGAAATGGTACCAACAGATGGGTGGAATGCTGTTAAGTTGAGCAATAAATGATTTGTATGGAAAAACATACATGGAATGAATGGAGGCTTAGTGTCATGTGTTTCTAAGGAAAATGGATGTATGGATGGATGGATGGATGGAATAGAAGAGGAATGCATGGCTGAAGAGCCCTGAATATAAAACCCTTCTGATGGAGGCATGAGGAAAGTCAGTGACTAATGGATTTAACCTACTGGATGGATTATTGGGTCGACGAAGGATGAAAAGAGAGATACATCAAGATGAGAAGCCTGGATATTTAAGATGAATGGATGAATGCAGAAATTAGCAGAAAATGGATAAAGCTTTAAATCATTGAATGCAAAACCTACGGATCCTAAAGACACAGTTGGAAATGGAGTTAACCCAGGCTTTGAAAGTATGAATGGCAGACAGGATGCATGGCTGGTTTGAAGGAGGAGTGAAAAGAGGGATGCGGCGATGTAAGACAACTTAATATGGTAAACGTTGGACAGATTGTCACCAAGATTGGTGAACAGAGAGAACAATGGATTAGATAGCCATACAAATACTTGATAAACAGATATGGAATGATGGATGGATGGGCATAAAACACGCACAGAGACACTTCAGATAGTGTTATGGAAATATTTGGAGATTCTAGGAAGCACTTCATCATAGGACAGAAGACCCGCAAGGCAAAGATCGACAGGCGGTCGTTGGGAGGTTTGGAGGAAAAGATGCATAGGCGGAGGTGTCGAAAGGGAGAAGTGTGAAAGCCAGACATTTGAATACACATGAACACGTTTTGGAAGGACAAATAGTGAAACTAGGGAATAAATGTGACGCAACAATGAACAGCAATGGGAAAGAGAAGAGTCTGAAGCAGTGGAAGGGTGAAGAGGACAGATAGTGGCGTGAAGAAAGGGACGCAAGAGTGCGAGACGGTTGGGATGAAAGGGATGGACTGTGAAAGCCAAGTAGACAGATAGTAAACACACTGAAGCTTGCCAAGTTGTGAATGTGTGTCAAATGGATAGAAGAGAGGGATGGACGGAAACGGAAACATGATGCGATTTTCGGAAATGGCACCAATGCTTCATCGACACGTTTGCAGTTAAATCAATCGGTGGGTGAATGACGGTGGGCTTGCCAGCATGTGTTCAGTGAATGAACGAGCACCTGAAAATGAGACGGTTTCAATGGAGGGACTCGGGATAAATGGATGAATGGGTTGGGGAAAAGAGATAGAACGGATAGACACATGGATGCAAGTACGCAGGGGCTGATAAGATGGATGGGGTGAAAAGAGAGGTGCACAGATGGGAACGGACGATGGACGGATTGATAGACGAGAATGACGAAAACGAAAAGAGGAACATGTAGAAAGATAAAGTACCTGTTGCCGATTTGGGTCTGTGCCGTCCTTTGGGCCGCCGTTGGGAATTGCCCATACTGTTCTTCCTGTCCCAAAACATCACCGCTTCATTCCACCAACACACACACACTGACTGACAGACTGACTGACTGAGAGGCTGACGAGTTGTGTGTGTGTGTGTGTGTGTGTGTGTGTGTGTGTGTGTGTGTGTGTGCGTGTGCGTGTGCGTGTGTGTGTGTGTGTGCGTGTGCTAAAGCATGCAGGGTAAAAGACGACCGAGAAACTGTGTGTGTGAGAGAGAGAGTGTGTGTGGAAGAGGGAGCATCACAGTATCACTGAAGCCATCCTGGCGTGTGTGACTGCATGTCTATATGGGTGTGTGTGTGTATGAAGCTCGGCATGCGACTGCGGCTGAGGGCGAACGAGAGAGTGAGCGAGGGAAGAGTGTGTGTCCTGTAGGCTATACGTGAGTGTGAGAGCTCGCCTGAGTGCACCGTGCTACGTGAGCTGTTGACAAAGCAGGCTGAGTGCCGCTGCATGTGTGTGAGAAAGAGAGAGAGAGAGAGAGAGCATGAGTGTGCTAATACAGATGTGTGAGAGACAGAGATGGTGGTGGGAATAAGTGTGTGTGACCATTTTTTTTTTTTTTAATTTTACAACATAAGGTTTGGTTGGCGCATAGTGGGCATGGGTGAAAATCACTATGTGCGTGTGTGTGTGTGTGTGTGTGTGTGTGTGTGTGTCTGAGAGAGAGAGAGCGCGAGAGAGAGAGAGAGAACATTCGCAGTGTTGATTAGCTTTCAGCCAGTCGCATCCAGCTGCTTCTGTTCAATTCATAAAGAGCCAGGCAAGAAGCAGCCAATCAGGAGCCAGTGCCCAAAAGAGGATGATCGAGTCAGAAGCACAGGGAGAGATGGGGAGAGAGAGAGTGGAAGATGTAGAGCTAGAAATAAGGGAAAAAAAGGGGAGGGGGTGGCTGAGAAAGAGTGATGGCTTGGTTCAGCTATGTGAATACAAAAGAGAGAGATGCACTACATAGTCAAAAGTTAATAGTTTTTAATAAAATAAAATAAATAAAAAGAGATGCAAACAAACAATTTTCCTATTTTAGGACCTTCATTGTCAACAACATTATTAAAACCATTGACGGTAAAATACCAGCGGAAAACCAACTATAAGGCCAATTAATTTCACCAAATTAAACAATTTAAACAAACTTATTTTATTTTAAAACACAAAATTTCAGGGTTTTTTTAATTGACATTTCCTGCAAACAGTTTGTTGGCAACAAAACAAAACATGCGTCACTGCTCAAGCACTGCTCTGTTGTTCTCCTGAAGAATTGTTGTATTCAGCCAGCATAGCACAAACTGATATACACATCATTCTAATCTAGAGTTGATCTAAAGCCTAATGGAGCTGAGGACTGTTTAAACTACCCCACCAACCAATGTCCAGAGTCACAGAATCATTGTGGTTTAAATGCTAAGCTGATGTCTAAAGTTCACGTAGGTGTGCAAGAAAGAGTTGCATTCTCTAACAGTATCAACACTGCAATGTTTTGGTCCGCATGAAAACGGAAAATTCCTTTTGTTACCTGTTTTTGATTCTAAAATGTTCTAAAATCTCATCAACACAACCCTGACAGTGGGTGGCAGTGTGGATTCAATTGTTTTTGGATTGCTCTTACGATCCAATATTAGAGGTATCTGCGTGTTTTTGGCCGTTTAACTGCAGACAGAGGGACAGATAAACAAGTATGATGGATATAGGGTGTGATGAAGAGAGGGAGAGAGAGAATGAAGAAAAGAGAGCAAGAGGAATGAATAAATGAAGATGGTGAGACTTGGTGGGTTCAGACGGAGGCAGAGAAAATTGAAAGTGAAGTGAGCTGCGCCGGGAACGAAATTGAGAGGGTGAGAGGGAAACACTGAGAATACAGAATGAGGAGAGGAGAGGTGAGGTCCACCTCCGCCTTATCTGTCACCCATTTCTCATTTAGTACCTTTGCCCTTATTTTCCCTCCACATCCTTGTATCTGGTCAACACATCTGTCCAGTAAACTTGAGGTTATACACACAGGCCAGGTTGTTTAATGCAATGCCAGAGCTGTTCACGATCAGCCACATCAGCTGAAATCAGCCCTTCTGTCCTTCATCATCAAAACACCACGTTCGAGTTAGCATCTCCTCACAAAAACTGGCCCTTAGAGTGACTCCTTCTTTTCTAAAATGCTTCAGAAAATAAAAGAGAGCTAAAAATGATGAGTCTGTAGTCATAGTGCAGACATTAGCACAAACTAGCTCGCATGACAGCTACAATCATTTAAAAAAAAAATAATAAAATATTTCAGTACAGAATCAATCAATTTAGGTCCTTCCTTGCAAATAGGATATGTGCTTCATTCCAAATGTGCTAATTCAAAGTTTACGCTTTTGTTGGCTTGTTAGCTTTTAGCTCAAGTGCTAATACTGATTATCTGACGCTATAATCAGCATCAGCACAAAAATGTGTTTCTTTCAATTAATTAGGGAATATAGTTGAATTGAATTTTGCCAAAATAGAAGGTGATATTTCACTTGGTTTGATTATCTTAGCGGCACAAAATCTTTAAAAAGTATAATGCGGTGATGCGTCTGAGGAGCTCTATAGCTTTTAGCAGTTTATCTTTAGGAGTCATTTAAGAGGTAGGCTAAAGATTGTGATTTTTTTATTTACTTTTTAAAACATTTTTATTAACTTTATGTGCAGTTCAAAGAGCATTCGAACAATCCAGTCAGCCACTCTTATCTTAAAGTTAGTATAAAAGTCAAGCCATTGTTGTCCTGACTCTTATTTTCTCATATCCCAAAACTCTGCAACCTCATTTCTCCTTCCGAATATACAGTAAGTGACAATTTACTTTTCCCTCATGACACAGCATTATAGTCATCTTATTGTGGCGCCATTGTTGGCTATTCGAGAGTCATTTTGGTTTTGTTTTTACTCATTAAGCACATTATGTTTTGAGTGTAGGTTAGGTAGGCCAATATGGTTTAGGACTGACTGAAAGAACACGTTTAAACCCTCGTCAAGGGATGCTTCAATGATCAATTTGTTTTGATCATTAATCAGTTCTTAAATGAGTGGGCCACCAAGACTTTAATCAGAGATAAGTACTAAATCTTTTACATGTGACGTAAAGACTGTTTCACATTGTTAACTTAAAAAAGATTAATAATTTCAGCTCGGGCACCAGTGACGTCACAATACTTATACAGTTTTCAGTTTAAGAACTGAACTAGAATCGTCAAAATACGATGTGAGCGTCTGTTAACGCAGGATGATGAAGGAAACTGGAGGAAAATCAGTGTAGCAACTCTTTGAACACTTACATTAGCATGCTTACATGCTAACAATCATGACGCTAACATGCAGATTTCTATCAGGTACACTTAATGTTCCTCATCTTAGTTTAACCATGCTAATATTTGTGAGAAATTAAGTGCCAATGTCCTGTTGTGTTGTGAGATGTAGAGTCATCCGGGTCGTCAAATGCTGACGCTTTGTGTTGGTAGGTTGATCCGATCAACTTTGTTACATATTAGTCCTGTCTAGTGTTATCACAGTTCACATGTCATTGAATACACATCCCTGTTAAGCATCCAGAATGGACTTTGGCCCAAAAGACCGGACACAAATAAGTAAACAAAACCTATTTTCAATTGCTTGCATACACTATGCATACGTACAACACTTTGTAAGCCAAAACCATGAACTTTTTCTCTAATTCTAAACTAGTTTTTACCCCTAACCTTGCTGGAAATGTAATTGCAATGTATCTGAAAGCTGTTGAGATATTTCAGTCTGAAAGTGCTACACCCAGCAAATGTTGGCTTGACAGAACAACAATGTCATTACCAAATATCTGAATGTATGTGAATGCAGGATGTCAAAGGAAACTGACTGAAGACCAGAACCGGTTTTCCCTTGTGGGCCCAGGTGCTACCACTTTCCAATTTGGTTTTTTCTTTTCATTTTTTTGACGAGACACAATGAGACATATTTGCAGAGCAAAATCTGCTAGGATTCCCTACTGCAAATATCTCTAAACCATCACTAATCCAAGTTCATCCCTGGGCCTCCCACCACGATTGCATGTAGTTTTGCCTATATTCGGCTCCACAGTTTACGTAATGGTGGGGGGAGGGGGTGGACGGAGCACTGTAAAGAAAAAGAAGTTATTTTTCAGAACATCTTGTTAACTCACTGGCATCAATTTCACCCAAGCGGCTGTGTCCTGTCTGCTATCACTGTGAATAACTGCTCTTTCTCACTGACAAGGCCTGTCTCTAACATTGGCCACTCGTTTATTTCTGCCCTAAGAGGTGAGAAAATGTCACGTTCCCACAGGAGAATGGCCAGATGATCTACCTTTCCCTTAAGCATCAGCTCTCATATCACCTAGACGATTGATAATAACTCTCACTTTATTTCTGTTTCACAGCTTAAAGCTCAGCCCAGCCTCCATTATGATTTACAGTGCCCTTATCTTCTTCCCAGGAACGCGGGCTGACCCTGAACTAACATGCTGAGCCAAACCTTCCCATAACAAATGGTTATTTTGAGAGAAACGAGGGATGAAAAAGTGAAACAAAAGAGCTCTATCCTTATCTTTCTCTTTAACAACAGCCTTTTTCTTTTACCTCCGTCCTCATGTTTTTGGAAGGTATTTCAATGAGCTGCTACTTTAAAAGAAAGAAATCACCCAAAATATGACTTACCTGTTGGTCCAGTTCAAGCAAATGTAAGAAGGTGCGCTACGTCATCTTCTTTTTATGTTTCAGCCACAGGCAAGCAGTGCAAAGGTGCTTCATTTTGCTTAAATCTCCCTTTGTGGTTATGAAGTGCAAATAAATTTGAACTTTATTTAATCTCTCAGATGAAGACTTCCTCCTCAAAGTAATCACCCAACAAGACGGCCGTGAGCTACATTTCTTGTTCTTCTTCGTCTAAGAAGAAAAGAAAGTGGTTCAGCCAAACTTTGCTGCCTCTCTTTATTTAAGCACAGGTCACATCAGGAAGCGCCACAGATCTTTGAGGTGCTGGTGAACTATAGTTTACAAAGGTAAGCTATGTCCTCTATTCTGCCCTCGTTGGTCCCCTCAAAGTTCATCACTGTTATGTTTGGTCAGTGACACAATGTTTATGTTTGAATTCACTTAAAATTACCTTGGATTTGCTTTGCTTCCATAAGCAAATCCACTGCTGATACTGCTGTTTCTACAGGCTTGTGTGAGCAGGCTTATAGGATGAAATAAAGGGCATTCCTACATAAAAATGTAGCCTATTTTTAGGTTTAAAACATCCAGCTTTTAAAGCACCAGAGTTAAAAATTTAAACTGGAAAGTAAAAGATGAGCTCGTCATGAAAATATAATAAACTGTGAATCTCAACTTTGTGACGAATGTAGGAGAATGTAGCTAAACTTGTTTCACCGTGAAATTATTTCCACGGTGAAGAGCAAACTTTGAAGATCAATACTTTTGGGAACCTATTCTGTACACTGAGTATGTAATCAATAATAAACTAACAAATCTCCGTAAACCCATTGTGTTATATTTGACAACATACTTGAATTAAAACCAAATAATAATAATGAATTTTCGCTGTTACTGATAAGTATATTGTCTGTATTCTTGGTTTATCAGACCAAGAATGAACATGCATGAGAAAAGATTTTTTTTTTAATTTTTTATTGCATTTTTAACATCCTCACATGACAGCTAAAGCTAATACAAAAGTTTTCATCGGCTCCAATCATGTGATGTGATCAAAACGTTTGTCTTGGCACTTATTATTTTATACATGAAAAGTTTTCATTTGAAACTAAATTGTTGGATTAGAAAACTTTTGTTTGTTGGGTTACAGAACCAGGAGGGTCATTTAGCACTTTGAAGCATAATATATTGTTTGAAATCAGCATATTATCACGGACTCTCCATTTTAAAATTGAGGGTTGCAGAATAAATGCTTATGCAAAATAAGCACAAAAACACACAAAGCTATAAAGCCTTTCCAGTTAGACCAGTTATCACAGCTCCAAGTCTGCATAACAGTCTTCATTTTGCCTCAGATCGCTCGAAAACTCCTTAAGTACCACAAACAAGAATCCCTGTGAAACATTCAGACACACAGACACAATATATCATTACAGTACAGTACCTTAAAGTGGGCCAGACAGGAGCTTCGGACTGCCAATTTTGTGTTGTGAAGACTGCAACAAGTCAACTCTGAGTGGGTCTGAATCCAAGTGAACCGAAATGAGAGAGTAAGAGGGAGGGAGGGAGGTAGGGAGGGAGGGATGAACCGATTTGCGGGCAGAGAGCAGATAGAGAATGAGCCAAAGAAAAAAAGAGGAGAGGCGGAGCATGACAGAGGGACAAAAAACTCCCCATAAAGGATGAAACAAAGCAGAAGAAAGAGGGAATTTTTAAATTAAAAAAAAATAAGAGGAGAAAGGAATAGACAAAAAAAGGATGAGTGCCAGAATGAAAATAAGTGGGAAAGGAGGAGCAGGTTGTCGCAAATGGTGACACATAAATACACAAATACACACGCACATTCTGACCCCTCCAACAGAGCAGACATCTGGCCCAGAGTGGATTATGGGTAATTAAATGCTCTTTAATGACTCCCGCTGAGCGATGATTTTGACAGGATGAACACAGATTGCACTCAGAACTCCAGAGAGCAAGCAATGACCGAGATTATAGTTCAAGGCACTCAAACACACACACGCTCACAAATGCCTATAGAGATTTAAC
Organism: Mola mola; assembly: GCA_001698575.1. Lineage (NCBI taxonomy): Eukaryota > Metazoa > Chordata > Actinopteri > Tetraodontiformes > Molidae > Mola > Mola mola. The sequence continues at coordinate 4,085,084 of KV751344.1, forward strand.
GATTTGAATCCACCCTTACCACTTAATCCAGCCTGCATACGTGTGTGTGTGTGAAACTTTCATCCTTCACCCTGGAGATAGGAATTGTGTGTGTGAGTGTGTGTGCGTACAACTTAATCCTCAAGAATCTCACGCTTGCCCATTTATCCAGTGACTAAAGGCCAAATGCCTCTGGTAGTATTGACCCCCCCCAAAAATTGAGATAACCACAAAAGAACTCAGGGAT
>KV751344.1:4085328-4110364 GCA_001698575.1 Mola mola
CAACCATGTCAGGGTCTGCAATACCTTGGGTCAAACTGCACGACTTTCAAATCTTTCTGCCTTGTAATCAGGAATCTTGCGGCCGTTGTGGTTCAGGGGTTCAAACATTACAAGGTCTTTCACCAAGAAGATTCTTTCTGCTTTTCTTTCTCTCCTCCTTCATTTCTACCCTTTCTGATCCAGCTTTGGCTCCATGAGGTAAGCTCTGGCTCCACCCTGTGGTATTCTTCCAGTTGGATGGCTCCAGAGTACCTCTAAAGAAATGAGGGGTCCAGGAAGGATCTGAATCTGAGACCCAAACCACCTTTGCTGTCTTATTGCTGTTCTATTTTGAGCTCCCTGTAGATGCCTACGCTTCTCACCACCAAATAGCCTCTGAGGATGTGTCAATAAGGTGCTGGTCCTTACTGAAGCTTATGACCATATTGTAGGTAGATTGGAACATCTCAATAATCCAGTACAGTGCCCATATTGTTCCTAGTGAGGCTCCGCTCCAAAAGCTTTGCCTCGCTTAACAATAAACCCCTGAGATCACATTGGGCAGCAACTGATTCCCAACCCAAAGGAAGAATTCCACGATATTCTTGCAGAAAGAATAGGTCATCGCTCTCCTTAGGTACTTAAAGATTATAGTCCAAGCTGTTCTGAAGACTCCTGGTGTCAAACACCTTATCAAGTACCTTCATCACCATTTTTCCAGAAACATTTTTTTTTATCAATTTGCCAATTGACAGAATACAAATATACAACTTTGATAAAAAAAACTTTGATGATAAAATAATTGATTGATACTTTCTATTTAACATATCTTATAATGATAAGAATGAGAATAAGAATAAAAATGTCATAGGCTCTAAGAAGAGACTTGGACTATTTAGGAACATTGTTTATCTAGTAAAGAGACTCCAGATTAATTCATATTGGTAGTACTTGTTAGACGAAGCCCTAGTCTACATCTAATGGATTCCTGTTTGTCACTTTACATTAAAAATTACACTTGGAGGAACAAGACAGAATATCCCACCTTTGCGAAAAGAAGAGCAACAACTACAGCTGAAGAACTTGTAGAGTTTAATTCTCACAGGTGCCGTGTCCTCCAGGGATCTCTTTCTTTACCTACCTTTTTTAAGAACTACATGAGTTGTCAAAGAGCTGCAAGCTTTTGAAATCATCAATTGCCTACGAGGAAGCAGCAGCTGATATTAGCTCTGCTCATATAGGGCTCAGGAGGAGGCATGAAAACGATGAATATTAAGACTAAAAGCCTGTCAAAACTTGTCAAAGATATTACTGAGAATACTATATGAGGCAGACACCTGTGATATACAATATTACTGGCACCTTATTGACCCAACTGAACAGATTCCATTACCTCCAGAGGATCCGAAACGAAATTCTTTCATGCTGTTAGGTTCTCAAAAATGGACCTGACAGTGAAGCTAGACTAATACTAATGGCAAGATCATCAGGATTTATCTTGCATGCAGTGACCATTTGAGACTGAGCACGTCAGCTTTAGCCCTAAACTTTTACAGCTCTCAGGATCATTCGGAGGGGAATGCAGAGGGTGCAGGAGGGTACGCTCCATCAGAGCAGACTGTGCAATGTGTTGTCTAACCGCATCGGAAATCCATCCCTCTATTTTCTGCCACTTATCCTGCACTGGGTCGCAGTGGCAGCAGGCTAATCCAGGTGTCCCTCTCCCCGGCAACATACTCCAAATCCTCCAGGCAGATTGGCACACGCTCCATACAGTTTTATGGAGTTTCACATGTTTTAGATTATTTTATTTATTTATAATTTTTTTTATTGTTGATACATTTGATCAGCAACTTTTATTTTAAGTCAATTTGCTTGTTTTATTCTTCTATATTAACTTTTTTTTTTTTTTTAACCTAAATCAAATATCCTATTATTTCATCAAGTGCTAATGTTATCTTTTATCATCTGTTTTTGTTTTTTGTGGGGGTTTTTTTTATGTGCAAATGTTGTGCTTTGCTTTCAGAATTCTATTTGGTCTGTAAACCATGTACAGTATAAGCATGTTCCAGTAGTACCCCAGTGATCCTACCACTTGGGTTTACCACGGATGCCTATAAAGGAAGGCCCATTAACATGTCCCCTGATCAAACAAACCGGCTCCTTTGGAAACAAAGAAGCAGCAAATCAAAACTATGTTCAGAAATGTCCTACACAGCAACACTTAAAAGGCAGAGAGGAAAGCTGGGGCCAGAAGGAACCATTAAAATTTGGCTATCATAGCACATTTCATAGTTTCTCCTTGAAGACATTCAGGAAAAGTGACCAAACAGAAAAGCCATCCTCCCAATCTGACGTGGGTAATGGCTGGAGGGAGGTGAATTTCCGAGCATTTCAAGCATTCTAACAGCATTTCTGTTCGAATATTAATTAGCTCAAAGCATGCATTTCTTTATTGTGACGTTAGCAATCATTTGTACTTTTTACTTCTTTTGAGCTTTAAATATTTTACACAACTTTGAGATAAATGTTATTGCACGGATAATGCTAAGACACTTGGCTGTCAAGGGGACTTTGAGTAAGTCTTTCATTCTGTGATCGAGTCCAACAAATTGTCCCCACTTCTTTCTCTTATCTGCTCTTTCTGACAGAGAGATGGGACGACCACTGTCACCTGCAGACTTAAGCTTGTATTAGTGCCTGCATGCGAGCAAGTTTGCATTAGTACATGTGCATATGTGTGCCTTTTTTTAATGTGTGTGTGTGTGTGTGTGTATAGAGCTGTCGGAGGCTGTTTAAGCTGCTAATCCCCTCCCAACAGAGCCAGATTACTGTTAGTAGTTCAATAAGAAAATGTGGGGAGGCATTAAATCTATTAGTGTTCCTCTGCTCACCCCAGTCTGGCCTGGACAAATCCTTTACTTCACACAAAGACATGACTTTTCACTGAGGGAACCTTTTAACATTCTGATATTACATGCAGTGATATCTAATGTTAGTCATGTATTATCTGGTGGCAACTTCAACTGCAGATTTTAGTTCTCTGATCTGTATTTTTTTTTATTAGTAGTTAAGTATTTGAGAGAAAAGGAGGGAGCAGCAAACACCTGTTTCCTCAAGCTTCTCTGTAGGATCTGGGACTGTCTCACAATCATACTCTATCATAATATAATGTTTAATAGTGGAGATGATTGGCCATGTGAGGAATGAACAGCTGCGCTAGTTAGACTGCCGACAGGGTCTGGATGAGTGAGCGTGAGCAGGAAATAATCCACGGCGTTCCCAGGCTTGTCCATGTTCTTCTACCCAGGGTCACATGGCGAAAACAGCTTGACCCGAGGCAACGAGAACAACACAGTGAAGAGCCCGGCATGACTAAACTATACCAGGAAAACACTCTAACTGAAAAAAGGAAGAAAAAAGTACTGAACAAGTACACGGCTAATCCAAGCCAAGACGAAACGACACCATAAGCAGCAATAATGTGGAAATAAAATCAAAACTCCCTTACTTGCACTGGAAAAACGAGAAAACATGTTTTTACTGTCATCCAATACATTATGTTGGTCAATGGGAAAAAACAATTGTATTAATTTATTGTAATTTTATGTACACAATTCAAGATGATTAACCCATTGCTAGTGCTGTAGTCACAACAGAAATGTGGAAATATAGGCAAAACGCCTTTTTTATTTCAAAGGATTATGGGACAGTTAACAAAGTCAATAAAGATATAGGAAATGGTCAAATAAAGATAGTTAAGAGTGCATTCTAATCTTGGGTAACTCCGTTTTTAGTTCTGAAAACCCAGTTGTGAAGGGAGACTGACGGTATTATTAGATGAACATGAATACTGGCAAAATAAATCAGACTGCGGCAGATTTTTACAGGAACAGGAGGTCTTCCTGTTTTGTTTGTAATTCGGGAGAGGAAGTAAAGAGTATTGAATTGCATAAGAAGTTGGGTGAATATCAGGAAAAAGTTTGACTGAATTTATAACACATGAGCCTGTTTGGGAAGGTAGAGACCAGCTTGTTGTTTTCTAAGACCCCTTTCACACTGGCCTGAGATCCCACTGTACTGCAGCCTCCCAAGATGTCAGATCGCAGTGACCTTTGACCTCCAAATGTAGGTTTGTGCCAAATTTTCAAATTTAACAAAAATCCTTCAGTGAATTCTTGAGATTTTGTACTCACGAGATTTCACATTGCAGCATCCCTGACCTTTGACCTCCACGGGTCAGGGTCTATTGATCAAAGCCAGTTGTCAATGGCTTTAGTTGGAGACTTTTTTTTTGTGACACTTTTTGTGTCGAGTGTGACCTTGAACAGTGACCTTCTAAGCACTTCATCCTTGATTCAGGTTGGACAGATTTCAGATTTGGAGAAAGTTTGGAGAAAATCCCTCAAGGTGACATCACGTTTACAAGAATGGCCTGGATGGACAGTCGGACAACCTGAAAACATGTTGCCTCCAGCCCTGGCTATCGCCTGTTGTTTTTGTTGTTGTTGTTGTTGTTGTTATTTTTTTTAATGGAAACTGCAATAAAACCCTAAAATTATTACCAAAAGTAAGAAAAATTTTTAAAAAATCCTCTGTTTTCTCAGTGTGGTGTTACAAAAGGAAATTTCTAGCTCAGAACCCAGCTATAGTTATATAACACCGGTTTGGGAAAGATAATGTGGTCGTGGGGACGGCAAACGTGAGGAGGGGAGACCATGGGGGGAAATACTTCAGCGGGGTGCGGAGGACCACAATGGGCGGTGAACATTTTTGATATTAAATATTGAGACCATCTGGAAACAGTAATGGGAAGAAAAGCACAGAATATAGGAGGGGAAGAAAGGGACGGACCGTAAGTGGAAAGAAGCGTCAGTGATAGCGACGCCGCAGCAGTTTGGGAATAAACAAACAAGCCAGAACAACGATGCACAAAGCACAAACTTTTTAGTGCGTGTTGAATTAACACCCTGAAGGCAACACTGATGAAACAACAGCTCGCAACATCTCAGCACAGGGAGGCATTTGATATGCTCCGTTTGCCTTGCACAGGATCAGTACAAGAGGCTTTAAAGGTCCCGTGAGTACATATTCTCCATGACTGCAATTATGTTTTAAACTACAGTGTAGTCATCTTGTAGAGACAGTAGAAACATAGTTGCTCAAGCATATCTTTCTTTATTTTGCTTGACTTCTAGTAGCCTTTAGGTTGCTGTCTTTGTTAAACTGGTATTAAGCATGTTAGTATACTGTCAATAAAGCTGAGGGACTCACAAGACAAAGACTAATAAAATAACGGTCCGAATCAAAGCAATTTTCCGCTAAAAATGACGACTCAGATTTATCGATTTGTCAGATTCAAAAAGCTTCACTGTGGGCAGACGGTGCTGTGGCTACACGTCACACTTCTTGTGGTTGAGGTGCGCTGGCTTCCTACCTGAAGTCGCACACTGCTGGGTTGTTATGCCGTTGCTGTTTTTCAGTACAGAAAACACAAAGAGAAGCGTCGTCATTACAATGGCATCGCTTAAATTAAATTAAATTTAATCATATTTTTACTTAGAGATGCAACAATTGGATTATTGATCAATAAGTTGTAAAATACTCAATTATCAACTATTTTGAGAGTCTTTTCTAAGATTGCATAATTTCTGATTCTAAATCTGAACATTTTCTTGTTTCTTTAATTTAATAATTTGATTCATCGATAAATTGTCGACTATTATATTAATTACTCAGTAGCTGAGTCTTTTTACAAACAAAACTGACTGATTTCTCAATGTGAAACTCTTTGTGACAGTAAACTAAATATGTTTGGGTTACAAAAGAAGATAATGCAGGACGTTACGCTGCGCTTCCGTTGTAAACCAAACAAACGCGATCAGCACTTTATGGACCAAACAGCTGACCGATTAAATCAAAGTTATTTCAAACAGATTCCAGTCGATGTGTGCAGCACAGTTCTGACAAGAAATAATAACAAATGGTAAGATTTGCAGTTTTGACAGTGTATCCGGTAAAAAGCCACCAGATACAGGAGACAAACAAATCACGCCCATCATTTATGGCCATTTCTCCCTCCATCACCACAAGGATGATAATGGTAAACTTAACTTAACTTAAACTGTACTTTAATCTTTTACTTTACATCCCCAATCAATCCCAGTTTTCAACATCTTTGAAAATGTGTTACGATAATATTTCTTATCTCTGCATACACATACACACTGATCGGCCACAACATTAAAACCACCTGCCTGACGTTGTTTTGGTCCCTTACATGCCACCAAAACAGCTCTGAGGTCCCAAAAACTGGGGGTCATAAACCCAAAGTTCCCCAGCAGAACGTTGCATTAACAGGATGAATATTCACTTCACTTGTCTGTGGTTTTCATTTTGTGGCTGAACGCTGTATTATAGATATTACATCAGCAGCACAATGCAAAATCACAACTCGTCCAGAAAAAAAAAACAACCAACTGTTGGCCAGACGCAGAACCAGATGCCACACATGCTTCCTTTGGCTAGAATCAGCTATCATTATTTAATTTACTGTTTAATGTCCACAGATGCATGTGTTCATTCCTCAATTCATTCAACAAGATGTGCAGAGAATATGCCCTCCAAATGGCAACACAAGACCGTAATTCACAGTCACCACGCATCCATCAGTTAAACGTGCACAAATGAGTTTTCACATGACAAATGACAGAGATGTAAGAGTCATGTGCATCACTGAGGTCAAAAACAGAGGTTCCATGTGGCTGAAATGCAAATGCAGTAAAGGCTGCTTGTGGATTAAACAAACGTGTGAAAAAATATTAGAACAACCAGGAAAAATTTAAACAAGGAGGAAAAAATATGGGGGAAAAAAAAGCAATCAATAAATGGATTAGGCCTATGGACACAGTGTCAGCGTTACGTTTTTACATGCTTTGTCAAAGTCTTTTGCATCCGTTTTTTTATTAGTTTTTTTTATAATCAGAGCACTCCAGCCTGAAATATTTTTTTTTTTTTTTGTTAATTTGACTAGCGTGCGCTAGAAAAATAAAGCTCAAGGAAAGCTTTGAAAATCGCAAAGCTAATTCAGAGCCCAGATGTGCAGCAGTTCGTTATCACGTCCTGTTTGCATGGGTTGAGAAGTAAACTGCAGAGTGCAGCGTGAAGTCTGCCACAAGTGATGTCAGCGGAGGCGCATCTGTCGGGGCTGAAGAGCAAGATTTTTTTTTTTAATAATCAGATGAAATGTGGAGTTGCAGGCTGAGAAAGGAGTGAGTTTGCCAAACATCTGTAGCCTGCTACTCAAGCTCCAGGCTACATTGGCTCCAAATGTCTCACTGAAGTGTTGACTTGAGAAAAGACTGGTTCTGCTTTGTTGTTCTTAACCTGTTTATACAGTTTTATTCTAACACTTATTTCCATATTGTCTTATTGCCACATATTGTGGATCTTTCTGGGACTTCCAGACCTTCCAGGTACAAAATTACCTTGATCTGAGTGTGCAGCCCGTAGAGCGTGCTGAATAGTGACTTTCACCAGCTGAGCCACTAACTTCAGGTTTAGGCTTGTGCTAACTTTAATGGGGACAATTTAACTAAATCATGCAGCTTTTCCAGACTTACTGAATGGTAATGTTTTGCAACCTCCAATTGCAAAGTTTCACCAAAATGAATGATTAGAGCCCCCTGGTGTCCTTCAGGTGAACTTACACTGGAAGTCCATTGGACTTGTGCCAAATGCAGTGTGTGTGCCACCTACAGTTTGCATAAAAGGAAATTAGCTAAAGGGCTTATTAAGCTTGACAAACAGCCGACGTTAATATGCAGAAGTGCTTACGGGACCTGCAAGTCTTGAGAGCGGATACAGAAAAGTTCCGCAATCAGGCAGTTCTGCCAAATGCCACATGGACCAGTCTGGCCTTTTCAGAATGGGGAAAAAAAAAAAAAAAGGTTCGACAAAGAGAAAGGGTGTTGCAGAAAAAGTAAGAGAGAAAACGAAAAAATAAATCTCGAGGCTGAGGCGGCAGAATGTTTTAACTTGACAAGTTTGTTCAAAGGGAATGATGTCAGACTTGCAGCCACAGGCGTTAGCACTCGTTGTGACTGTGCTCACAGAGGTAGCAGAGCTAATGGAGATAACGCAGCGGGTACAGAGGGGGATTCATTCGTTCCCTGTCCGATCCTGGAAGCGTGCGTGGAATTGTTCGCCTTCCCAGAGCCAAAAAGCCAAAGGGCAGCGATGTTGCGTATGGATAAAACAACGTGGAAGACCGCATGAACAGTTTAATCCGTCAAAGATAAAGAAAAATACCTTTGTTTGTTCAAGGTAAGATGCTAACTAAAGCTAGCTAACACTAGCTGTGCGTGATATAACATTAGATAATATTAATGATAGCAAAATGAAGCAATATATTGACTCACCCTGTTGTGTATGAACATTGCTCTCGCATGCGTACTGGAGAACTTTCTGGCCACTTCTCTCTGATATTTATGAAATAAATATAATAAATAAGTGTGTACAGTGATGAGCTTCTTTCGACATGGTTGGAGGTTTTTGCCTCACTCTCCTTGTGCTGCATACTAACATAACTAAGCGTTCTTTTGTTGTCGTTTTTTTTTCCAAATACATTACGTAACACATCACGACTTGGTTTCCCACGCTTCTCATCTGTGCCTGAGGTGACGTCGCCAACCAGCACCAACAGTGCCTCTCAGAGCGACGATTTCATGTGTTGTTGCTCGCGGTGAAGGTCAAAACATCCTCACCTTAGTTTTCCATAATTTATTCTCGCTCAGCCATTCGCTGTATACCGTTTAAGGGGTGGTAAACACTCCGTATTCCTCCCCCCACTCCACATTTGTTGTGGATTAGGCCAGCACACTGCTTTGGTATTTAGTTCTGCTCTATTATGCTCTTTAATTTCATTGGCCTCCTCCAGTTAAACCCAGACTAATCAAAAAATAATCAGTATTGTTGGTTAGTGGTTAAACATTTAGCCAAAGAACTAAACAAATACATCAGGAAAGAGCCAAAAGTTACTCCAGAACACGATGAGGTAAAGTCTGTGGTGGAGGCTTCCCAGGATGCCTTTGTTTATTGGAAGGAATTATTGTTTTTGTTTGGTTACAAGCTGAGCAGAGCCACTTTTGAGTGAAGGGAAGAGCAGTTTGTGCCAAATGAATTAGAAGTATGGATCACTGTTAAAGTGTTTAGTTTGCAAAATGTGAGCGCTTGTATCATCCAGATTCTTCACAACTGAAAGCCAAATCCAGCCAGGATCGGAACTGAAACCTTTTCAATGCTTTAAAAGCGCTTGAGACGTTTTCACAACGCATCTGAAGCTCATTCCTGAATAGAATGAATGGACACAAATAGAATGAATGAATCAAATTCATATGCTCCAGTTTGATATCAATGTATGGACCTTTAACTGAAGAAAACGTTGATGTTTCACATTACAAGAAAATTACTATAACTGAGGTTTGGCTTTTACTAACTACATGTTTTAGTTAAAAGTTCCAGCAGGGGTTAAAAAAAAAAAAACGGGCCTGAGGCTTCGCCGCGAGCAGCCTTGGCAGCAACGACAACATATGACATCGTCGCTCTGGGATGCACTGTTGCTGCTGGTCGATGACATCACCACAGGCACAGATGAGAAGCGTGGGAAAACAAGTCAGGCTTGGCGTAATGTGTTTGAAAAAGAAAAAAAAATTAAAACAATCAGCTATGATGAGTAATTTTAGTATGCAGCACAAGGAGCCTGAGGCCAAAATATCCAACCATGTCTACAGAAGAGAAGACGTGACACCAGCATGGGGATTTTTGTATGACAAGAGGTGCGGTGAGAAACAACAGCTGGGAAAGAGATCCCAGGCTTGCCTTCACTTCCACTTGTCTCAGAAAATACCAACACTTGTGGGCCCTGGTGAGAGTGTGGAGTTACATCAGTCTCAAAATTCACATTTAAATTAATAAGGTGCACCAACGTATTTCAGACGCGAAGGGGAATATTTCTTGCTTTAAATATGTCCAATGGAAATCCACAAATATATGTATTTAAGATAAATAACAATTTTCCTATGTATGTTTTGTATGTTGTGACTATTAAAAACAGACTTTGGAAAGTGTTGCATCTGCAAACAGCTTGTGGTTTGTGACCTTCCCTGGATTTGCGTGTGAGTTTTTGAGACTCTTCCATTCACAAATGCATCTTTCTCAACAGGGCTTATCTGTAGCCAATCAGATGTCCCCTCCTATCAGCTACTGTGTATGTCATGTGATTGGCTGAAAAGAAAAACATCTCCTGGTGTTTTACTTTACCAACATCGGTACATCTATTTGCTGAAGGACCAGCTTCTGTAGCTATATCCAAATCCGTCAAAAACTTTTGATTTGCTCTGCAGGAGAGGATAATTGGGCCGGATTAGAAATGTAACAAAACCAAAAATGAACCTCAATAAATAAATACTTCAGTTGAACAAGGTGCCTCTAACCCCTTCACAAGTCAGGTATTTTGTTTGTGGTCCACAATTGAGAGCCTAAAAACTATTTAGTGAGAAGAAGACATACTTTATTTATGCCTTTCAGGAAATATGATTTTTCACACTTATTATTACATAGTAATACACAGCAGGACAATCACATGCATTATCATCAGCCTTGAGTTTCTGCCCATACACCCATCCATCTCAAACAGAACTCAGCTTGTGGCATCAAATAACAAACAAACAATTGAAGAGTTGCAGCCCACCACCAGAGGGCGATAGAGAGGTATTGGCTCCACCGTCGGGGAGCTCTCGCGTCGTCCATATTTATATGTGCACAAAACAACCGATAATAGTCATCTGAAATATACTGTTTGGGATATTCAAATTCCTGCTTATCCTGAAATCTCAACAATCCACATCCCAGATTATATCAAAAAAGGCCTTTCCTGTGTCATAGAAAAAAAAAAAATTATAGATGAAGTGATGCCTCGTGTAAAATAACCGACACTGTTTTAACCCCATTATTTTATAGGATCTTTAAACAACACATAGAGTGAATAACCAAGATGTAAATGTTACTGATCAATGTAGCATGGACATCTTCATAGACCGAGGCTGAGACTAATGCAAGTCGAGGTCTCTGCCTCCCCGGGCTGGATGGGTGCACTCTGATCTGCTGTCTGCTCTGCCAGAGCTGCTCAGCTCTCACACATTCCAGCAAACCACAGAAAATTGGTTAATCCCTGGGGAGCAGATAACCTAATATTGCCGGGCACGCTGCGGTCAGGGAGAAGACGCTGGAGCCGACAGAGACGATGATGACTTTCAAAACATCACACATTCCCTCTTTTTATCTGGCTGCGTGTTTAAAAAAAAAAAAAAGTTATTTGAGGCATTAAAACATTCCAAGTGAATGTTTCAGAAAAACAAATGAGTACTTATGAACCCTTTTAAAACTTTGCAACTAAATGTTGAAACTGCTGCAGGGAAAGCTGAAGGATAATTAATGACTGTCAGATTTATGAAGGAATGTGGGCAGGGTGGTATCACAGAACTAAATGCTGTGACAAGTCTGAGAGTTATTTTCTGTCTCAGAGAAGGTTTCTATTGGGGGGAAAATGAGTTTAGTCAGGGATGACACTTAATCCATGGCTGTGAAATTGGGCCCTAATCTCTCTGGGAGGTTACTGAGACACAACTACGGGACACAAATCTTAAAACTTAAACAACAAAATACCTTCAAGACGGAAGAATGGGGTGTCTTAGAGATCCAGCAGTGACATTAGCCTTTAATTATGAGCTCAACATGGGACCTTTATTATGATAGGAAGTGAAATAACAGGAGCAGCAAAGCCGCATTAATGTGTTCCAATATGACAGAACCATCTGAGGAGTTACCCAACTGGGAAAATCCACGACTTGCAGTATTTTGAGTCACTGATGGGCCTATAGAATGTATAATCCTGGCATATAAGACGTCAAAGCCTAAGAGAATAATAATGAAAAAAAGGTGGACGAGCACGAACGTCTGAATAATTTCCTATCTTTGCCATTAAGACAATCAAATCTTCCATCAGATGTTGTATCAAGGACCTTTGTTGACTCTGCAGCTCTACTGTGTTTGAGCCTTTTTCAACAGCACAAATCTCTGTTTTAAGGGCGGACTATGGCTGTCTTACATTGAAGGTGTTTTGAATCATCTTCCGTGATTCTAAAGCATAATTTAAGGGATACAAACACAAATCGGTGTGTTTACAGTATGTACAACACATGGATGTTAGCAGCTTGAACAACATTAGCAAGCAGTTAGTTAGCTAACCAAACAGTGTCAGTAAGTAATACTTTATATAACTGCTATAGTCTAGTTTGCAGTATAAACATTGGCTATTTGCACCCTCTCGCATTTACTTCCTAAAATAACTGAAATAATTCTACGTGTGCCTTTTCTCCAACCGTCGATATTCTCGATTTTTTTTGCATTCACTTCATCTCATACAACAGAAACCAGGCTAAAAAATGCTTTGCAGCCAGATGTTCAATGTCTCTGATGTGTTATATTCTTGTGTGCACCCTGTTGGTGTGGTTCCTCGTGCATCGCTCCAATGTTAATCGGTGTGTGTTGCTTGCTGACATGTACAATCACAATCACGCAGACAATCGCGATGATCATCTCGCTGATGTTAATTAGACACATACCGCCCATCAAAACATTATTTCAGATCAAGCACACCCCCTCATGGCAATTCCTCTGTCAACAGGATCCCCAGGCAGGATAATGTGCCTTGTCAGACAAATACCATTCAAGAATGGCTCCATGAACATGACAAGGAGCCCAAAGCTTTGATCTGACCCTCAAATTCCACAGATCTAATTCCAGTTGAGCATTCATGGGATGCAAAAGAACTATGGACAGAACAAAGGCTTGAGCTTTATAGGAGAAAACTAGAGAGACCAAACAGTTGTCAGAACTTTGAAACAACTTACAGAGAGCGAAAGCTCCAGCACTGTTCCCCCGTGGGAATCCTGGTTTAGCTCCAAACAGCAGGAAAACACACACATAGGCAGCGTTACGTGACCCTGCAAATGTGCGACGAGATGAAAATGTGCAGCAGTGAAAAGAAATGAGAACCTGTGTGCGTGTGAATGAGCAAGCAAAGGCCTTTAAGGCAAAGCAGTGTGTGGCAAAAGACTCACACAATTACAATGGAAACCACAATTAAACAGCCTTCAAGGTTCCGAGTTCAATGCAATATCTGCAAAATGTTGAAAACAAAGGCGCTTAAGGCACCAACCGCAGAAACAGGAGCTCATCGGCACAGAAGCTGAGTTTAATGTTCACCCCATTAATTCCTGAAACTCACATCAAACCCAAGCCACATTAAACGACACTGAGAGACAGAAGCTGCAGTATTTCCATAGAAATAAAACTAAATTATCAAAATGTAAATAACTTTCTCTGTTACTGGCGGGGTCACCCTGGCTGGACAAGTCGCCAGTTCGCCGCAGGGCTGACATATAGAGACAAACGACCATAAAAACAAACAAACAAACAGACAAACTTTAAAACCAGCTGGAAACAGACAGTCTGTTCTGCCTTCAGACTGCAAAAGGAGGGAAAGGTGAGGAGAGGTGGAGTGAGGTGTGACTCTGACTGTGTGTCTTCTTCTGCATGGCTTCCTCCAGGTGACCTTTTCTGCTCCCCAGAGGGAGGAGGAGGACTCCTGCTCTCTCTCTCTCCTCTTCTCTTTACTCCTGTGTCACTCTACCAGCACTTCACCTCGTCTCCGGAGGAGGAGGACTCCTGCTCTCTCTCTCTCTCTCTCTCTCTCCTCTTCTCTTCCCGCACTTTACTCCTGTGTCACTCTACCAGCACTTCACCTCGTCTCCCTCTCCCCCCGTCACTCCTCGCTGATGTTACTCCCAGCTCGGTCCTCCACTCTGTCCGGCTGCCCCGACCTCACTCCTCTCACGGATATCATTAAAAGAATAAAGATCTCTTCCATTCTACTTCATCTGCCTCTCCTTATTCCACTCTGTCTTCCCCGAGTCAGAACAAATCAAACGATATTTCGTCAGTATAACCGCAAAAATAGGCTTATCCAGTGTATTGTCCGGTGACATGTCTGGTATATCGTGAACCAATTTCTTTTTGCCTTTATTTGAGCACATTTTTTGAACTGAAACCGGACTTGATGAAAAAGGGTCCTGAGAATACTTGTTTTGGACATTTTTGTTCCTCTCTTTTGCTGGTTTTCATTTCCTCTCACTCTCTCCTTCTCAGTCCTTTGGTGGCTTCCATCCCTTTGTCTTTCCTTCACAGTGTTGGTGGGTTCTCCCAGTCCAAGAAGGGTCAAATAACACCCCACCTGGTCTAGTCAGGCCCCCCTAAAAACAAAAACATACTGGTTCTCACTGTGTGTCTCAGCACTGCACAGGAGCCGTTTTCTGGCAATATTGAGAAATCAAGGGAGGTTGCAGGTGATGGAGGCGAGGAATATGAGGAGAAAGAGGAGGAGTTAAGGACTAAATAAGTACTCCTTCTTAAAAACCTTCTTTCACTTAAAACTCACACACACACACACATATATATATATATATAGTAGAGCTTTTTTATCCTTACTCGATCTGTAGTGTTGAGCTTATTTTGCTAAAAGGACAGAAAAGTTAGCAAGACGCATGGCGATGAAGGGGAGCAAGCTAATTAAAATGGCGTGCAAAGTGACCGGGAGGCGTTTTCTCAGAAGTCTCAGAAGTCTCAAAAAAAAAAAAACCTGCCATTTTTGAAGTGGCACAGCGGTCGCCGCCGTCTGTCCGTCCGGCAAAAGACAAGCGCAGACTCGCGCCTCTGACAAAGACACACGGGGGCAGGGGAGAAAACGAGATCTGACATGTTTGAGTAGAAACAGATGAAGAGGTAGAGGGGGGAGGGGGAGGGAGATGGGAGTTATGGCCATAATAGCAGCTTCTGTACGTAGGCCTGGTTCAGACATGACCAGAGGCCAAGGACAAAAATGGAGAGATGAAGGAGGAGCAGGTGGCACTTTCTTTTTTTCTCATCGGGAGAACAGAGGAAAGACACCGTTTTGTAATAGATCTACAAAAAAAATGGTGATATTTCTATGTGCGTTCTGAATATGGTGTTGAATAACAGATGGTCTTCCTCTGTTTTATTATCCAAATGCCAGACTTGTGCTGTTTATACATATCATACGAGAAGCCCAAATGTAACATTTTATAGATTAACTATTTTCTTATGCAAAGCAGCTTAATAACAGTTTCCGCCACGTTCCATTCTTTACTTTTACTGCATGTAGGTTTCCTTTATGACATTTAAAATCACGCAGTTCTAATTGATGCCATTTTAAAGCTGAGCTACGTAATTTCTGGGAATCAAGCACGAGAACCATAAGGAATCAACACCCTCCCTGTTTTAGCCTGTTTCTGCTCTCTAGGAACAGGCTCCGCCCCCTTTGACTGTCACAGAGCACCGTTCATTGACAGTTGTTTCTAATATGGGTCCTCCTTGGTTTTTTTTTTTGATTAATTGGCTATTGATAAAGCTGTAATAGGAACGTTTGCTGCTGGGATGTCCCATGTATCAACATCTATGGGAACGTGCATACGCAACAATAATAAATAACATAGGGCATCTTTATTCCGCGGTATCAACAGCTGATTGAACACACGTGAAGCTTTGGAACTGGAGCGGAAATGGGGAAAAGGCAACACAAAGACACACAGTTAAGTGTAATGAAACAGGTTTTGTGCCATTTAATCCACCATTGCAGAACATGTACAGCAAAGCTGCGTTCAGGTCATCTCTTTATTATCTTCTACAAAATAATGGTATGACTACTACTACTAACATTAATAAAAACAATAATAATAATAATAATAATAATAACAATATGTCTCTTTTTCCATTTTTGTTGTTTCTCCTCCTCTTTCACATTGTTCCCCTTCTTTATTCTCACAATTTATTTTTTTTTATTTACTTCTCTTTCACTTTATTTTAACAGAGGGGGACTGACTGGACTGTTCTTTTTTGTATGCCAGTCTAGTCCACCTCAGAGGGAAACACTTTTATTTTACTGCACTTATCTGACAGCTTCACCAGGAGCTTCATGCTGTGTCATAAAATTCCTCCTCCATTTCTACATTTTACCACTTCCAGGTACGTCCGTGCCACAGTTGGGGGTTCTCGTGACGGCACTTCACATCTTTTATTTCACTCGATTTTGTTTTAATTTTCATTTCGTGGTCTCCTCTCCTGCTGGGAGCATCCCCTCCTGCCCGACCAACCAACCCACACACTCCGCACGACACCTACATTAACACTCCCGCTGCCAGAACTGACTTACAGCCAGCAAACACGCCGTCGTGGCTGCGTTATGATGTTGTGGAGCTCCGTCCTGCAGCATGTAATGGAGCCAGACTGTACTCCCTAAAAGGAGTGGAAAGAGGGAAGGGAGAAAGCAGCTCCTCTCTGTCAGGGCATCCTCTCTCTCTGTTTGTATTTCCTCTGGTTTCACTCCTGCTGCTTCGCTTATATCATCACGTTTTGGGTTTTTTTCTGGGCTATAATTAAAAAAAAAAAATTGAAGACTAAAACCTGAATATGGACCAGAGAAAATCTACAACTCTGGGCTTTATCCTCAAAGCTTTCCAAACGACAAACGATTTGTCGAGGCATTTCTGTTTTTACTACTGTGGAGAGTCAAAGTGCCAGTTTGAGTCTCCGCTGAATCAGAGAGGAAATTAAACCCTTTTTTCCCCTCTGATGCTGCATCCAGCGCGGAAATCGTCACAGTCATTTCCTCCAACGATCAGAGATGCAGGAACGCAGCCAGGCTGCGTTTGGCAGCAAAAAGCACGAGTCAGCGCACATCAATAGCCAATCATTCCTAAAAATCCGACGCAGATCCTGGACGATTATTCACTGCTGCAGCCCTCTATGTCAAACATGGCAGCTTGGCCTTAAGCTTAAAACTACAGTATCAGTTTTTGTTATTTTAAAAAAAATAAAAAAAAGCCCAATCAATATATCGGCTGGCCAAATTTATGACATTGGCCTATCACAGACACATCAGCATTGACCAAAAAAAACAACATTTTTCCAAAAAAAAAAAAAAATGCCTCTGGTGATTATCATTCAGTATCCAGTGAGAGTTTCTGTCTCAGTGCATTGCCAACGTTTAAGATATTCTGCCTCCTTTGTATATTATTATTACATACAGTATATTTGATAACCCCTTTTAAAGGATCTTTGCAAAAAATTTGTTTATCGGCCAATATATTGATATTGGAACTAATATCGGTATCGGCCTCGTCAGAGCTCCGCCCACCAGTTAGCAATATTGATTTTCCACCTTCCAGTAAGAGTTGGAGATAATTATCACAGTTAACATGAGGATTTTTTAAAATTTTAAAACTGTGAAATGGTTAACGTTTCAGTTACTTAGCCAACATATGTATATAGCATAACTCACGTAAGTTGGAAACAAGACTCAAAGGAAGTTCTCCTGCATGAAAGTCCTGCGTTCGACCCATCTGACCACCACAGTCACATCCTGAACTGAGGCTCCTACCTCAGTGTCTCATGTGTAATACATCAATACGTCAAAGAAGCATCAAAAACTCACACATACTGAAGCACTGGTGACATGGCGTAAATCCCCGATGGTGAAACTAAAGACAACCAAACAACTCCTGAAGCAAAATCATCTGAGAGGGACTCGGGTGTCGCAGTTTAAAGTGGAGGCCCACTGAGCAAGCGGCCAAGTTTGAGTCGTTAGGTGAGCTAAAACGATGACAGTGACGGTCTGAAGTTATGTGTTCACCAGACAAATGTTTTTTTTGGTTTTTTTTAAACATTTTACAACACGCTGCACATTCAAAATAAACACATTTGTATTTACATTGTTGGTATAGATTACAGAACGATTGTAACCTTGCCTCAACCCTTGAATTCGATTGCTAGAAAATAAACATGCAGTCTTAGAGAATTTGCAGCAATAATAGTAGCTGATGTTTATCTTGGGAGCGCAGTCCCTGATTGGATGTTATTTAGGCATTTGTTTGCCAATCATTGTATCCCGTTGACACAATTGAGACAGAACCACCACATTTGAGTTTCTGCACTGACTAAAAATGGGCCAAAAGCTGATAAAAAAAAAAAGGAAAAATGTTCGCTACAAGCACGATGAAAGCTCTAAAATGACTGAAGCGGGAGATTCAGATAATGTTCTTCTATTTTTACCCACACTTTACTTATCCCGCCAGTATTCCAAACGTGACATTTGCACTCTCTTCCTGGTGTCAGATAACCAGCCGTCACCTCGCACTCTCTTAGAGATGCATTCCATGGGCCACTTTTAGCAGCACCGTTCACCAAAATGGGACACTGCACCCAAAACCCTGTTAGCGTTGCTCTCCAGGCACAAAGCTCCTCCTTCGACAGCAACATTCAGATTCTGTACAGCAAACCCAGATATAGATTTTAAAATATATATCAAAGACTGAGATGAGAGCTGCCTTCAAAGTGCAGAGCTGGAGGGTTAGAAAAAAGAGAGGGAGGGAGAGAGCAAGAAAGACAGAGAGAAGGGAGGGTGATGGAGGAGGAGAGGAGCAGAGTGAGGGAGTAAACACAGGAGTAAACACACACACGCTGTAAGGACACCGGTGGTAAAGATACAGGTTTACTGTTGGGTTCCACTGCCGCCTTGTGGCCATAGCAGGAACTGAAACCTAAAACCTGACATCTTTGTATCGTGTCAGTTCTTAAAGTAACTTAAAAATAACTTCATCAATTACAAAATGCGATCGTGCAGCAGACCTTGTAAAAGGTGATGTTTAGATATGGATAGATTATTTGTCAATGTTAATGTCAACTTCATATATTATATTACATCTAAAACAACCTTAGCTGACCAAAGCGCTGCACAGGATCAACAAAAACATGGCAAAGCAAACTGTAAACAAATATAGAAAAGAAATTAAATGATAAGGTAACAGCACAATATAGAAAATGCAGGGGGGGTGCTGTGAAGACTCGATCACCTCTGCGTTCGTACCTCGATCATGGAACGTCCTCAAGCAACTGATTGGATCACCTAATTTTTTTTTTGGCAGGAGTGTGAAGATGTAGACCAGATAAACAAGATGGGGCCAGCCCATTTAAAATCTGAAACACAAGCAGTAACTTTTTAAAAACAATCCTAAACTGGACAGGAAGCCAGCGGAGGGAGGCCAGGACTGGTGTTCCGTGATCACCCTTTTGAACACCACGTAAAGGACGAGCAGACACCTTTTGTACGAGCCGGAGCCGACGAAGGGACGACTGTTCTAAACCAACGTCCATAAAGAGTTGCAATAATCCAACCGAGACATGATTAAAAACATGAACAACTCTCTTTTGAATCTTTGGTGGAGAGGTAATGATCTGTTTAAAGGACGGGGAACAAAATATGAGGGCAGTATGGTGAAAGATTGTAAATACTTCAAATGGAAGTGAAGAGCAAAACTGATTATTTAGAGGCTAAAAATGAGGAAAAACAACTTATCTTAAAGTAATAATATACACAAGAAAACTAACGAAAACTTATTTCGGTTGAACTACTGCCTCCAATATTTTGGATGAGAAGTCCTCTGAATTGAAACACTGCTTTTAGATTCTGTTGTACGTCATCTCATTGTCATCTCCTCCTCTTTTATAATCTATGCATATCTGTTTTCCATTTTCAGTTTATAGTTTTTTTGCTTATGTTTTGCTAAATTTTTACATTTATGTTATAATCTTCATTGGCAGTCAGTGTACATCTAGTGAAATGTAGTTAACATCGGCCCATCATAAATAGAAGTTTTTTAGGAGGGAATTCGTGCACTGACTCGGAGTGATTTTTGATTTGGGTCTTGACAACAGGGCACAAACTTTTTCCCAGACTTTACAGGTCTCGTGGTGAAATCAACACACTGACCATGTTTTATGGTAATAACATTAAATTACTGACGCGCCACCTCGTGGAAAGTTGTGAGAAATCGGCTGAAAGTGCTGCTGGGAGGCTTTCAAAATGTGTTTGTCTGGGATAAAGTCACTTCAAGCACTGTATTGTACACCCATTTATTATTGTTCTTATTGTAAGGATGCAATAAATGTTGTTAAAATGATTTGGTTTTACACTTTAATTTGTGCCATTAATCTCTCTTTATTTATTCTTTTTCTCTTCTAAACATCTTATTTTACTGTTAGACCTGTTTGTTCCTGTATCCTTCACCGTTTGTCCCTCTTTGCTCCTGGTCCCATTCTGTTGGGACAACTTTCAAGAGCGATCACACCTGATCTACGTGATTTGAATTGAGTTTTCTACGGTAACTCAATGGAATATATTAATCAACGCACACTGTTCTGCAAAAAGCGAAAGCAACAGATGCTCAAATGAGGGTCGAGCTGGGTACAAAGGTTTCCTGAAGTGATGCGATCTCAGCCTCCTCCGACGTCTAAATGCAGTGCAACGTTATAAAAAATCACCCACGTCCTCCTCCAGCACGTCCCTGCTCTGTGGATTCACAATCTGCACTAAAAATGCTCTGCAGGCTCTTAACAATACAAACATTTCAAATCCCACATTAACCACAGTCACTTTTCTTGTAGAGAAATTTCTAATGAATACTGCAGGCGAGAAAACACTTAAACGGTGTTTAATTACTCATAAACTTACTTTTACTATACATTTTTTCCACTACATGTTTTTTTTTTTCTTTTTTTGCATGATCTTTCTGCAAAATGAGCTGAAGCTGAAAACACAAAAAGTACATTACACATACAAAGTACTGTCATATTCCTTTATTAAGTGTTTAAATTCACCTTTATGACATTAATTTGGCTCACTGGATTCCTCTAGTTGTAAAAAGACACAGAAAAATACAGTGAATCTATTTTTACCATTAAAAATGATGCCAATTCAGCCAATAAACATGAAAAAAAATGATTTAACCCCATTAAAATCTTTTACGAATTCGACATGAATGAGCCAACGTTCACTGCAATCTAATTTAACTTTAGTCTCTGATTTCTAGGACTTGTGGGACTGATCTAATTAAACGAGCTATAGTTGTGCAAAAACAAAATAGTGAGGCACATAATGAGGAACAAACAGTGGGAGAAGAGCGATAATGAGGGCAGCTGCATATAGAGGTTATTGTTAAGTCATAGAGGCTCCTGCAGGAGAGGAACGTGGATTAATTTTTTTTAATTTAGTGCACATGACTCGTTATTTAGAAGTTTCATCTGGAATCAAACCTTTTAATGGCCTTTTCAAAACAGAAATGTGGGATTGCTTTTTTTTTGTTTGTTTGTTTGGCCCTTTTCTAACTGGCTTGAAGTCAACAAAGAGTCCCATATTGATGAATTATTAAACGAAAACAAAGGTAGGTTGGTTGGTTGTATTCACTTTATTAGCTTTAAACTATGTTTCCTATAAAATTTAGCACAAATTTTGACCGCATTCAGATAAACAATAAAAGAAAATACATATTTCCCAAATACATATTTCAGTTATTAAATTAATATCAGAAATGTGTGGACTACTAGCCAACTAATGTTAATAAATGACTACTACTGGTATGAGAATATTAGGTTAGTTCACCGAGATAGCCAGCAGGTGGCAGACTTATCATTAAGGAGGAAAGAGGAAGAGGAAATAAAAATGAAAAAAACTACAAATTACACAGTGGACACAAGTCACATGATCTCTCATCTTTTGTTCCTTTTTCATCACTGAACTTAGTTGCATTAAAACAACAACTTTCCTACCTCCCCCAACTGTAAAAACGTGATTGTTTTCAGAATTTTCTGTTTCCGTTCATGTTTTGTTTTGGGTTTTTTTTGTTTTTTTTGGCACAAATCATCCTTAAAAAACATCCTTAAGGAAACCCACTTAAAGTTTAAATGAGACCCTCTTATCAACATAATATACTGTAAGTGCTAGTTGTAAAATAAGGATTTCAATAATGTAAACAAAAACAATAATAAAAAAAACAGCCCCTCCTCCTCCTCTCCTCCCCCTCCCCCTCCTCCTCCTCCTCCTCCCCGTGCAGCCTGACGATGTGTCACTGGTTATTCCAACATGTGTGTGACACTGCAGACAGACGAGCCTCTCTCTAGTTGAGAGCACAGAGGAGAGAGAGAGAGAGAGTTGGAAATGTGGAAGGAAAAGAGAGGAGGGAGAGTGAGAGGTACCGGTGGAAAGATGGAAGCGGATGAAAGAAGAAAAGAGTAATAGAAGGAGGGAGAAGAGAGACGTATACAAACAAGGTGGGGTAGGAGAGAGGGTCGAAAAATAAAGATATGAGAGTACGTGGATTCAAATTAAGGAAACTAGTTCCTTAGTGCTCGATAGCTGCTGTCTTTGAGCGTTAGAGAGCTAAATGAAAAAGATGATTGCTGCTTTTAAGATAAATATGCTGTTGCCATTGGATCCTCTGTTGAATACGGAGGCATATTGCATTCGCTTTAAAAAGAAAAAAACTGCTGTTTTTCTTAATTAATGGGCTAATGTTTCATGAAAACTAAACAAATAGGCTGTTTTTCAAAAATGTACGAGACGATTTTCACCAAAAATAAAGGAAAATGATTTCTGCTCTGTTTTTTCCAAACTACAAGA
Source organism: Mola mola (assembly GCA_001698575.1). Classification (NCBI taxonomy): domain Eukaryota; kingdom Metazoa; phylum Chordata; class Actinopteri; order Tetraodontiformes; family Molidae; genus Mola; species Mola mola. Next base: position 4,107,956 of record KV751344.1, read on the forward strand.
CAATTTATCACCCCCCCAAAAAAAAAAAAAGGCTCAGTTTTTCTAAATTTCGGAGATCGTTTTTGAATGAAAACACATTGATTGTGCTGTTTTTTCTGAATTAACAGGAACATTTTAGATGAAAAAAGGTGAAAAGGGCTCTGTTTTTCTGAATTAAAGAGGGACGCACAAGAGAACCAGAGAAGCTTCCATCTCCTTCTTGAGAGCTCGATTTAATGGAAGCAAACGTCCCAGTTCGTCAGTTTAGTCCAGCTTTACTTTGGTTTGGGTTTGAGACACTGGGAGACATTCGGTCTATATTGATGGTTTTGGTAGTAGTTTGTCAACTTCGGATGTGCCAATTTTTTATCTAAACCCAGCAAATGAGTGCATTACAATATTAAGTTAAGAAGTTAGCTGGTGACTTAGTGGATTTAGCAGTTTAGACCTTTTTCAAAGCAGCCATTTTGACAAGAATTAGAGTCAAGTGCTGCTCTTGTTGGTGCCGGATCATTGGATAGGCTCCATTCTAAATGGAATGGAACCTAAAGTAATTATATTACTGGCATGTGTTCACCAGCGATTTCATGCCTCAAATGGTCTACACTGTCCACTAACACAGTTTTTCTGTGATACAGCGCAACTGTATGTGACGGCACTCGGAATTAAACGAAAAATGTAAGAAATATAAAATAAACAAAAAAACTTTGTTACTTCAAGTTTCTTTCTACAATTTCTACGCCTTTCCAAAGCATTTATTCTGTGCTGTGTTAATCTGCAAAATATGTTGACACTATTTTGGAATTAAAATTCACAAATTTGTCTTTCGTGAACCTGGGAAACGCCAATGCATCGTATAGCCTTGTCACACAAGGAAACCAAACTCAGCGCCGGAGTCATTTTCAAAAAGATGTCATTGGGAAATTGACCAGAAAATAGGTCTTAAGTTGAAAAATATCAGAGTTCTCCTTTAACAAACGGGGATGAGAGTGTTTTTGCTGGAAAAGCAAGTAAGTACATTTCTGACTTTAAGCCTTTTATCCAATTTGTTTGCTCTCTCTCGTTTATGTTGATGACAAAGTGGTTTCTGCCATCGCTGGAAAATCTGCAGAAGGAGAGAGGAAGGGAGGGAGGATATGAGACAGCTTACAACAATAATGAGTAAAAACAGCTGAAAATAAGACCCACCAGGAAACTAATCCCTTAGAGCCAGAGGAGGGGCTTTGTCTCACAATCAGAGAACTTTAAACCAGAAGTACAGTGACATTCGCCACTGAAAACAAGCAATCTCTTTTATTTAGACACACTTCCTCTCTCTGCCGGGCCAGCAGTATGTAAACAATCGGAGGGCCTGGCAAACAAGAAGACAATGATGTCATGGAAGAATGCTTTGCTGTAATGTGACATTCGTCTGGCAGTGTCTGTTATATATTAGTAAAAGAAATGAGAAATACGTAGTAAAAAAAAAAACAGATAAACGTGTGTAATTTAAATGTATGGAAACTTAGAGGGGTCACATGAGTAACTATGTTTTTTACTTTAATTACAGTACTACATGTTGACTGTGTAATTACTGTGTCTAAAATTTAAAAAAAAATTAATTAACATTATTTTAAAAACTTGTTTTTAATGAAATCAGTCAAAATTGTCTGTATTGTCTCGTCTGTAACCACAACTGTACTGTTCTGATGAATAAAAGATGCACAAGGCCAAACATCTGCACTGGATTACTTACCACAAATGTATTTCAGCAGTTTCACAAACAGTTTACGTAGCGAAAAACTATTAGGATTTTCCCAAACAATTAAAGAGGATTTTTTCAGCAGTGTAAACACCCATAAAACACTTACAACTATCACAAACAATATTATTATTCTCAGTCAGAGGAGATATTTATGTTGTCATATCAAAAAAGCAACCTTAAAACATCCCTGTCTCGTAAAATCTCGATCTAATTCTCTTCAGACCGTAATGAGGCTGCAGATGCTGGACCCTCGACATACTGGAGCAGAACTAAATAGTGTTAACAATGTTTTAATGAAGTTCCTCTGAGTGTACGAGGTAAACGTATTCAAGAGCTGCTGCCGGGGCTGAGCAGTATGTGGTGAAACCCGGCTGAGGGAGACACTTCAATTAACTCTGCTGAGCAACAGACAGGGGACGACACTGTTGCTATCTGGGCCTGCAGCTGCCTGCGGGCTGGAAACGCAGGACAATGAGGATGCTGGTTTGAGTCTGACCAGGACGGGGAAAGGCACTGTCTTTCTAACAAAAAACAGTCGTGGGCGTGCTCTTTCATTGCCCCTTCAAGAGATTTTTACAACAGTTTAGTATTTCAGCATGCAATGATTGGAATTTCCTGCCAATCAACACTATCCACTGTTGGTTTTCCAAAAATCTGAAAACCTCTTAGAGTAAAGCTGATTAACA
>KV751344.1:4128400-4139260 GCA_001698575.1 Mola mola
GGGGAGTGGTTGATGGTGGTCGTCCCGGACAGGCAGCAGAAGAGTCAGAGGGGGGATGAGCTTGGCCTGCAGTGTCAAATCTATTAAAAAACAGATTCAGTTCGTTGGCCCTGTCAACGCTGCCTTCAACTCCTCTGTTGTTGTTCGTTCTGAAGCCAGTGATGGTCCTCATTCCACTCCAGACCTCTCTCAGATTGTTCTGCTGGAGTTTCCACTCCAGCTTCTTCCTGTATTTCTCCTTAGCCTCCTTGATTCTCACCTTCAGTTCCCCCTGTATTGTTCTCATCTCCTCCCTGTTGCCAGCTCTGAAAGCTCTCTTCTTCTCATTGAGGAGGATTTTGATGTCCTTAGTTACCCATGGCTTGTTATTTGGATAACAATGGACAGTCCTGGTTGGGACGATGGAGTCCACACAGAAAGTGATATAGTCTGTGATACACTCTGTGAGCCCATCAATGTCCTCCCCATGCGGCTCGCAGAGTGCCTGCCAGTCTGTCACCTCAAAACAACCCTGCAGTGTCTCGTACGCCTCCTCTGACCATCTCCGCACTGTCCTTGTGGTCGCAGGTTGACTCCTCACCAGAGGCACATAACAGGGGTTGAGGTGCACAAGGTCTGACCTACCCAGAGGGGGGAGGGGGGAGCAGCTGTATGCATCCTTGGCGTTAGCATACAGTAAGTCCAGGGTTCTCTCCTCTCTTGTAGGACGGCTCACATCATTCTGGATCAAATTAAACCAACATCCACCCAATCAGGTTACGTTCCACTGGTCATGTGACGCCGATGCCAGCCAGCTCAGAATCCTGAAACTATGGTAACTAAGACAAAAAACTGTGCTTGGTGAGTGTATTAACTCTTCTATTTGCCATTTGTGTGGTTTGTTCAGATTTTTTATTGAATACCCCTATGGTATATAAAACATGATGAAATGCCCACTAGTATGTCTTTCCAGAACGCTATTAAGCCACATTTCCATCAAGCAGTACCTCAGTTGGCTTCATTACGGAACACTTGGGAACAGTAAGACCATTACAGGTGTGCGTTTCACTGGTGATCGTACCATTACCTGGTAGCCTGACTGGACCAGCTACGTAATGTCACATTATAGAAACAAGACACAGCATATTTCTCTGATAAAGTCAATATAGAAATCGTAACAACCAACATAGGAAACAATGGAGGACATCCAGCATTTCCTGTTTTGTAATGTTGGCATATGCCGATTTATCACAAAAAGCAGACAGGCTCTGTTTGAGAAAAGGCTCCAGGCTGCAAGGAGAAAGATGGCCTAACTGTTGCAGGGAAGTGACAATTCTGTGTAAGCCCTAGGGGCTGTTGTCGGGATAACATCTTCTATTCTGGTATTGGGAATACAGACTTCCAGTTGGAAATTTGGGCAAGATGATAGAAACGCAATAAAAAGCAGACCCGAACTGAATCGTACCGCTTGGTGGAAACGAGGCTTAAAGTGCCCTCTAGGCTAGGATTCCCTTCCATTAAACAAAATGAAATAACATGCCCACTTAGTAGGGGTGAAAGGAATGACAAAAATATATGATTTTTTTTTCTTTCACATTATCACAATCAAAATTTTATCCTAATTCTGTCCCATGTTGATTTTTAAGATTATTGTGCAAATTACTGAATAGCTAACCAAATTAATTTCTCCATTTTTCTTTTTTCCATTTTTCAGTTTTTGAAAATCCAAACCAGTTCCATATTTTGGAGATAAGTGTTCCTTTAAGGGACTAGCCCTTTGGATTTTGTTTTAAAACATGATTTCATGCCTCGACTCAAATTAAAACTGGAGGGGATTAAGAAGTCCAAGGCACTACCTTGAGCTCGCTATGTTTGGTTTATTTGTGTGCCTCAAGGGAAGGAATGAAACAGACTGCCAAATAGTGTGATTTGGCTGTGATAAAACCTTTGGACTTGTCCATGTATGAGCATAGAACTGTAAAATATTCTACGATCTCTCTGTACTGGCAGATGGCTGATACGTGAAAATCCCTCACAATCTTTTTTTGGTCATATCCAAGGTGCATTTCAAGTACATAAAACACGATAAAATGCCCTCTGAGTTGAAACAACATGGTGCTCACCAAATACAGCCCTTTTAATAATTCTCATCCCTGCCCCACAATCATCCTGAGGTCTCCACTGGGCTCCGCAGCCAGAACACGGCTGAATATCAGACATGGATCAGACAGCCTCTCAGACCAGTGGAGGCGCAGAACAGAGGTGATCTACAGTGATGAATATAGCAGGAGGGGGGCATAAGAGAGGTTATATGGCAAAGGAGAGAAAGAGAGTTGGGCATCAAAAGCAAGGGGAAAACTCCTTTATTGCTACTGTAAGCCTTCATGAATTTATCTTTACATTTTTTCCATAGACTAAATTTGTGGTAAATGTATTCATGCGTGTTAATCAGTGACCAACTATCAATAAGCAAACACAGAAACAAAGACAGGCATCAAGACAAACATGCTTAACTTGATGCTTTTACCCACAATGGTAAAGCAATGTCACTGTGGGCGGAGCTGAACAAAGAAATATAGTATTTAAAGTGTAGTCCAAAGTGAAGACAGCGAAGGCAAAATGGCTCTCCACCAGTTTCTGTGCTGTTTGGCTGTGATGATCTTTCTCTCATCCAAAGGTACGACAGACAATTTGATTTTACTTTATAATATTATACGAAAAGGTGGAAAAAATATCAAACTCTCATGTAACTTTCCTTAAGTTAATGAGAGGGCTGAACAATTCTCTACTAAAAGTACAAATTTTCTTTCTAAAAGCTACTCTAAATAACACATTAACTTACTTAATGATTTATAAACTCTCACATGATTAAATTACAGAGAGTAATAACTGTTAAATTTATTTAAGTGGCTCTTATATTTTACCTTTCTGCCTTTCTGTCTTTTGAACTTCTGAATTTGAATCAATCCTCTCATTGTTTCACAATGCTACAAAACCATGCATTTAAAGGTATTTCACAGACAGACAAAAATAATAAAAAGTTCTTTAGTCATTGTGGTATTCAAAGAATTCCAGAACAATCACTGTAATGTGTACTAGTGAAATCTTAAAATTTGATGACTGGCCCTCATGATTTGGTGGACAAAGAATACACTAAACCCAAGAGAACAGGAGGTGTCCAAAGGTTGAACTATGTCCATTTTTTTCTCATCATTGTCCTTTTGAGTAACACTGTTCACCTAAAGTTTAATCTCTATTGTGCGTTTTCTAAAAACAACAAACAGTGAGTCATTTGATGAAAGATTGCAGAGGGAAATATGCAGTGTAGTATAAAGAGGGATTCAGCAAAAGTCAGCGTGTCAGTTTTACATTTAATTTTCATCTGCTGTGGTTTTTTTGTCACGCATCTTCTGCCTCACCCTGATGACAATTGCTTTATGGATTTCTCTGTTTCTCTATCTTTCAGGAAGTCATGCACAACAGAGTAAGCATTCAACATGAAAAATTATTTTTTTTTTAAAGTTTTCTATTGTTTGATATTGTATTGTGTGTATGCATTTCAACTTTGGGGATATATCATGTCTGCTATGAGGTTTTGTTGCTGAAACATGTTTGACTCTCCTCTTTTCTGTCAGCATGTGCCTCTTTATCATCTAACAACAGAATTATTGGAGGTGACGATGCATCTCCAGGAGAGTGGCCTTGGCAAGTCACTTTACAGCTCGATTCTAATCACTTCTGTGGAGGGTCCCTTATATCCGACCAGTGGGTGCTGACAGCTGCTCACTGTATAGATGCGTAAGGAATCCCTGATATGATTTTCCTGTTTGGCTTGTTACTGTGCATCTTCTGTATGTGATGTAAATATTAAAAGTAAGCAAAAACAAATTCGACAAAAACATAAAAGTATGTCAAAACATGGCAATCAAAGAAGATATATACTAATAACCAGCAGATAGCAATAACTGAGGACTTGAACCAAGAATAAGAAGCAACCGGAGGCGAGCTCCGCCAGCGGCCTGTGGTGGACACCGCAGGCTGGCAGTAGGCTTGGCGGCGGCATCAGTCTGACTGCACAGCAGTGAATAATGGTTGTTTCCAATTTGCAAGAACAATGATAAAACACCAACTTTGCACTCTAAAAGTGACTAAATCTTTGTCAGCCATTTTTTCAGAATATACGTTAAAGACACACCCAAAAAAATACACTGTTGTCATTTCTTAACCATTAGCTGTGTTGGCCGCTGTTAGCTGGTCAGCTCCCAAAAACTTGCATTTACATAGATTTAGGCCATTTGGCAGATATAAGAAATACTCAACAAATATTAAAAACTATAGTGTAAAAAATCAATACTCCCACTAACGAAATAATAGCAAAAATGTACATCCTTCCTGCTTGTTTTGTGTACTTACATCGTCACTTGACATACACCAGCATGAAAGGGAACATTTCTTCATTGCGCTTATCCAACACGCCCATTTGTTTTGCTCTGAAAAGCTAAAGTTCTAATGTGACACCTTGTGGAAAACCACGCCTAAATTAACTCCAACCAATTCTTTTGAGCTAGTTTAAAACAAGAAAATCTATGGAAACAACATGGGATAATTCAATTATAAAGCTGTTATTGTCTCTTACAATGATAGTTAAAGAGGATTTTAAGCGCATTTAGAGGATCTTCTGGAGTATAAGAGTCTGGAAAACATTTCTTAATGCATTTCATATACCCTGGCCAGGGGATCCATAAAACTCGCCCACCACATTACTTTACAAGTACAGGCCCCGACTTCATACGGGCTGCCAGATGACAGGCAATCAGTGGGACTGTTACATTGCTGATTGGCATGACTTTACCAATTTTAGCCACATGGCCCCCTAGAGTCACCTAAAGGGTAAATGAAGAGGCGTTAAGGAGAAGCTAAAGGATTTAGCAACAAAAAAGCATAAGGATAAGAAAAGCAAAAATTACACATATAAATCTTTAAATCAAAATCTTTATTCTTAGTTTCATTTGTGAATCCTGTATTTGATTTCTCTTTTAAAAGTGCATTTTTCCATTTTCACTATATGAGTTTGAATTCATTAATGTGCTTTCAAATGGTGTAAAAACTAACTTTACTTACTTTACTTACTTTACTGTGAAAAGTGAATTATAAAACCCATTTGCAATGTTAACTATTGATGGAATAATAGTTTTGTTTGTTTTTTACAGTGTAATTCCTCTGTTTATTGCCCTTTAAAACATTCTGAAAGATTAATAAATATTTGATTTACTCTGTTAATTCATAGATTAATAGGTTAAACTACAAACACATGTATTAATTCCCATTTTATAGTAGAATTATGTATTAATTAAGGAAATGCTTGATAATTACTTCCATGACACTTGTGGTCCTCCTGGACTCTCTGGTGTCCGTTTATTCAGTGCAACAATATGTGAGCAGTAATTTCATTTAACTGTATGATTTTAGTGTAAACATCATTCAAGATCCCACAAGTAGTACAAATAGGTAATCAGATCAGACGAGATTTTTTCTTTTTTTTAATGCAGAAAGAATTATAAAATCTTTTTGAATCTTTGAAATTTTTGAATCTTTGTCTTCAAGAGTTACAACACAATGTATGGGCACAACATTGCTTAAGTAAAAGTATAATAACACTAAATACGTACTTTATAATTACTGGTAATAAGACTCCACAAGTAGTGCTAATAATACAGATAGGTAATAGGTCCTTTGTATTTGAAGGCCAGATCAGATACAGATCAGGTCCAGTTAGTTTTATTCACAGATGTGCTTCTCTAACCAGTAAAAAACTTTTTTTTTACATCTTTGTCTTTAAAAAGTGACACGAACAACACAACAGTCTTTCTGGGCCGTCACAACGTCTCAGGTCCAAACCCCAATGACGTGTCACGGAAAGTTGAAGACGCCGTGTGCCATCCGGACTATGACGTCTTTACCTTCGACAACGACATATGTCTTTTGAAGCTGTCGGCCCCTGTGAATTTTACGGACTACATTTATCCGGTCTGCTTAGCCGCAGCAAACAGCACTTTCCACAGTGGGACCAGCAGCTGGGTCACCGGTTGGGGTGTAACTGAAAATGGTAAGAACACAGACTCTGCAATCAAAGAGAAAGATTGCAGTTTGACTTTATCATAAAATTCATAAAGAATGAGTTTAAGTCAGCAAGTCTGCCATAGATGTGATTCTGCCATGGTGATAATGTTTAAATTATCATGGTTGTCTTACAGCTTCAAGGTACACTTTCTGTTTCTTTTCTTGTCATTTCTCACCTTTGAAATATCTCCAATTAGTTTACAATCCCGACATCCTTCAGGAGGTGGAAGTACCGGTAGTGGGAAACAATGAATGTGAATGTGCCTATCCTTCTGGTATCACGGACAACATGATCTGTGCCGGGCTCAGACAGGGAGGGAAGGATTCATGTCAGGTAACCAACATGCTTTGTATTAGTTATGTAAAGTATTTTGTGACTACTGGAGGAGAAATGTAATTTAGAAGTAGGAAAGCAAGAAGTAGATCAGCTGCAGGATAGTGACCTTGAAAATATGTGGTCTTCTACCTTCTTTCAAAGACTTTGACTGAACTGAATGCCAAAAGCACCTACTATAAACTAATAATATTCATGTTTACTGGTTTGTCTTTGTCTACCTGAATGCATGGCCCATTCTTAGTTTAGTCTTAGGTTTTTACAAGTATGCGTCTTAGTTTTAGTTTAGTTTCACATATGATAATTTTAGTTTTACTCCAGTCTAGTGTAGTTTTTAGTTTAGCCTCTCAATATTGATGGTCCCACATGTTTGGTTGCTGATTCTTTGCTGCAAAGGTTATTAAGGTAATTTAATGATGTCTGACAGAAACATAAAATGACCAAATTTTACAGAGCAGCCAAATCGATTCCATATATGTATAATGGGCTTGTTAGATAAGTCAGCATTATAACAGTAATTGTTACATATTTCCATTTGTTCATATTAAAGATCAAAAAACAATTATAATGCCCGTCAAGTGATGTCTCTGATTGATTTTGTGTGAACAAGCACTTTACAGAGCTAATCACTGATTTCTTTCCACAGGGTGACTCGGGTGGGCCAATGGTGACCGAAGACATGAATAGTTCGGTCTGGCTCCTGATTGGGGTCGTGAGTTTTGGTGAAGGCTGCGCTCTGCCTATGTTTCCCGGAGTTTACACACGTGTGACAAGGTACCAGGAATGGATCACCAATGTCACCGGCACCAGCCAGCCAGGTTTTGTTAGATTCAACTCACCGGGTGTTGACAGTGACGAAGGCTACGTCTGTCCAACGACACATCTTCCCACAACTACCACAGATTTCAGCATATTTGGCAGCAGTGAAAGTGTGTTCCACTTCTCCCATTTCACCCACTTCACTCCTCTCTGTGTTCTAGTTCTTTCACTCTATGTACTCGCTGGCAATGCTTAAAGAGTGAAACTCTTCCCGTTCTGTGCTCAAGTTTTACTTATACACATCTGAAGGATTATCAGTAGCAGAAAGTCTTGATTAATCATGGTTAGAATAAAACTGCAGCAATTTCACAAATCATTCCTAGCAAGTTAAAGAGGAACTTAACCATGGACAAACAACATGGTGCTGGTCAGAAATGTGTCCGAATGTCGCATCTGTAAGAATACCCAACGGTGAGGTTTTAAGTAAACCACCACTGGGGGGAGGCAACAATAACCTGTAAGGTGGCCTGTTGAGTTACTATTTAACCTTTGTGATCAATGAATTTTTCCAGGTGAAAAAATCTGTATTCTCATAAAGCTGTCAACTTTAAATAAAATTGCAGGGGGTTTGGTTGTGTTAACATTGACACTATAATAAATGTATAATCTACAGTGCTTGTCTACAGTGTCTTGATTTTTATATCATCCTGTGAAGAAACGTTGGTTGGCAGACACAGAACAGAGTATTTTGGCAACTACATCCACAGTACAAATACTATTACAGTAAACACCATGTCAGTTTTTATGTCATGTCTCTTTATCATTGTCTTTTTTCTTTTGTTAACTTCATCCTTTCAGGAAATTAGCAAGTGGTGGAGTAAAGAAACTTAATGATAATTAACAATAACTGAGTTCTTCCTTAAGGATAAGCACATCCACTTGCCTCTGTTTGCTTTCTCATCCATCTAGTTGCGAGTGTGTGTGAGTTCATACTCAAGGCCACACACGCACAGTCATTTTCCAACACTTTATACATTACATAGATTTATATATTTATTTCATGGAGATTTAAATCTAACCATAACCCAGTCTTTCCCCTAACTAGTCATGGCTAACGTTGGAGACTTGAGTTTGATCCCCATTCGGAAAAGTCCTCACAATTTTACTATGTAAGCAGCCCATATAATAGCTTACTAATGGAATGAAAGTTCACACACCATCAAAACTGTATGAATCCTCTGAAGCCCCTTTCAGCTTCTCCTCTGTCTTCTCTTTCCACTATTATATGAATCTGCTCTCTAAGAAAAACTCATATACAAACTATCCTCATGTCATGTTCCCAATGTGAGCTTTACAGACAGAAAGATGGGTGATGTGTGTGTGTGTGTGTGTGTGTGCTCATCAGAGAATAAAAAAGTGTAAAAGAAAAAGAAGAGGAAAAAATCCTGAAGGAACTGGAAAATCAACACTTTTCTGCACATTTACTGTATTTTATGACAGTACATGTGCTGTCATATTTTTTTTTTATATTTATGCCCACGTGATGACAGGGGGCCCACCCTCCTCACATGGGCCCACCATCCACAGGAGGAGCCGTAGGGGTCCAGTGCAATGTGGATTGGGTGGCAGTCAAAGGCATTGGCCTTAGCAGTCCAATCCCCGGCTGCTGAAGCTGGCTACCGGAACATGGAACGTTAATTCTCTAGTGGGGAAGAAACCTGAGCTTGTGTAAGAGGTTGCAAGATACTGGCTAGATATAATCAGCCTAACTTCAACACACAACTCCAGTTCTGGAACCAGTCTTCTTGAGAGGGGTTGGACTCTTTTCTTTGCTGTAGTCGTCCCAGGTGAGAGGCGGTGAGCAGGTGCGGGCTTATTAATAGCTCCCCAGTTCTCAGCCAGTCTGTTGGAGTTTACCCCGGTGGATGAAAGGGTCGCTCACCTGCACCTTCAGGTTGGGGAATGGGTCCCGTCTGTGGTTTGCGCCGATGCGCCAAGTAGCAGTTCAGAGAACCCATTCTTTTTGGTAGACCTTGGAACAAGTTCTGGAAAGTCACTCCATTGTCCGTACTGGGAGACTTCAACGCTCATGTGGGCAATGACAGCAAGAAATGGAGGTGTGTGATCAGGAGGAACGGCCTGCCCGATCTGAACCCAAGTGGTGTTCAGTTATTGGATTTCTGCGCAAGCCGCAGTTTGTCCATAACTAACACCATGTTCAGCCATACGAGTGTCGATACGTAAGTGCACCTGGCACAAGGACACCCTATGCCAACAGTCAATGATTGACTTTGTAGTCATATCATCTGATCTGCGACCGTATGTGCTGGACACTCTGGTAAAGAGAGGAACATAGTTGTCAAATGGTCACCACCTAGGGGTGAGTTGGATTAGGGGGTGAAGGAGGATGCCAGACAGACCAGGCAGGCCCAAACATTTCGCGAGGGTCTGCTGGGAAAATCTGGCTGAGGACCCTGTCAAAATGGTCTTCAACTCCCACCTCCAGCAGAGCGTCAACCTGAGTGGGTCATGCTCCACGCTGCCATTGCCGAGGCGGCTGCTCGAGGCTGTGGTAGCAAGGTTGCTGGTAATAGTCTTGGCAGTAACCCCAGAACCCGCTGGTGGAAACCAGAGGTGAAAGGGGCTGTCAAGCTGAAGAACGAGACCTACAGGGCATGACTGCCTTCTGGGACTCCTGAGGCAGCAGTGAGCTACCGGCAGGCCAAGCGATCTGCGGCTCGGGCAGTCGGGGAGGCAAAAAAACTGTTGTGGGAGGAGTTCGGTGAGGCCATGGAACAAGACTTCCAGTCGGCGCCGTAGAAATTCTGGCAAACTGTCCGAAGGGTTGAAGGGGAAAGCGGAACCCCGTCCACGTGGTCGTCAGTGCGGGAGGGAAGATGCTGACCTCAATTGAGGGTATAGTTCGGAGGAAGCAGAGCCAGAGGACTCTGGGGTGGACTTTCTCATCACTAGGGTCGAGGTCAGTAAGGTTGTTAAACAACTCCGCAGCAGCAGGCCCAGGGGTGGATGAGATTCGCCCCAAGTTCCTCAAGGCTCTGTATGTTGTAGGGCTGTCCTGGCTGACACGCCTCTGCAACATTGCATGGTCATTGGGGACAGTGCCTTTGGAGTTGGAGACAGGGGTGGTGGTTCCCCTTTTTAAGAAGGTGAACCAGAGGGTGTGTTCCAACCACTGGGGGATCACACTCTTCAACCTCCGTGGGAAGGTCCTTCTTTAAGTCAAACCTTTAGACTCAATCAGAATCAGAATCAGAATCAGAATACTTTATTTATCCCCCAGGGAAAATTGTTTCTTTACAGGTGCTCCTTGTAAGCATAGAAGAGATAGGTTTAAAAATATATAAAAAACAAAATATATATAAAAGGAGTATGTACATTAATAAAAATAAAGAGTATATACAGAGTATATACACTATATACAGTAAGGTGTGAACTTCAAAGAGTATATACAGTAAGGTGTCAACGGTGTAAAATAAATAAATGTGCGACAGAAAATAAATAGTGTATGAGAACTGCAGTATAAATATGAATGATCTGAGGGAGTGAAAAGGTCCAAGAGCCATTCAGAGGGAGGAATTGTACAGTTTGATGACCACAGGCAGGAATGATTTCCTGTGGCGTTCAGTCTTGCACTTAGGTGGGATAAG
>KV751344.1:4141053-4152541 GCA_001698575.1 Mola mola
TGAGGTGCACAAGGTTGTGGTCTGACCTACCCAGAGGGGGGAGAGGGGAGCAGCTGTATGCATCCTTGGCGTTAGCATACAGCAAGTCCAGGGTTCTCTCCTCTCTTGTAGGACAGCTCACATACTGAGTGAAGTTGGGCAATGTTGCTGCCATGGTGACATGGTTGAAGTCACCCGAGATAGTGATGAATGCACTCGGGTGTTGAGTCTACAGACGGGCTACGGCAGAGTGAATGATGTCACATGCCGACATCGGGTTGGCGGAGGGGGGAATGTAAACAGCTACGATAACGGCGTGTGAAAACTCCCTGGGCAAATAATATGGCCTGAGCCCAGCAGCCAACAGTTCAATGTCCGGGCAACAGATCCGTTACCTGATGGTAATGTGACCAGGATTACACCAGCGGTTGTTGACGAGAACAGCAAGTCCCCCTCCTTTACGCTTACCGCTCTCGGTGCGATCCCGGTCAGCCCGAACAGTCTGAAAGCCACTGATGGAGACGTTGTCGTCGGGTGTGTCATGGTGCAGCCATGTCTCTGTAAAGCACATCAGACTGCACTCCCGGTACTCCCTCTGACTCCTGACGAGTGCTGTTAGCTCATCTGCTTTATTTGCCAGTGACCTCACGTTGCCCATGATGAGAGAGGGGAGACACAGCTTATATCTCCTCTTCTCCATAAGCCTCCGTTGTCTCGACCCATCTCTTTTCCTCCGCTGTTTCTGTCCTCCCCTGCATCCTCTGTGTGTTTTCCTCCAGATTTCAGCAGGGATCTCTGATGTTCTGGCTGACAAGCCGGCCGGCCTCAGTGCGATCAGCTGATCCCTGGAGTAAACAATGCGGCCATGAATTCGCTGCGCGGCGGTGCTGAGTCCCAGTAAGAGTAGCAATTCCGTAAAAGCGAAGAAACAGACCAGAACTCTCACGACCAACATGTTCGGAGAGGACACAGCTTCAAGAAGTAAGAGCAACACGTTGAGAAAAACTAAGACGAAGAAAAACTATGAAAACTAAGAAAACAAACAGGAGCGACTGCAACAGGCTGCACGCACGGTCGGCACATGCGCACTTAGAGGAGCAATGTGATTTTTGTCCTGGCCAAGGAACGCTGGACCATCTCTATACCCTCGCGAGGGTACTGGAAGGGGCATGGGAGTTTGCCCAACCAGTCTACATGTGTTTTGTGGATCTGTAGAGGGCTTATGTCCCTCAAGGTGTCCTATGGGGGATGCTTTGGGAGTATGGGGTAGCTGGCCTTTTGTTATGGACAATTCGATCTCCCTCTTGTCGGAGCCAGAGCTTGGTTCGCAATTTCGGCAGTAAGTCAGACTCGTTCCCAGTTAGGGTTGGTCTCCGCCAGGGCTGCCCTTTGTCACCGGTTCTGTTCATAATTTTTATGGACAGAATTTCTAGGCGCAGCCAAGGGGTGGAGGGAGTCAAGTTCGGTGGCCTCCGGATTCCATCTTTGCTTTTTGCAGATGACTTGGACCTGTTGGCCTCATCGAACAGTGACCTCCAGCTCGCACTGGGACAGTTTGTTAAGCGGCGGGAATGAAGATCAGCAGCTCTATAATCTGAGGCCATGGTTCTCAGCCGGAAAACGGGGGATTGTTCACTCAATGTCGATCGCCAAGTGGAGGAGTTCAAGTATCTCGGGGTCTTGTTCATGAGTGAGGAGAAAATGGAGCGGGAGATTGACAAACGGATTGGGGCGGTGTCGTCAGTGATGCGTCTGTTGTGGTGAAGAGAGAGCTGACCCAGAAGGCAAAGCTTTCAATTTACCAGACATTCTACGTCCCAATTCTCACCTATGGTCATGAACTCTGCTTAGTGACCAAAAGAACGAGATCACGAATATAAGCCGCCAAAATGATTTTCCTTCGCAGGGTGCCTAGGCTCAGCCTTAGTGATAGGGTGAGGTGCTTGGAAAGCCGAGAGGAGCTCGGAGTAGAACCGCTGATCCTGCATTGAGAGGAGCCAGTTGAGGTGGTTCGGGCATCTGGTCAGGATGCCTCCTGGACGTCTCCCTGGGGAGGTGCTTCGGGCATGCCAGTCAGGGAGGAGACCCCAGGGGAAACCCAGGACACGCGGTAGAGATTATATCTCTCGGCTGCCTTGGGAACGTCTTGGTATCCCCCCGGAGGAGTTGGTGGAAGTGGCCGGGGAGAGGAACGTCTGGATCTCCCTTCTCAGACAGCTGCCCCCGCGACACGGATCTGGATAAGCGTCTGCATAAAGGAAATGTTTCACTTCCTTTCTACCAGCTTAGTAGTATTTATGCTAGTATGTAGGTATGTATGTGTAACATAACAAAAGAATAAAACAGTATTAATTGTTTGCATGTGCTTTCATTTGAGAAGTTGTAAATGTGTTAGAGAGAAGGCTTATGAACTTTTAACTTTTAAATTTTCCAACTTATATACTTCAGGTAATGAAAATCGAAGTACAGAAACACAATTTCTCCAGTTAAAATACGTTTTTTGTGATTTTTATGTCAACATTTATATCAAACTCAATTTGAGTCAAGGAAGCGCTACTACCATCACATTATTTTTTTTTTCTTGCAACAATGTGGGTTTGTGGTTTTGAGTATTTATACACTGCAGTAAAATTAGTGTTAACTAGTTTTAACACAGCGCTTCTAGCGCTGTTGCCTCACAGCAAGAAGGTCCTGGGTCTGATTCCCGGGTCAGGGCGTTTCTGTGTGGAGTTTGCATGTTCTCCCTGTGCCTGCGTGGGTTTTCTCCAGGTACTCCTGCTTCCTCCCACAGTCCAAAAACATGCAAACTGGGGATTAGGTTAATTGGTCACTCTAAATTGCCCGTAGGTGTGAATGTGAGTGTGGATGGTTGTTTGTCTCTATATGTCAGCCCTGCGATGAACTGACGACTTGCCCAGGGTGTACCCCGCCTTCGCCTGAAGATGCTGAGATAGGCTCCAGTCAACCCCCCCGCCGCAACCCCTAACAGGATAAGCGGTAGAAAATGGATAGATGGATAGTTTTAACAGTGTTGGTTACTTCAGACTGGCAGAAGAAACTTTTAAAACAACATTGTGGTAGCTACAGCATCAATGTCCTCATTGCTTACTGCACGTCAAGCTGAAATGAAGCAACATTATCATTCCATTTCTTCTTGATGAAATGTTTTTCAGTAGCTATAAATTTACTGTAAACTCAGTTAACCAGGCAGCTAATGTTAGTCCCATCAGCTGACTCACCCCTGGGGAGCCAGGCACTAAACTCAGCATAGAAAAAGAAAGAGACCTCTACCGTCGTTCATGTCAGTTGCTGTGTTCGGTGCCACTTGGGTTATGTTTGAAAATTTAATCAGCTGCATGAGACCTCCCAGTTAGGCATCTAGCTGCATTCAGCACTAATGCTAATAGCTATTGCTAATCTCCCTCTCTACCCCACCACGCAAAAGCCAATATGTCATATTATTACATAGTTCTGCATCCAATAGTAAAGCGTTCTCAAGAGACAAACAAACAAACTCTCCCATTTGGTGATGTCATGCATTTCCTTTGGCAGCTGAGAGAAAACTACCAGCTGGGAAATCACTGAGTTTTCCACAGGTGAATTCTGCTTCTAATACCACAGGGAGTTAAATCGGCTGAAACGCCTAAACCTCATGGATCATTTTGTTTGAACAACTTCAACAAGATTGACATTCAGTTTTTGGTCAGAGGAAGAATGTAGCTTCCCAGAGAATCAAGCTGGAAAACAGAAAACCAGACACCTGCCCCGCACACACTACTCTGAGTGACAACTTCCAAAGTTAACTGCAAACACTGCCAAGTCAGACAAACAGGTCAAACAGCTAGTTTCAAAAGTGTGATAAGTTCAGTATCAAGGAGTGTGTCGGTACTTGAAGTCACCTTTAAATAATGAATTCTGTGTTGTTTTCATATGATTACACAATCATGGTGATGTCTCCACTCGGCTGTGCGGCCAGAACACGGCTGGACATCAGACGTGGACCAGACGGCCTCTCAGACCAGTGGAGGCCAGTTTGATGGCAGGAGGCGCACAACAGAGGTGATCTACAGTGATGACTAATAGCAGGATGGGGGCATAACAGAGGTAACTTGGCAAAGAGAGTTGGCCAATTATCTTCTTTACATTTTTTTAATGGACAAAATTTGTGGTAAATGCATTTGTGTGTGTTAATCAGTGACCTGCTACTGATGACTGAATACAGAAATCAAGACAGGCATCAAGACAAACATGTTTGACTTGATGCTTTTGATTAAGATCTGACCATAAGGAAATGTTTGTGAAAATAAAATCAATGTCACTGTGGGCGGAGCTGAACAAAGAAATATAGTATTTAAAGTGGAGGGCAAAGTGAAGACAGCGAAGGTAAAATGGCTCTCCACCAGTTTCTGTGCTGTTTGGCTGTGATGATCTTTCTCTCATCCAAAGGTACGACAGACAATTTGATTTTACTTTATAATATTATATAAAAAGGTGGAAAAAAATATCAAACTCTCATGCAACATTGCTTAAGACGATGTGATGTCTGTACACTTCTCTACTAAAAGTACAAATTTTCCTTTTAAAAGCTACTCTAAATAACACATTAACTTACTTAATGATTTATATACTCCCACATGATAAATTACAGAGAGTAATAACTGTTAAATTTATTTAAGTGGCTCTTATATTTTACCTTTCTGCCTTTACCTGTCTTTTGAACTTCTGAATTTGAATCAAGCCTTCTAAAAACAACAAACAGTGAGTCATTTGATGAAAGATTGCAGAGGGAAATATGCAGTGGAGTATAAAGAGGGATTCAGCAAAAGTCAGCGTGTCAGTTTTACATTTAATTTTCATCTGCTGTGATTTTTTGTCACGCATCTTCTGCCTCACCCTGATGACAATTGCTTTATGGATTTCTCTGTTTCTCTATCTTTCAGGAAGTCATGCACAACAGAGTAAGCATTCAACATGAAAATTTTTTTTTTTTTTAAAGTTTTCTATTGTTTGATATTGTATTGTGTGTATGCATTTCAACTTTGGGGATATATCATGTCTGCTATGAGGTTTTGTTGCTGAAACATGTTTGACTCTCCTCTTTTCTGTCAGCATGTGCCTCTTTATCATCTAACAACAGAATTATTGGAGGTGACGATGCATCTCCAGGAGAGTGGCCTTGGCAAGTCACTTTACAGCTCGATTCTAATCACTTCTGTGGAGGGTCCCTTATATCCGACCAGTGGGTGCTGACAGCTGCTCAATGCTTGTTTACGTAAGGAATCCCAACATGTGTGAATCCTGTGTTTAATCTCTTCTTTAAAAGCGCATTTTTGAAAAACACTTTTCACTTTTCACTATATGAGTTTGAAATCATTAATTTGCTTTAATGTGAATTCATTAAAGTACTTATAGACTGTGAAAAGTGAATTATAAAACAAATTCTCAACATTAACTATTGATGGAATAATAACTCATTTTTTGTTTTTTATAGTGTAATTCCTCTGTTTATTGCCCGTTAAAATATTTTAAAAGATTAATCAGTATATGATTGAATCTGTTAATCATAGATTTATAGGTTAAACTACAAACACATTTATTAATTCCCATTTCATAGTAGAAATATCTATTAATTAAGGAAATGCTTCATTATTATTTACATGACACTTGTGGTCCTCCTGGACTCTCTGGTGTCTGTTTATTCAGTGCAACAACATGTGAGCGATGATTTCATTTAACTGTATGATTTTAGTGTAAACATTATTTAAGATCCCACAAGTAGTACAAATAGGTAATCAGATCAGACGAGATTTTTTCTTTTTTTTAATGCAGAAAGAATTATAAAATCTTTTTGAATCTTTGAAATTTTTGAATCTTTGTCTTCAAGAGTTACAACACAATGTATGGGCACAACATTGCTTAAGTAAAAGTATAATAACACTAAATGCGTACTTTATAATTACTGGTAATAAGACTCCACAAGTAGTGCTAATAATACAGATAGGTAATAGGTCCTTTGTATTTGAAGGCCAGATCAGATACAGATCAGGTCCAGTTAGTTTTATTCACAGATGTGCTTTTTTAAACCAGTAAAAAACTAACTTTTGTTTTGTTGTCTTTGGTTTTCTTTTTTTGCTTTTTTGTCTTCAAAAAGTGGCATAGGCCGCATAACAGTCTTTCTGGGCCGTCACAACGTCTCAGGTCCAAACCCCAATGACGTGTCACGGAAAGTTGAAGACGCCGTGTGCCATCCGGACTATGACGTCTTTACCTTCGACAACGACATATGTCTTTTGAAGCTGTCGGCCCCTGTGAATTTTACGGACTACATTTATCCGGTCTGCTTAGCCGCAGCAAACAGCACTTTCCACAGTGGGACCAGCAGCTGGGTCACCGGTTGGGGTGTAACTGAAAATGGTAAGAACACAGACTCTGCAATCAAAGAGAAAGATTGCAGTTTGACTTTATCATAAAATTCATAAAGAATGAGTTTAAGTCAGCAAGTCTGCCATAGATGTGATTCTGCCATGGTGATAATGTTTAAATTATCATGGTTGTCTTACAGCTTCAAGGTACACTTTCTGTTTCTTTTCTTGTCATTTCTCACCTTGGGCCAATCAGGTACACTTCCTGACATCCTTCAGGAGGTGGAAGTACCGGTAGTGGGAAACAACGAATGTGAATGTTCCTATCCTTCTGGTATCACGGACAACATGATCTGTTCCGGGCACCGACAGGGAGGGAAGGGTATATGTCAGGTAACCAACATGTTGTTGTATTAGTTATGTAAAGTATTTTGTGACTACTGGAGGAGAAATGTAATTTATAGGGAGGAAAGCAAGAAGTAAGTCAGCTGCAGGATAGTGACCCTGAAAATATGTGGTCTTCTACCGTCTTTCAAAGATTCTGAGTGAACTGGATGCCAAAGACAACTGTTTCGTTTTCGTTTCGTTTCGTTTTCTGCCGCTTATCCGGGTCCGGGTCGCGGGGGTAACAGCCTGAGCAGGGACATCCAGACGCTCCTCTCCCCAGCCACTTCCACCAACTCCTCCGGGGGGACACCAAGACGTTCCCAAGCCAGCCGAGAGATGTAATCTCTCCAGCGTGTCCTTGGTCTGCCCCGGGGTCTCCTCCCGGATGGGCATGCCCGAAACACCTCCCCAGGGAGACGTCCAGGAGGCATCCTGACCAGATGCCCGAACCACCTCAACTGGCTCCTCTCAACGCGGAGGAGCAGCGGCTCTACTCTGAGCTCCTCCCGGATGTCCGTGCTCCTCACCCTATCTCTAAGGCTGAGCCCAGCCACCCTGCGAAGGAAGCTCATTTCGGCCGCTTGTATTCGCGATCTCATTCTTTCGGTCACTACCCAGAGCTCATGACCATAGGTGAGAGTTGGGACGTAGATTGACCTGTAAATTGAAAGCTTTGCCTTCTGGCTCAGCTCTCTCTTCACCACAACGGACCGCTTCAGCGTCCGCATCACTGCCGACGCTGCTCCAATCCGTCTGTCAATCTCCCGCTCCATTTTCCCCTCACTCGTGAACAAGACCCCGAGATACTTGAACTCCTCCACTTGGGGAAGCGACTCTCCCCCGACCCAGAGTGGGCAATCCACCCTTTTCCGGCTAAGAACCATGGCCTCAGATTTAGAGGTGCTGATTCTCATCCCCGCCGCTTGACACTCAGCTGCAAACCGTCCCAGTGAGAGCTGGAGGTCACTGTTCGATGAGGCCAACAGGACCACGTCATCTGCAAATAGCAGAGACGGAATCCGGAGGCCACCGAACCCGACTCCCTCCGCCGCTTGGCTGCGCCTAGAAATTCTGTCCATAAAAATTATGAACAGAACCGGTGACAAAGGACAGCCTTGGCGGAGACCAACCCTGACTGGGAACGGGTCTGACTTACTGCCGGCAATGCGAACCAAGCTCTGACTCCGACAATACAGAGATTGAATAGCCCGTAACAAAAGGCCATCTACCCCATACTCCCGGAGCACCCCCCACAGGATACCTTGGGGGACACGGTCATAAGCCTTCTCCAGATCCACAAAACACATGTGGACTGGTTGGGCAAACTCCCATGCCCCCTCCAGTACCCTCGTGAGGGTATAGAGCTGGTCCAGTGTTCCACGGCCAGGACGAAAACCACATTGCTCCTCTTGAATCCGAGGTTCAACTAGCAGCCGCACTCTCCTCTCCAGCACCCTGGAGTAGACCTTCCCAGGGAGGCTGAGGAGTGTGATTCCCCGGTAGTTGGAACACACCCTCTGGTCCCCCTTCTTGAAAAGGGGGACAACCACACCTGTCTGCCACTCCAAAGGCACAGTCCCCGATGTCCACGCAATGTTGCAGAGGCGTGTCAACCATGACAGCCCTACAACATCCAGAGCCTTCAGGAGCTCGGGACGGATCTCATCAACCCCCGGGGCGCTGCCGCTGCGGAGTTGTTTGACAGCCCCGGCGACCTCGACCCCAGTGATGGGAGGGCCCAGCCCAAAGTCCTCCGGCTCTGCCTCTTCTTCAGAATGCGTGTTGGTGGGATTGAGGAGATCTTCGAAGTATTCCTTCCACCGCCGAACTATAGACTCAGTTGAGGTCAGCAACTCCCCTCCCACACCGAAGACCGTGTGGACGGGGTTCCGCTTTCCCCTCCTGAGTCGCCGAACAGTTTGCCAGAATTTCTTCGGCGCCGACTGGAAGTCTTGTTCCATGGCCTCACCAAACTCCTCCCACACCCGGGTTTTTGCCTCAGTGACCACCCGAGCCGCAGATTGCTTGGCCTGCCGGTAGCTGTCTGCTGCCTCGGGAGTCCCACAGGCCAACCATGACCTGTAAGTCTCCTTCTTCAGCTTGACGGCCCCTTTCACCTCTGGTGTCCACCAGCGGGTCCTGGGATTACCGCCACGACTAGCACCAGCGACCTTGCTACCACAGCTTCGAGCAGCCGCCTCGACAATGGCAGCGCGGAACATGGCCCACTCAGACTCCATGCTCCCCACTACCTCCGGGATGTGGTTGAAGCTCCTCCGGAGGTGGGAGTTGAAGACCATTTTCACAGGGTCCTCAGCCAGACGTTCCCAGCAGACCCTCACTATTCGCTTGGGCCTACCTGGTCTGTCCGGCTTCTTCCCCCGCCACCTGATCCAACTCACCACCAGGTGGTGATCAGTTGACAGCTCTGCTCCTCTCTTTACCCGAGTGTCCAGCACATACGGTCGCAGATCAGATGATACGACTACAAAGTCAATCATTGACTGTCGACCTAGGGTGTCCTGGTGCCAAGTGCACTTATGGACACTCTTATGGCTGAACATGGTGTTAGTTATGGACAAACTGTGACTAGCACAGAAATCCAATAACTGAACACCACTCGGGTTCAGATCGGGCAGTCCGTTTCTCCCAATCACACCCCTCCAGGTCTCGCTGTCATTGCCCACATGAGCGTTGAAGTCTCCCAGTAGGACGATGGAGTCCCCAGTAGGGGCACTCTCCAGTACCTTTTCCAAGGACTCCAAAAAGGGTGGGTACTCTGAACTGCTATTTGGCGCATAGGCACAAACCACAGTCAGGTCCCGTTCCCCAACCCGAAGGCGCAGGGAAGCAACCCTTTCGTCCACGGGGGTAAACTCCAACACATTGGCTGAGAGCCGGGGAGCTATTAATAAGCCCACGCCTGCTCTCCGCCTCCCACCTGGGACAACTCCAGCATAGAACAAAGTCCAACCCCTCTCAAGAAGACTGGTTCCAGAACCCAAACTGTGCGTTGAGGTTAGGCCGACTATATCTAGCCGGTATCTCTCAACCTCACGCACAAGCTCAGGTTCCTTCCCCATCAGAGAGGTAACATTCCATGTTCCGATAGCCAGCTTCAGCAACCGGGGATCGGACCGCCAAGGCCCCTGCCTTTGACTGCCACCCGATCCACATAGCACCGGACCCCTATGGCTCCTCCTGTGGGTGGTGTTTCCTTTTCGGGCTGAGCCCGACCGGACCCCATGGAAAAAGGCCCGGCCACCAGGCGCTCGCCTACGGACCCCTTCCCCAGGCCTGGCTCCAGGGCGGGGTCCCGGTATCCCTCCGGGCAGGGTACACAAGTCCTTGTTATTATTCACCATTATAGAGGTCTTCGAAGGTCCCACTTGCGTGGTTGCTGATTCTTTGATGCAAAGGTTATTAAGGTAATCTAATGATGTCTAGCAGTAACATAAAATAACCAATTGTTTACAGAGCAGCCAAATCGATTCCATATATGTATAATGGGCTTGTTAGATAAGTCAGCATTAAAACAGTAATTGTTACATATTTCCATTTGTTCATATTAAAGATCAAAAAACTATTATGATGCCTGTCAAGTGATATGTCTGATTGATTTTGTGTAAACAAGCATATTAAAGAGCTAATCACTGATTTCTTTCCACAGGGTGACGGAGGTGGATCATTGCTCATCGAAGACAGGAATAATTCAGTCTGGCTCCAGATTGGGATATTGAGTTTTACTAGAGGCTGCGCTCTGCCTATGATTCCTGCAGGTTACACACGTGTGTCAAGGTACCAGGAATGGATCACCGATGTCACCGGCACCAGCCAGCCAGGTTTTGTTAGATTCAACTCACCGGGTGTTGACAGTGACGAAGGCTACGTCTGTCCAACGACACATCTTCCCCCAACGACATATCTACCCCCAACTACCACAGATGGAAGCATATTTGGCAGCGGTGAAAGTGTGTTCCACTTCTCCCATTTCACCCACTTCACTCCTCTCTGTGTTCTAGTTCTTTCACTCTATGTACTGGCTGGCAATGCTTAAAGAGTGAAACTCTTCCCGTTCTGTGCTCAAGTTTTACTTATACACATCTGAAGGATTATCAGTAGCAGAAAGTCTTGATTAATCATGGTTAGAATAAAACCAGGATAGTGATTGCTCAAATCATTTCTAGCAAGTTAAAGGGTAACTTCACCAGACACAAACAACATGGTGCTGGTCAGAAATATGTTTAAATGTCGCATCTGTAAGAATACCCAAAAGTGATGTTTTAAGTAAACCACCACTGGGGGGAGGCAACAATAACCTGTAAGGTGGCCTGTTGAGTTACTATTTAACCTTTGTGATCAATGAATTTTTCTGAGTGAAGAAATCTGTATTCTCATAAAGCTGTCAACTTTAAATAAAATTGCAGGGGGTTTGGTTGTGTTAACATTGACACTATAATAAATGTATAATCTACAGTGCTTGTCTACAGTGTCTTGATTTTTATATCATCCTGTGAAGAAACGTTGGTTGGCAGACACAGAACAGAGTATTTTGGCAACTACATCCACAGTACAAATACTATTACAGTAAACACCATGTCAGTTTTTATGTCATGTCTCTTTATCATGGTCTTTTTTCTCTTGATATCTTCATCTTTTCAGGAAATTAGCAAGTGGTGGAGTAAAGAAACTTAATGATTATTAACAATAACTGAGTTCTTCCTTAAGGATAAGCACATCCACTTGCCTCTGTTTGCTTT
>KV751344.1:4165458-4212745 GCA_001698575.1 Mola mola
GAATCTCCAAAAGTAGAATGGGAGGCAGAGCTTTCAGCTATCAAGCTCCTCTCCTGTGGAACCATCTTCCAGTCTCGGTACAGGAGACAGACACACTCTAAGACTTTAAGAGTAGGCTTAAAACCTTCCTTTTTGATAAAGCTTATAGTTAGGCCTGGCCTATCTAGCCCTTAGTTATGCTGCTATAGGCTTAGGTTGCCGGGGGAACACTCCATGATGCACTGAGCTCTCTTCTCTGCCCCCTCTGAGACTGACTCCTTCTCTGCTCCTCTAAATGTCCATATCCTTACACTAGCTTTACTTCTTCCCCGGAGTCGTTGTGCTTTATCATCTTGCAGGTCTTTCTAGGTTGCAGTGGGAGCTGCTGCTGTGGTCCTGCCTGTGGTCCTGCCTGATGCCTACAGCCCACATTAGGACAAGATATCTTGTGACTTGGATCCTAGGCCGGATTTCGCAGTGTAAATCGGGATCCACAGATTATAATGACTTCTGGACCTATAGACTACACCTGCTTCTGGATCACTACACTTCACATATCCCTGGATTTATAGATTCCACATACTCGTGGACTCAGTGACTACATCAGCAACACTCAGATCTTGCTACATGGACTATAACGACTCCTGGACCAATTGACTACATCACGGTGGGAGTTGCTGTTGTGGTCTTGCCTGACGCCTACTGCTGAAATTAGTGGACAGATTCGAAAAGAAGGAAGTTTTCTTTCTCCTGATGACCGTCGTCAAACACTAGTGTCACTGGGGACATTTGGTGTGTAACCTTACACATCAATCTACCATCTAGGGCCGATTTAGACAGAGGTTGTGAAAGCTAACTGAAGTCTCTTAGCAACTCGGAAATCCATCAAATTAGTGTCTGCTCCGGAGTCTACTAATGCTTGAAGAACCAGGGAATCAGAACTCGATTGGAGCATTACTTTAGTGAGAGGTCTCTTATACCTGCCAGGTAGTTTTGTTCGACTCACCAAAGACGACGAGGCAGCGTTAGGTGTTGGAGACCTAACAGGGCAGGAGGCAATGAAGTGTCCCAACTGTGCGCAGTAAATGCACCTTCCTTCCTTCATTCTCCGCTGCCGTTCCAATGGAGTGAGGCGGATCTGGCCAATTTGCATCAGTTCTGGCAACTCACTGGATGGTTCTGTTCTATCAAATAATTCGTTAGAAGGAGCAGGAGAAAAAACTTGCCGGTGGGGAACTGAAGGAAAAACCCGCTGCTGGGAAACGGGAGCAAACCGGAAGTGATCCTGCTGAAGCCGAGGCTTCTGACATTCACGGAGTCTCTTATCTATCTTAAAGGCCAAATTAATCACTGCCTCAAGATCCGCTGGTAGATCGATTGGAACCATATGGTGTAATGTGTCTATTAGCGCAGGTTGATTCCAACCGCTGTCAGTGGCTATGGTGGGGAATTTAACGGCGTAATCGATTACAGAGCGTTTGCCTTGCCTCAAAGATACCAACGCTTTGGCTACTTCTCTGCCTGGGGACGTGGACTGGAATATTTGCGTGAATATTTTGATAAATTCTGGCAACGCATTACACACGGCTGAACGGCGGCTCCACTCAGCCGTAGCCCAAGATCTGGCTCGACCAGTTAAATGAGAAATTATGAGCTGCATTGAACTCAAAATGTAGTTCGCACTGGGAAATAAAGGGGCGACAATCCCCAGACGCTCCAGAAAAACGTTCAGGGCTAGAAAGGTGGAGAGAGTGCAAACTCACGGTAGAAGCAGGAGGCTCAGCCGTACAGATAAGGATAAGGCAAACTCGGTAATCGGAACACGGAATACAGATCGGACACAAGGAGACTTACACGGAACATACGCTGGACTGCTCGCAAAAAGACAAGACAATCTGGCCCCGGAGGAAAGGAACACAGGGGTTAAATACACGAGGGAGAGGTAGACAATCGGACACAGGTGGGACACATCAGGGAGAGGGAGCAATCAAACACACCTGAGGGATAAGACTACAAGTGGGGAATAGACACAGGGATTTCAAAACAAGAGGGGGACTGACAGTAACTGACATTAACAACAGACACATGACACTAGCAGACCTTGACATGGACCTCCTTAGGAAGAGAGTATTGCAGAAAGTAGGCGGTAATTGTCAACGCACACACAGGTGTGAGCGTGTGTGTAACCCCGCCCCTGAAGTACATTTTCCAGTTCTCCAGCTTTGTTAATTCACGCAGCTAAGTGGCGTTTCAGCATCAAAAGAGGCATGACCGGTGGGAAATGTAACATGACAGCAGCCGACTTTGGCATTTTGTTATGATGGTTAATGCATTGTGTGTCAATGAGTGTCCTCGCAGAGATGGAGACACAAGACTGTGGGGGATGGGGGTCTACTTGAACAACAGCACTTTCTCTCTTTCTGTTCTTTTATTCTAAAACAGCTGCATGTTGACCACCAAAACCACGGCTCCAGGTCCACCTAAAGCTACCCTACCTTCTAACCAAACATGTTCACTCAAACGGAAAACTGAGCATGCACACGACACCACAGACATACACAAGAGGAACAAAAGGACAAGCCTCATATGCACTCACCCACTGACATTGAAAATGTATTTACAATATTTCATATACTTTTTAGTATATATGAATTGTTTTACTGACTTTCTCAGTCTTTGTAGTCTTTCTAATTAAGTATGAAAGTCTATCGGCAGGTCACTCTTACAAAAAAAAAATCACAGAACAGAATTGAAAGAAAAATGCAATTGGTGCATCTCCAAATCTGAGTTATTTTGTTTTTTGGTTCATTGAAATATTAGCAGCACATACCCAACATATCTGTTTTAGATGTGAGTGAAGTTGTTCAACATTGTTTTGGAATTTTCAATCCACTGTGCAGGTTTGACTTTCACTCTGAAGAATACCATACAGTTAATTAAGTAGTTACTCGGGTACAGTAGATTTAATTCAAAAATATTAAAATGTTCTTCGAAATCTGCATACTGTGAGTGTTGCGTTATGTTCAGAGAGATGTTTCTCCAGCATGAACAAGTAACTTTACACACTTCAAGTTTGATTTGCAGCTACCGTGCTCTTCCTGTGTTCTTAAGCATCTGGCTTGACAAAAGTCAGCGCTGTGCTTCGCGTTGAGAATATATCTATTCCAGCCTTTTCAAAATAAAACAAAAACAATGTCTTAGAATTTCAATAGAATTTTTGTTTCAGGAAGCTGTTTCAGTGTTTGCTTTGTTTTGTATAAATATGCAATATGTCTTCCTTTCAGTGGCACAGCAGCTCTGAATATTCAACAGAACAACCAAAACATATTTTTAATAAGTAAAAGTTTTTGTGATGCAGAGTGTTGTGTTGGTGGAAGGAATCACTGCCTGTGGGAAGATGGGTGTTGAGAGAGGAGGAGGAGTGAACAATTTGACCCCTGATTAGACTCCATGGCCTGAATGCCTAATAAAAACTGGTGTGATCACGAAACGCATCCAAAATATAATTACAATGCCCAAAGTCATTCTGAGTGCATCTTTGTTGGATCAGAACTGAATATATCTCCAGAAATCTGCTGTTTGTTTGCGAGTCTTAGCCAGAATGAGTTGGAGGATGAGGAGAAGGAAAGGAAAAGAAGTAAGAGAAGGGGAATTACTGAGGGACTGACACAGAACCATGTGGTTGATGTTCACCTTTGGGAAAGCGGTGAGGGAAGGACAGAAAGAGCGAGAGGAGGTTTAAAGCCTCTTTCTCAACCCCTCATCAGTTATACTCCAAAACATTTGGAGGTAAATCAGTAGTTAGAGTAAAATACTGCCTGCATTAATTATGTATATAATAATTAAATTAGTTTTCTAAGTCGATAAGTCATCACACTGGTCAATTACGCAATGCCTGCTTCCACTAAGACGAGGTCGGCTAAAGTTTAAAACTTTGTCGCAGAGTTTTATCTTGTGACACACAAAAACAGAGGTCAAAAGCAAATTCTTCTTCTTCTTCAAAAACCGGTGCCTAAATTACCCACAATGCAACCTAACCAGTGAGAGTTTGGGCCATAGATTGTATATAAAGATGGAAGACATGAGAGCTCTCCAAAAGTGAAGTCAGAGTATTGTGATCGACCCTTTGTGGCTGTCTCCAGCATAGGTCCTTCATCCCTCCTCTTTCATTTTGCAGCAATTGGACCAAACTAAAAATTTAAAGTAATCATCCAATAAGTCTTTGCTAAAGATGGTTCAGTCATATTATAGGTAATTGTGTTGATTTTTCCGATCAGTTCGGTATTAATTGCTAGCGTTTGTAAGTTTAATTATTTGGTTGTAAACAATAATCATTTTAAAAGTTACGGGCGGATTTTAATGAAATTTTTTTTGTCAAATGCTGACACATCCGACAGCTGACTAAATTTTGGTATCCAGATGTTAAAGGTCAAGGTCACTGAAAGGTCAGAAAGCATATTTTTGGGCCATTCTCCAGACAAAACTGACATAAAGGGGTCTAGCTAGTGTCATCTTGACAGCACTGGCTAGAGATGACTACTTTAGGCATTTTAAAGGTCAGACATCAAGGTCACTGATTTTTTGGACATATTTCCAGACGGAATTGACATACAGATTTGCAAATGGTGTCATTTTGGAGCTAATCCTGGAGTCCATCACATAGCCTGAACCAGCTAGTTCTGTTGGTTCAGTGTGACACATCAGGTGGCAGCAACAACATGAGCTCTTTGTCCCCCCAAAAATAACCTTGATCTAAAAAAAAGAAAAGGAATAAAAATGGCTAAAACTAAATTGAATAACAAAGTCTGGTAGAAAGCTGATATATGAGCAGGTCTACTGATAAGTGGCAGGGGATTGTTTGACCTTGGCAGAAGTCAGCGCTGTCTGAGTGGCTTCTTTTGTAGTTAGTTACTTGATACTATAAAAACAGGCTTAAACCTCAAGATGGAAAGCTGAGCTCTGCTCCGCATTGGGCAGGCAGGTGTATGGGCAAGAACTCGATACGCAGTTCTACACTCTATTGAGCAGAATCTGGCTCCAAACGATGTCACCAGCGCAAAAAACGGTCACGTTCTTATTTGGGGTATTTTGGCTTTGTTTGTGTACAATAAGAGGAAGTGGTGACAGGTTGTCCATCTTTATATAATTCAATAGTCAACACAACCACCAAGATGAATTGAGGCCAAATTGAAGAGGGCAGATGAGATGTTTTTCAGTAGCTATAAATTTACTGTAAACTCAGTTAACCAGGCAGCTAATGTTAGTCCCATCAGCTGACTCACCCCTGGGGAGCCAGGCACTAAACTCAGCATAGAAAAAGAAAGAGACCTCTACCGTCGTTCATGTCAGTTGCTGTGTTCGGTGCCACTTGGGTTATGTTTGAAAATTTAATCAGCTGCATGAGACCTCCCAGTTGGGCATCTAGCTGCATTCAGCACTAATGCTAATAGCTATTGCTAATCTCCCTCTCTACCCCACCACGCAAAAGCCAATATGTCATATTATTACATAGTTCTGCATCCAATAGTAAAGCGTTCTCAAGAGACAAACAAACAAACTCCCATTTGGTGATGTCATGCATTTCCTTTGACAGCTGAGAGAAAACTACCAGCTGGGAAATCACTGAGTTTTCCACAGGTGAATTCTGCTTTTAATACCACAGGGAGTTAAATCGGCTGAAACGCCTAAACCTCATGGATCATTTTGTTTGAGCAATTCAATTCCATTCAATTTCAACAAGATTGACATTCAGTTTTTGGTCAGAGGAAGAATGTGGCTTAGTTCTGCATCTTAGTTCTGCATCTCTTAGTTCTGCATCTCTGGTCCACGTCTGAGTGAAACTCTTCTGTGTTCAACGTTCTGTACTCAAGTTTTACTTATACACATCTGAAGGATTATCAATAGCAGAAAGTCTTGATTAATCATGGTTAGAATAAAACCAGGATAGTGATTGCTCAAATCATTTCTAAGTTAAAGGGTAACTTCACCAGACACAAACAACATGGTGCTGGTCAGAAATATGTCTTAACCTCGCATCTGTAAGAATACCAAACAGTGAGGTTTTAAGTAAACCACCACTGGGGGGAGGCAAGGATAACCTGTAAGGTGGCCTGTTGAGTTACTATTTAACCTTTGTGATCAATTAATTTTTCCAAATTAAGAAATCTGTGTTCTCATAAAGCTGTCAACTTTACATAAAATTGCAGGGGGTTTGGTTGTGTTAAGATTGACTGCATAATAAACGTTCAATGTATAATGTGTCTTAATCCAAATTGTTATATTGTCCTGTAAAGAAATGTTTGTTAGAAAACAATTTACAGAACGCACAACAGTGGTATGTATATATATATATGTTATGTATGTTTATATAAGCGTATATATGATTGAGAACGACCGAGCTAAGATCCTGTGGGACTTCCAGATCCAGACCGATAAGATCGTAGTAGTCGACAAGCAGGATAAGAAGGCGGTAGTGGTAGATGTCGCAATCCCAAGTGATAGTAACATCAGGAAGAAGGAACACGAAACGCTCGAGAAAAACCAGGGGCTGAAAGTGGAGCTGGAAAGGATGTGGGGAGTAAAGGCATCAGTGGTACCAGTGATGATAGGAGCACTCAGGGCTCTTACCCCCAAGCTGGGAGAACGGCCCCAACAAATCCCAGGAATAACGCCTGAGACCTCAGTCCAGAAGAGTGCAATCTTAGCAACAGCTAAGAAACTGCGCAAGACCCTCAGGCTCCCAGGCCTCTGGTAGAGGACCCGAGCTTGAATGTGACACAAGACCGCTCACAGAGAGGGCAATTTTTTGGGGGAATTTTTTTTTTAAATATATGAATATCGTTATATACTATTTATCTAAATTAATAAATGATCCACTTTGTTCACCAGAGAGTGGCTAAGTTTTTCCGTCCACCAACTGATTTGGCAGCTGTGTATGGAAACAAAGCTAATGAGAGCAGTGATTGGGAGGAAAACTATAAAGTTACAAGCTGTAAATCCAAAACAATGAACTCTAAGATGCATATCCATTGCTATTATGAAAACAGTGATCAGTGCAATGTTAATTTCAGTTCAGGATTTTACTGCATGATCTTTTACACCTAATATTTGCTTTTGAGTCTGTTGTGTGATCCCACTCACTTACCACAAACGATCAGGTGAGTAGGTTCTATTGATATGCACCATCTCTTTCTCTCTTTATCTCCACACATACACACACACAAACATCTGGATCCTCTAAAGATCCTTTCAGCTCTGCCTCTTTCTATTCTTTCCTCTATGATAGGAATCTGCTCACAAAGAGTAGTTAATATACAAATTGTCCACAAGTCATGTTCCCAGTGTGAACTCTACAGAGAGATACAGTAGAGAGATGGGTGATGTGTGTGTGTGCAGCAGAGAACAAGAAACAGGAAAAGAAAAAGAAGAGGAAATACTTCGGAAGGAACTAGAAAATCAACACGCTACTTTCAGGAAAACTTGCAGACGGGGGTGTGCTTTTCTGCACGTGTATTATATTTTATCACACACACTGGGCCTCCTTTAATCAGTCTCACACAGCATTTGTTATTTCTCACAGTTTGGAGAAACTGGAGGATCTGGGGATCTTCGTGGCGCTCTGTCAGTCTCTCTCTGCAGCTCTTTGTGGGCAGTTAATTTAGCATTTTTACACATCATAATGTCAAGTTTTTATGATATATGTGTGTGTGTTCATGTGATTGTAAACAACTAAAACACACAAAGGCGGAAACAGCTAACAAATGACATGATTCTTCAGGTTATGTAAAAATCAAAACAGAAAGGGACACTTTCTTTAATTACAAGTTAATTAGGTACACTGCAGTAAAACTATTGTTAACTAGTAAGTTAACACTGTTGGTGACTTCAGCGTGGCAGAACAAACTTTTAAAACAACATTGAGGTTGCTACAGAATCAGTGTCTTGAAGGGATGTCCCAAGAAGATCTCCAGGAGCGGAGCCGGGCCCAACATCAGCGTTGTTTTTGACTGATCGGTGATCAGCAATCACCCAGACCACCTGATCCGGGTGATGATGCATTTACACGAAACCCAGCAAGCAGCAAACTGAATGTCATTTTAGTGGACGAGAGCATTACGGTAAAATCTGAGAAGGCTGGCAAAAGATACTGGCAACGGTAATGGCAGACATGAGTGCTGTCAAAAGTCAGAAATTTTTGCATTTTTGCTGTCCTACGCAACATCATTTACAAACGAATGTTTCGTAGCCCCTCAAACGCCTCATTAAATGAGACTAATGCTGACATAGACAGTGAGAAGCTGAATATTCTGGCGCAAGAGTACCTGGAGCTGTATGACGGGAACCTGAAAACCTACTGAGATGTGACTAAAAAAGCAGATATATGGCAAGCAATCACCATTCAAATTCTCCATGCAGAACTGAGCATATGAGACATATGAGCCTCTTTTGTTGTTCATGCCGTCTCCTTTTTAAACAAAGACCTGCAGGGCACACACCAAGTGCAGCTCTCCTTTCACTGTCCACGATGGAAACAATGACGTTTTGGAGGGAATTTAACATTTAAGTTTGCAACATACAATTAAGAGAAAGCTGCATTTTACAGCCACAAATGTTGGAATGTTTTTTCAATAAAATAATGGACTCAAAATTTTTTTTATAGATTTTATTCCATTCTTCAGGGCAAAAGACATCACCAATGTAGCACATGTTCCTGTGCACTTCGTTTTGCAAATCCTGTCAGTCCATTGGACTGTTTGTTGTTTCCCATGCTGTCGGAGGGGGGTGGGGGTCACCTTGCTGTCTGCTGTCTACTGCCTGCAAGAATTGGCGTAAATGCAGCATGAGTTGGTCAGGTGCCTGTTAGGTTCACCGGTTACCCTAAATTGCCTATAGGTGTGAATGAGAGCGTGCATGATTGTTTGTCTCTAATTTCTGCCCTGTGATGAACTGGCGACTTATTCAGGGTGCACCCGCCTTCACCAGTGACACTGTGATAGGATCCAGCCCCCCGCGGCACTGCACAGGATAAGGGTGATAGGTAACGGATGGGTAGGGAGTGCATTATGTCGAAGAGTGTCCTCACAGGGATAGAGATACCAACATGTGCATGTATGTATGTTTGTGTGTGTGAGAGAGAGAGAGAAGCCCATGCTTTTTGCCAAAACAGGAAGTTCTTCATTAGTCAAACTCTTTCTGTGGTTCTTTCCTCTCTCACTAATTAACAGCTACACGTCGACCACAGAAACCGCAGCTCCAGGTCGGCTTGATTCCACCTTCTAACCAGTCATGCTCCCTCGTACAGAAAACTGAGCGTGCACACGTGACAACGCTCACGCGCACACAATCTGCAGGAACGCACACGAAGCAGTGAAAACACTCGGAGCTCCAAAAGAAACAGCTACGATGGTTTCCCACTGACACTGAAAACACATTTACAAACACAGATGGCAACGTGTCTACTGACGTTCTGAGAGTTTCTAGAGAAGCCCGGGCCACTTAGGCACAATATGTTCGACCTCTTATCTAATGTGTGACCTCCCACTTTGATTTAGCAAAAGCAACGTTGAAATAACACAGTCGCCATTTTCAGACTTTTCGGTCACGTGCGTCGGCTCCAAGTGACATCCCCGGGATGTTTTGTCGTTCGTTTCAATATTCCAAGCAGCACATATCCAACACATCTGTTTTAGATTCACTGACTGATCAGGGTAAATATGTTCAACAGCATTAGCTATGTCTCTGACATTATTTAGATTTTGAATCCACTGTGAAAGTCTGGCTTCGACACAGAAAAATACAAGGCTGTGAATTCAGTATTTATTGGGGTGCAATATATCTACATTAAAAACAGAGAGTGCCGCTTCTTCAGCATGAAAACACACTTAAGGGGTGGTGAGAGATCTGTGCTTTCGGTGGGTTCTTCCTGATTGTCGATCAGCATCATGCTCGACAACGTTCTGTGGTGATTCACAGTGAGGACGAGCAATGAGTAAAGCAAAGAGATGGCAGAAAATTCTGTTCTTGCCCTTTCAACATAAAACGGCAGTAATGTGTCACGGTTTTAAAGAATTTCTCTTTTACGGAGCCGTTTCAGTGGTATTGCTTTGTATAAATCTGCAATCTGTCTTCATTTCAGTGATACAGCAGCTCTGAATCTTCAACGGAACAACCGAACAGATTATTAATAAGTAGGTTTTTGTCATGCAGAGTGTTGGGGCGGTGGCAGGAAGTGTGTGTGAATCACTGCCTGTAGGAAGATGGATGGTGAGGGAGGAGGAGGAGTGAACAATTTGACCCTTGATAAGACTCGGTGGCCTGAATGCTCAATTAAAAACATGATCACAGAACAACTCCAAAATACATGTTGTTATTCCCAAAGTCATTCTGGGTGCATCATTGTCGGATCAGAACTGAATATATCTCCAAGTAATAGCTTTTTGACCCCTGGTGGTTGGTTCCAGGATATGTCATGAACCCCTCCCACTCACTAACGTCACATCCATGGCAGAGTCCAGTTTGCAGTGTAAAGTTCAGGGGGTATTTATACTCGATGTGAGTTAAAGCAGGAGGTTACAACACAGGCAATAATTGCATTTGATAATGACGAGCGATGGCCAGTTTGACTGACGTGTAGGTAGGTTTCCGAAATGGCAGGAAATAAAAATTAAAGGTAATGGGAACTTAATGCAGCCTAGATGGCTAAACGTTCCCTAAACAAAACAACAAACCATTTGAACATAAGATGAAATACCAGTGCACAGGATGAGAACAAACTATCGACAAATACTGACAAGTTTGGCCGGCTACTGCGCGTTGGCGACATGTTGTCCTCATCTCACGTGATGGCAAGAACAAAACAGTACACTTACATCGGCAAGAACGCGCCATCTGATATGCTCACAGGTATATGGGATGATCGGGACCACGGCGTTCATAGGTGTGTCGTCACATGGGCAGTCGGCTAATTGGGCAGCTTCCTTCAGAGCTAAAGCTGATGGCTACTGCTAATGTCCCTCCTTACCCGACTGAAACACATTAATATGCAAACGCACTCCTCTGTCTCATCATCTGGACTAACATTATAGTCATATTGTTGTCATACAGTTGTGCAAAAAATACGAAAGAGACTAGCTAAAGCTAAATGTTGACCTTCAGACCCGCCCCCTTTTTGTGATGTCATAACAGGTGCATTTCCTTTAACAGCTGAGGAGAAAACACCTGCTGTGAAATAATCACTGATCGACAAATTCTTCCCTGCTTGATTGAAACCAACTCAGCTGGGACAACCAAACGTCATGGATCATTTTGTTCGAACAAATTTCTACCAGTTTTGGGTCAGAGGAGGAATGCG
Organism: Mola mola; assembly: GCA_001698575.1. Taxonomy (NCBI): domain Eukaryota; kingdom Metazoa; phylum Chordata; class Actinopteri; order Tetraodontiformes; family Molidae; genus Mola; species Mola mola. The sequence goes on from KV751344.1 coordinate 4,176,788, forward strand.
GCCTCCAAGAGAATAAGGCTAGACAAAAAGGCAACAAAAGAAAACACTGAACTCTGGTTCCCACTCACATACTTGGGATGCTCCTGCCACACTCAGGGTAGCCAAGATATGGAATGGCTGGAAATAAACCCAGTATGAGAAACAGGCGCCCGCAGAGAACAAACTCCTCAAGTTCAGGCCCCTCTGAGTGACAACTTCCGACTGAAACTGGACACACAAACTCTGGTGCTATCATTCCCAGTAAAGCAACTCTGTCTTCCTCTGCGTCAGTTTGCCCAGGGCAAAGGAAACCCGCTTCTATCCCTCGGGCCACTCACCATATCGAGGCCCTGGAAGCAGCTCGAGGGATCTGACTCGTAAACAAACTCCAAACTCGGGTGGAAAAAATCCCCTCATCCAGGCCAGGAACATGTGTTTCAGTGTGGTCTTATGCAACTCTGACCGAGTTACACTTTTTTCTTTTTGGCAGGTGGAGAGGGGGATTGTCGGCATTTGTTAAAGGAGGAAAAGGAACAACCAGGAATGAGGGAAAAGAATGGGACTGCTTCTCTGATTCGATCAGTTCCATGATCATTATCTTTCCCAATAACTGAAATAACTTGTTCCCATACATTGATTGAAACGCATGACAGAAGACAAATAAAAGCACTTTCAAGTGCAGAAATATTGCTTGGCAAAATGAAAATGTACAGGCAGGTCAGGCGCAGTAACACCATTCACGGTGTGGTCAGTCTTCACAATAAAATACCGTTTGCTGATTCTACGGCATCAAAAATAATTTATTTTATTAAAGACAATGGAAGAAATATTTTTTGATCTCAGAGAAGTCAGTTATTACAGGCCAGTGGTGATACCCGACCATGTAAGTACAAGCATCTTGGTGTCCACACTTGGAAAAATCAGTCAAATCAGTATGCTCACATCTTCTACTGAGAACGCATTTTTTAAGTAGCTTGTGTCTGTATCAAGCGATTCTGTGGGGTGTAATTGGGTATATTACTGTATGGTTCCTGTTTTATCAAATCAGAGTTGTTACGTCCGCCAAGGAAACTGTGTTTTTGCTCACATTCGTTTGTTTGCTCATTTGTTAACAGGATACTGGAAAAAAATGACATATTTGATCAAATTTTCACAGGAGGTCGGAAAGGGCCAAAAGAGGAATTGGTTAGATTTTGGTGTCGATCCAGGAATTTTCAAAAGGATTTTTCACCTTTGCGAGATAGGACCAATTTCAACATTTTTGCTAGTGATTCCACAAATCAAGTGGGAAACAGGAGGCGGATAAATATTTCATCCTAATTTTGTAGGATGCAAATCTTCCAATAATGAATAAACAAATAATTATACATTAAAACATGACATTAAACTTGTGTACAAATCATTGCTGTACTAAAGAAAACTCAATGCTGTGTTTCAACATGGTGCCTCATTGTCCAATCTGCGACATAAAGACGTCCGCCTGGTTTCATTTTGTAGCTAATCCTGGGGTCCATCAGATGTGTTACAACATGTGCTCTTTTTCCTACCAAATGACCTTGACCTGAAAGAAACTACATTTAGGAATGCCCAAAACAAAAACTAACACTACAGAAAGGTTTAATATGAGCAGGTCAACTGACACGTGGGAGGGGGTTTTTTGGCCTTAGCAGAGGTCTGCGCTTCTCTGAGTGCTTTTTGAGGATGATAATGATCTCGGAAGACGCGTGACTGTTAAACATTGCAATGCGACAACAAAAATTATGTTTGGGATTTACTTGTAAATTCCTTCAAGTTACCTTGAGGTGAAGACATTATCTCATTTTACTCATCTGAAGCATTAGATATTGCACATTGTGTGAAGTTTTTACTGCTTTACTGCTCTGAGGGTTGAAAAGACTTTCCTTCGAAGCAACAAACTGCACTGAAGCAAAACAGATGGTGGTGTAAGAACTGCAGTTAATGTGTGCTTTTCGAATCGGTGAAAATGGAAAGCCCCAAACATTTACACCTCGTTAGTCCTTCAGGGAAGGTTCGCTCAATGTTTGCCACCATTGCTGAGACAGCAGGCGAGAAAGAGAGAGTGAGACAGAAATAAAGAGATGGTGGAGAGAGGAAGAGGAGGGCAGCGATAGAGAGATGAAGGCCCGAGCCCAGCTCTATTGATTGTTTAGCCGTGTGCTCCTGCCCACATGAATACAGTTCAAACCCACACGGAATTTAGAGAGGAGAGAGAAGATCTCATCACATCTCGCACGGATGAACACATGAAATGTTTCATCACATGTGCGCGCGCACACACAGATACACACACACATGCACGCACAGAGAGGCCTCTGAGTAAAGTAAACTTAAAGGCAAGCTGTGTTTAATCTTTTTCCTCTCCTCTCTTACAGCTCTGCATCTGCTCTGTGTTTTGAGGGACCTTCTCTTATCATAACGTACCGGCTCGCACACACACACACACACACACACACTCTGCTGACAGACTCATAAACTCTCCTATACTCTCATAGTAGGCTTGCCTCACTCCTTTGCTCACTGTCAAGCTGTAAGGGCAAACTAAAAGAAAACGAGGAGCAATAATCCGCGCAAAGTTTGCAGATTCAGCGCAAATTCCCCCATCATGCATTCTGGGACTGTCGTCAGGTAGATGTATATGTGTCCTGGTGACACTGACATGGAGCTGTGGTTCCATAAAGGGAAAATTCACTCCTACACACTGAACAGAGCGCAGCAGTAAGCATCATTTACTACAGTATTGTGGTATCGACACACTATAGAACAGCATTGTATTTTATTGTAATGTCATCTGATGAAATATATTGCAGGCTTATTTTAGATTATTGATTGTTATTGTGAGACTTTGCCTGAGCCCTCAAAAGCTCGAAACAACGACTCTTCTGTCAGCTACACGCTGATCTGTGCAGAGTCACAGGTCACCGGCAGCCAACCAGATATCCGGTCACGCTGTTAGTGTAGCAGCACAGGTTTCTAACTGAGTGGAAAAAGACAAAAACCTCCTCAGGACTGTGAGGAGAAGTACAGCTAAGACTGTGACCCCCGGCTTCAGTCCCACACAGAATGCGTTCAGGGACAGCATTGAGTGTAGATCTTTTGGCATCAATCAGAATTCAAGACACTATCAATGTTGTGATTGTAAAAATGTACTTTGCTTCATTTTAATGCAGATATAAAATGATGAAAGTGTGCCATAAAATAGGAGTGTATATGATTAGTCAGTGTAAAGTGAGATGGACAAAATGCATTAAAACACAGATGTGTAAAAAGTTGGTTAACGAGAGACACTTCAATTTGATTAAACCCTAAATATTTTATTCACCGCCGCTTTCTCCCATTGTAGAAAATAAGACAGGATAGGATACGAGCACTGTCATCTTGAACTGGGGATGTCATTTTAAAGCCAGAATCTCCGCTGTAGCGTCTAGGCAGCAAAGCAACATTATTGCGATCGCGCCCATACAGCCGGTCACCCAATCGTGAACAGGGTTCACCTGTCCATCATGACATTGTACCTCCTTTTTATAGCATCAAAACACTCACTAGAAAAGCACTTGGCCGGAGTCCAGACCTCTGCCAAGGCCAAAAAATCTGCTCTCACAATTAGACCTGATAACAATTCAACTTCCCAGCAGACTGTGGTATTAGTTTTTGTTTTAGGCCACCTTCGGTGCCATAACGAGCACATATTGTTGGTGCCACCGAATGTTTGACATATGAAACCAACAACCAGCTACCGGGATTAGCTATAAAATGGCACCATTTACATGTCTGTATGTCTATTACTTCTGAAGATATGTCCAAAAGAGGTCTTTGACCTTTTCCTATAACCTAAAAATGAAAAAAGAGCCAAATGACAACATTTGGACCTCTCTATGTCAATTCATCGGGGAGGAGTCCAAAAACTTTTTATTGATCTTTCAGTAGATCTTCAGTAAACTTGACCTTTCATCACTTTGAAAGCCCCAAAATTAATCATTTTTAGCAAGTGTTGTCAGTGACAAAATGACACCAGTTAGACCTTCTTTTTTTAATTTTGTCTGGAGATATTGTAAAAAAAAAAAAAGGTTTTGTACCTTTCAGTGACCTTCACTTTCGTTTTTGGTCACTAAAATCAAATCAGCTGTAGGCCGGGCAAAGATACACCTTTAATGAAGATTTCATCAAAATCCATCAGTAACTTTTTGAGCTATCATCTTCAAATAAAACTAAATAAACCAACAAATGCTGTCAGAAACATAAGCTCCTTGGCAGAGGGAATTTAAACACTCAAATATGCGTGATAAGAACTAAGCAAAATGACAGAAACCATCTTTGCAAAAAAAAAATATAAATATATATATATTTCAGGTTAAGGACTTATACTGCAGCCCACCACCAGAGAGTGATCTGTATGCTTTGGCTTCAATTTTGGGGAGTTTTCATGTCAATATTTAGATACAGATGAAGAAAAATGCCTCATTTTCACTGTTCTATCGCCTAAACTGAAGGTTCAATTTAAAGCACCAAACACTGGGTCCACCGTTACACTGCCGAAACAGAGGAAATGTTGTTCTCTTCAGTCACAAGCAACAGAAAAATAGAGAAACCGGGGAAACTCTAAGCTGCGAAAGGAAAAGAGTGTTGCTGATGGTCCAGTGAGGAAGAGTGACAGAAACTGAGGTAAACCTTGAGCCAACAGACAGAACAGATTCACTCGATAGAAAGCACTGCAATGCATATCTGTTTCCTGTTATTACCACGGCTTGAAAAAGTTCAAAACAAAGATTCTTATTAATTTATCAGTAAGCAAGAAGTCCTGTAGAACCAGGTGGAAAGTGCACCTTTATCGCTGCACTATGGTTGCTTTTGCTTTGGACAGTATGTATCTTACACTGTGTTTGAGAATCCACTGCTACTTAAAATCCAGCAGCTTCATAAATATCTTAAAGCACCTTCTTGAGTCAGCAACAACACCTAATTCAGTCTCTCCTCTAAATCAATAGTTAGATTTCTACAAGACATTTGTCGGCCCAAAGCAAGTCCCCGAAAATGCCTCTTAAATTCAAAATAAAGTTGTCATATTTAGGGCTCTTCTCCTTAACATGCCTGGCGTTTTGTATACTCAGGCTCAAAGTTCCAGAAACTGTGGATATGCAATTATTGTAACAGCTGACATCCTTCATTGAAAAGTATTTGTATGTGTTTGTCTCAAGCTTCCTTATCACAAATGCGCAAACCTCATACCGGACGGATGATGATGTCGGATTTAAAGTCAGATAAAGACAAACTTCCCTCCGTTAAATATGAAAAATGCATTCACTGTATCATTCAGAGATCTGAATGTGGTCACAGCAGGAAAATCACCTTTTTTGAGCAGAGGAGGGCTTTAATCTCAAAGTGAGCATCACTTCGATGGGACGCAACTGACTTTGACCCAAAACTGAACCGTGAGGTCAAAAAATGATAGAGAAAATACGAAGCAAAAAGCATAAGTGAAGCAGGAGTGAAAGAAGTGACAAATAGACGTTCAGATCTCTAAAACAAGTCAGACATCTCAGCTTTTAGAAAAGTCAACATTCCGCTCTGCAGACCCTCGTCGTGCTGCCTTCAGGAGCGTCCTGGAAACCCGTAGAGAGGCAACGCTACAGGCCAGAACAATCATTGCCACAAAAAAAGTTAGGTGGTGATTAAAACAGCAACAGCAAAGTTTAAAAGTGCAAAACAATTTTTAAAAAAACCTCCCTTCACATCATTCTTGCATCCTCGCTGACACGCTCACATGGTCTCCACCCTCCCTTGAACGCCACATGTTGAAAATTAATTCACGTTTTACGCAAAGTCACCCCGCCCCGCCGGAATCCAATCTCCCCTCTGGATCAGCGTTTAAAATTCCAATATTTCCTGCAGGACACCAGTCTGGCAGCTGAAAACAACAAACCCTCCTGTGAGAAATGTCTCCCTCGCTCACACCGTGAATAAATCAGCTGGAGCGCACCGCACATCGACGGATGATTTGAGATGACATCTCAAAGTTTCCGACTTGATTGCTCTACACCAGAAGCTCTGCAGCTGCAGGCTCCGTAGCGTGACTCCAGGTGTGACCGTGTTTTTTATTAAATGGCTTTAAACCTGCTCTTACTTCTTGGCGGAGGCTTGCTGGCCAGATCCGCTACGTGCCTCTGCAGCCGGACCACTCTGCCCTCCAGCGCGCGGGACCGCTGGCAGACGGACACCAGGTCACCCTCCAGCTCCTCCAGGATGCTCACCGAGTGCCGGGACAGATCCGAGAGCTGCCGGAGCACTGAGCACAGGGTGAAGCTACACACGTCCACCAGGTCCCCGAAGGTCTCCGGCCGCCGCGCCTCCCGCAGCCTCCTGCCGTCGGGCTTGCACACATCTCTTGGAAGTATCGTCCGCTTACAAAAAGGCATGATTTGTCCCAGTCGCGCAGAAATAACAAACTCCGCAGATGATCAAGTTACATCCCCGAGGTCCTTCTCCCTCCGGCCGGCGCACGGACGCATAATCCGGCGGGAGGAAAAACTCCGCCGCTGCTGGAGACGCTCGGAGCGAGTTGCGCGTCGCGCGCCCTCATTGTTTTTGACTGTGAGTGGGCTTCTCTCCTTTCCGATGGAGAGGAGAGAGCCTGCTGCTGCTGCTGCTGCTGTGTACACTGATGTCACGCCAGGTGGACTGTAAACGCACGGCGCATCCGGTCAAACCCTTCAAAACAAACCTCCAGTGTAGGTTCGTCCTCTTGTGTTTCCAGGCCAGTGGGGATGGATGTGTGGATAATTTCAGTAAATCCACTGATATGTTAGATTATAGACTGTGGGTGACACTGGCAAATGGTCAAAACCTGCAGCAAAAAAAAAAAAAAAAAAAAAAAACCTAAACCAGCAACTCAACTGTTAAAACATTTGTAATGGAATGATTTTAAATAAAGTTTGTTAAAAATGTGTGTGTTTGTAATTTTTTTTTATTTTATTTTATTTTTACACTCTACGTTTGTAAATGTACCATTTATTTCTCTGGATATTTCCATTACGTTTCTGTCGCACGGGATTTTATTTTGGCGAGAAGGAGACCCAACGTCCGGCTCTCGGCTGGTCCAGCTTGACGCGGGTCGCAGGAGTCTGGTGTTTCCCGAGAATGAAAACCTGTCTGAGGGAGGAGAAGGAGGATGGCTCAGCTCTTCGGGACTCTGTAACTGTGTGTACGCGCGTGTGTTAGCGTGTACTTCTGGTTTGGGCCTCTTAGTTCCTCTCAGGCGAAACACTGATGCTATCCAGCTGCCAGGGATTGTTAACGAAAATATTGTTCCAACTCCGTCCACAAACTTTTGGCCACGTGGGCCGTATATTTCATTGAGTTATCGTGCAATGCAAACAGCTTGATCGAACTTGAAGGTCGGTAAAGTTTCTGTGAGTGGGTGCTGCCTCTGCTCTCCTGTTTCCCAGATTGAGGTTGCAGCGTTTGGAAGCATCCAGAATCAGAACTCCGGGCTAAGTTAAACCTGCGCCGAAGCCAGGCTCGAAATTGCGGTTAAAGAAAGAAAAAATAAAAAAAAAATAAAAACCACACACACACTTTTTGTTATACTATATACGCAGAAAACGTCTTTACGTCTAAATTTTGTCACGCGTATTTGCGCTCTTTTCCGACTCAGGTGAGCCTTGTTCACCACGTGGGGCTCATGCTACATTTAACTCGTCAACATGGTCGACATGCTACTGCGAGGGTACATCCCCCGAAAATCCCAACGCGCGGCAGCACAGAAAGGAGACACATCAGGGTGTCAGCATAAACCTATAGGACTTATTACTGTAGACTGGACACGCAGTAATGGAGATATCGCTGGGGAAAACGCCCCCCTGGTGGCCAATCCTGATGTCGGAAAACACTGAAAGACCAACCAGTTCTATATCTCATGTCTGTTTACAAGTGTGCGAAAAACATAAATGAATAAAGATCCAGTCTTATTTAGTTTTTTTTATGGTCTGCAGCAGTTGTGTAGGCAGTGGCAGTGCTAATGATTTTCAGGGAGATAATAGAATCACTGCACACGTTTTGTTGTCTGGGACACAGAAAAAAGTTTGTATACATACATTTAAAGCGCCAGGAGGGACTGGCGAGGTCGAAAGTAAAAGCAGTGAATGGCTCCTTGTCAATGTTTCCCTCTTGTATTTGCTGTTTTAGATTGATATTACTGTATTTTACTGTGTTTTGATGTTCAGTCTGGGTTGCAGAATTGGCATCGGGATTTAAACTGACACAAGACTCCTGCTTGTCTCGAGATCTGCAGCTCTGGACCAAACTGCGCCTGAAACGTCCATGCGTGTCATTGTTCTCGCATGCCGTGAGTTATTATTACATTACATAGGTCACAAGATTCTGATTAGACTCTTTTATTGCCATGCAAAAGTCTGTTTTACTGCCCCTATTGTTGGCCCTGAATGCATCACAACTCCAAGCCAAGACCCACGGGTCAACTATCATATCCAGCCCCTCCGAGTGTATTTGTGCTCCCGACAAAGCAACACAGAGCGCACGGTGGAAGGAAGCGACCACAGCTGCCGTGATCAGAGCCTCCCTCTCGGTCAGCTCCTTGCCAGGTGGCTCTCTGGAGTTGCCTCATGTGTCTTGCATCACCTCCTGGTGTACATCCCACAACGACGATTTGTCCTCCATCCACCTCCTCCCGCGAGAAATGACACACGAGTCAAGAGTTTAACTCCCAAACGAGGTCTGCAGAATCTCCTCTGGTTGTTTTGTTGTTTTTTGCGTCCCCACTGCAGTTTTGAAGATCTTTTTCCCGCATATTTCGCGTTTCTGCGTCCATCAAACATATTTGTCTCATATGTGGGATGTGGTTATGGCTGATTTTGTGATTAAGTTAGTTTGTATTCTGTGTTTTTTTTTTTTTTTTTTTTTTTTTTTTTTGTCAGGCTGATGTCGATTATTAATGCTGAGAAAAACAGCAAAACTTCATTATTTCACTGTGTGCTTTTCCTGTTTTTCCACCATGGAATCTATGAAAAACGAAAGGAGGGGAACATAATAAACTTTAGCTGATAGTTTTTTGACAATTTATACATGGCTCACATATACGACTGAAAGATTAATTGATTATTTGATAGAAAATGAATGTTCGTGTAGCAATTTCTCAATAAGATTTATACGTGAGGAGGAAAGACATTGGTGTTGCCTTCAGTGCCATTACAAAAGCCTTAACTAAACATTTTTCTGACACATTGACCTAAGATGGCCACTGCAATGGCATATCAAGACTTATGTAATTTCCCGATGGAAAACAATGGAAAATTTTGGTCAGAAGTTTGGTTACAACAGTACTTTCTTATTGTAAAAGGGAAATTTGAACCATTTAACCAATTAGTTCAATTGAAAATGTTCGTAAAGCGAACTAACCTAAACATTAAAACCATAATGGGAAGAAGCAGCCTCTCTGATGCTGTGTCCGAAACTTCTACATATTGAGTTGCACAGTTAGCCTCTGGACTCAGCATGCTAATCAGATAGATGTGGTTTGTCTATTCTTTTAGTACCAGCTGTGCCTCAAGAGTAGATAGTGAGTCGCTGTGGCCTCCGGTGTGCAGCATGAGGGAGTGAAGTAGAGCTGAACCGAGAGACTGAAACTAAACGACCTTTATCACCATCCCGAACATCAACTCTGGGAAAGAGACGATGTTCATGAGCAAAGATAAGGAGCTAGACAAGTAAACATTGGCACTGGAGACAGCACTTGGCTCGTAGAAATATGCCATTTGATGCTGAATGAATGTTTTAGACTTGTAATGTCTAAATTTGGCTGTTTATTAGAGCATATCTTGTGTTCAAGTAAGGGGAAAAAATCTGTAACATTGATCAAACGCAATGTTTTGGTGTGGATGGCTCTCTCTCTAAAATGAGCTAATTAAGCTGTAACGTGAACTACAGGCAGACGCCACATGTGAAATAACGCAGCAAATTGTTTTGTTTTCTTGCTGCTACAAGTTAGAGGGTTTTTTTAAAAAATCAGTTAAACATTCAAAATACATTTTTGAGGTTATCACATTGTTTATTCCGTGTGTCTAAATGTACATAACCTAGAATGGCGTCATTGGGAAGAGGTGGAATACTGCCCCCTAGGTGTTTGGAGGATGTACTGTACCTGATGAATTACAAGTTCTTTAACCGTTAACAAGTGTGATGAAGTAATGTTTCCGTGGTTGCAGTTTTAGGCAAAATCACTTATAAAATATAGAACTACAAAGATGTTGTTCAAAATGCTGTCAGAGCTGAAACAAAACACATCTCATGTTATTCCCAACGTACCGAGGTCAAAAGAACGACTTCCGAGCTTGAGAAATTGGACCCGAGGAGCACACGAATGTCGAGTTTAGAATAAAACACCACACATTGATTAGATAATCAAACCACCTTCGGCAAACAATCTCTGCTCAGCCTTTTTGTTTCTTTGTGGTGTTTCAGGATTTTTTTTTAACAGCTCTGACCTTCGACCTTCTCACAGCAAAATACTTACAGATCGAATTTATTATTGAGCTCTAAAGAGACACTTTTTCCTAGTATGTGTTGGATTAACTCCCAACATTATCGCACATGTGTGAGCAGTTTCTTACAGGGATTTCCCAAAGAAATCAAAGATTGGAGGGAAAAGAATAAAAAAATTTTAAAAAGCGCCGTGGAAGTATGTGGCTCCTTTCTCGTTTGTTGCTCCAGTTCATCAGCCCGCTGAGTGTATTGTCAAGAATTCCCGTCATATAGAGAGTTAAGACGGACCAGTTCTCTTAAAGATCATTAGATTCAGCTGATATCTGATGTCTTTGTCAGCTGAAGAACAAACGCCATTATTTTACAGCTGCACTGGGCTCTCCACTCTCCGCTTTGTCTGGAGCTTGGTGAAAACTCCCAGTTCCTCCACTCGAGGCTCATGAAACGCACCCGTCCTGCCTCACACACGCACAAAGCCCCCACACATCTGGCCCTCAGAGCGCCTCCTGGGCCCCCTTTTAGAAACCCCTCCCAGACATGAACTTGGCCTACCTTCATGTTTTTGTTCATGCAGCCTGTGTCTGTCTCATGGAGAGGGGGGACGGAGAGAGGGAGCCGAGGAATTTCAACACAAACCGCCTTTTATTGACACAATTGGAAACATAAACATGAGGACATGAAGAGAGGCAGCGGGATGATATGGAGTCGAGAGGCCAGAGGAAAGAAAGAATTACACCATATAGCGCAGATCAGCATTGTCTTTTCAACCAGTGGGTCACCATGACAACCAGCGTGCAGAGCCGGTCGCTCAAACTGACCGGAGGAGGTTAAACTAGCCGTCAAAGGTGCACCCTCGACTGTCAATGGGCCAATCAGCCGGCAGTCAATCACATGGAAGCAATTTATTAGAAACAGCTGTCTTCGCCCGCTCTCCGTCCGTCCTCCTCCTCCTCCTCCTCCTCCTCTTCCTCCCCCTCCTGCTCAGATGACTGAATCCATTGTTTCAGTGGCCCGGCCCATTCCCCTGCGCTCAAACAGGGACCACGCTCCAAGTTTACCTCCGTTACTTTGTCCGCTTTGTCTGCCTTCCCTGTCTGCCTCTCGCCACTTAGAGGCCACACGGGTCAGCCCTCCGGCAGGTCGCCACAACGCACAACAGGCAAAATACAAGCTAATCAAGTAAGCACATGCTGCAAACGGAGCATAAAGGGTGAGGAACGAAGTTGAGGAAATGTTCATCAGACGTACATCTATTGACGTTTCCTCTCTCAGAGGTGGGACAAATGTACATTGGCCACAGTGTTGAATCTTGGGCTTAAAATCCATTTCCAGGATTGATTTATGTTGGTTTTCTCTGAGTTTTAAGGTGGTATCTGTGCAGCTGTCCCGCTCTGTGTTTAAGATAATTCTGCATGTTAGTTTTCTATTCTTTTAAGGTCCCCACCCCCTGCAGCTCAAATTCTGCTGCTTTACTCGCCATCCAACCCCATGCACTTCAAAGCCTGTGTGTGTGAAATGAATGTGATTTTTGCTCCACTCCCAGGGAATTCAGAGCAGGGCCAGAGCAAAGAGTGCGTCTGGCGAGTCTCATATCGCAAACGTTCAAGGTGTTTTTGCATGTGCAGATCTAACTGGGAAAAAAAAAAAAGAAAAGAAAAAGCTGTCGCCTTTTTTGATTTCATTGCGTCACATTGTTTACACTTGCGGCCTTGAGTCACGTCCAGGTCAAAGTTCATCGCCACGCCGTTCAAATAATCTGTTTCCAATAAGTGGTTCGGAGAGAAAAAAAAAAAATCTTGTTTTACCACTGGTTCAACTGAAAACAAGTACAAATAACATTTTCATAATAATAATAATTAATTAATGCACAGGAAAATTGTGTACACAACAATTTAAAGCTAACTGGCCCACAGTGTGGCTAAAAATGGCTGTCATGGACGTTCTCATCACCAGAACCTCATAATTAGATGTAAATTCTGGGCTGAATCCTTTCATCTCCAATCCGCTGGGCATGTTGGCATGCTAACCAAACACTAGAATGTGCTCAATTAGCTGACTGACATGATAACAAGCCAGTTTCCAGCCAGCCAAGCCAAAGGTTTGCCTCTTGCATTGCCCTCATAGGACATTGCTCATGATGATGTCAGAAAGCTACATGTTAGCATGATAAGTTGCTAATTTCACCGTAGCAATATGCTAATACAAGTATGTTATCATGTTTACATGCTAATATGTTAAATAACATTATGTTATCATGTTAATACGCTATATCACAAATGTAACATTGGGTAATTGTAAACTCCGGCGTTCAGGGTAAAGTCTTTGGGGTAAAAGATTTGGCTACTTCTTTTCTCCATCGCATCACTTGCTGTAAAATAGGCTTATGCCTCCGTCAAAGACATCTTTTTATTAATCCAAACATGTATGTTCTGGTGCGTACTAAAATCACTAATTAAATTAATCACATTAAGAGGCTGCTAGCAGGGGCCTCGAGCTATTAAAACGATGCTTAGTCAAAAACTGGGGGCTATTTTACACACTTGATTGTCCTTTTGTATGTTTGGGTAGGTTGTCAGTCATCCAGGTTGAGGTCTTCTTAAGTGCTGTAGTTGAAGGCATCTAGACTTCTTTTTGGATGTCAAAACAAACAAAAAAAAAAAAGTCCAGGCTCCTTGAACTAAAGCACTTAAGAATTCATTGTGTATAATCCCCCCAATAGTGGAATGTGACCATGTTAATTACATTTACTCAAGAGGCCAACTGTGCTTATCTATAAAGCACGTGTACATGTTTTTTAGAGTGTGGGATTGTTTGTTGTTGTGGGGTGGTTTTTTTTGTGGGGGGGGGTTTACCCCGAAGAGGTCAGTGTGCAGGATTAGGATGCACAGAACCTACTGGAGGCACTTCAATGAAACTAGAGGATTCAGAGACAGCCAAAGAAGAACTCAAAAAAAATGAATAAATTGAGTGAATAAATACATGTTCATTTTTGTTGTTACAATAGATCAGTAAATACAATTGGACAGCTGGCCTTGGTGGGGCCCCCCTATACAGGCTGGGCCCTTGAGCACATTCCCTCTATTGAACGGCCCTGGAATATGGTGCGGTTGCTGTCGATTGAACTACCAAACAGCACATAAAAAATGAGCTCTACCTCAAATATCTACAGTCAAACTTTTATACATTTGGGATCCAGAAACACAGAGAGGGAACCTTTCATTTTTGCCTTCAGAGAAGATTGTTTTTTTGCAGGGTTGTATGAGTACTTGTAACTCAGTAAAGGCTCTGAAAACACCACACACTTTATCCTGACACACCGTCCTCACAGCTCGCTGCCAGGAAAGAGGGATGAGTGTACTGTACAGAGTCAGAGAGCAGACGGTGATGGGAACGAGCCACACACTGACACTCAGGTTCCCGCTGCGTGTGTTGTTGTGGTTTTGATCAATGTGTGGGAGAGTCAACAGGGACGAGGGGAGCGCCGATTGTTTGTTACACTCACACTAGCAGGTGAATATGAAGGCCACATGAACACACACTGGGGCGGTGTGCAGCAGGCCAGCTCTCTGCAGAGCAGAGCAGGCTGGATCCCAGCAGCCACCATATGGACTGGAGCTGAAGTCAGGACACAGAGACACGGAGGGAGGAGAGGAAGGAGGTGGAAATACATGTAGGGAGCGGAGGGGTGATGGAGCGAGAGAATCAAGAGGGGAAAGAAAAGGGAGGATGGAAGAGGTGAGAAGGATGGGAAAAGGGAGGTGAGGGCAGCTGAAATAAGGAGGGATTGACCAGAATCAAAATAGTAGGAGAGGAAACAGGTGGGAGAGATTGAAAGGAGGGATGTAGGAAAAGAAGAACGGGTAGACGTAGAGGTCACAGAGGAGAGATGTGACTCAGGGAAATCTGAAAAACTAAAAGGCAGAAAACTGGGGGGGCTGGTAGAAATCAAGGATGACAGGAGGAAAATTTGTTGCAAATAAGTTTGAGAGAAACCGTTTGGAAAAGCAGTAAAAGCTGTTGGGAGGAGGGGTCTAGGAGACGGGAAAAGAGAACAAATAGGAAAGGACAGAATGAAGTAAAAGAATTACTGAAACGTAAGGTGAAGACAGAAAAAAGCGGGAGATGTGTACCAAGAGGATACGACTGGAAAAAGGGATTGAGACTAAAAACAGATGGATGCAAAATAGGATGGAAGGAGAGCCGATGGAGGGATGAGGTGGGAGACGGCAGGGAGGGTTGGCTGCCTGCAGGCCAGACCTGCTGTGATGATGACGAGGATTCCAGGATTGATTGTGAAGATTTAAGATCCAAGAAATAATAAAGATCAGAGGCAGATTTCATGCTCATGTCTTCAGACACAAATTCAACTAAATTTGTTCCCAACCGAGGATCACAAAAGACTGAATAATGGACAACTTTATTTAATTTTAATTCAAAACGCTAAACTTTCATATATTCTATATCCAATACATCTAAATTAAAACATTTCAAACTTTCATTTCATTTTAATGATTATGGTTTATACAGTTACACTGAATTATTCTAATATATCCAACAATTATTAAAATAAAATTAGTAAAATGTTTGAAACATGTACATGTCATGAGTCTAGACTATAAAAAATGTTGACTCTTACATATCTGATGAAAAAAATATCAGGATGTAATATTCTGAGGTCAACTACTGTTAAGTTGAATTCAATTTCTTCAATTTCTGAACCAACATATGGACATGACTTTATTAATCCTTGTTGAAAATTATTTCACCTACTGAACCCGTTACTTTACAGATCACTTAAAAAAAAAAAAAAAAAATTAAGACGATCAGAAAATGTTGAGTATTGCATCTAATGATAAATCAATCTTTAGTACTTAGTGCACAGACCTTAATATATATGTAAATTTACTCATAACACTTAGTTTTCTGGCATTAATGTACAAAGTATTAGATACTTTGAAAACTTTAACTCAAGCAGTAACTTTACAGGGGATCTTCACATTTAAAGGCTATTTTTCAAAAAGGTAATTTGTATATCAAAACCTCTCAAAAATAAGATCTTTAATGTGGTTATTGTAGTAGGGACAAAGGACAATTGACTTCCTGTTGTGTGACATTGAGAGACTTGTTAAAAAATTAATCTTAATCAACCACATGCGTACAAGAACTTTAATTTTGCGTCACATTCAGGGTTTCAAGCTGACGTGAACTGAATAAATAACGGCCTCTGGAAGTGACACCAGAGCATGTGCAGTAAGTTGCAGAATGGAGGCACTGGACTCCACCTCAGATTTGAAGGCTTCTTCAGCCACCCCTGTGGTTTCCCAAACCATGTTGTCTTTAATTCCCACACCCGCGGCTGCATGTCTGAAGCCTGATTACCAACAAGTTTCAAAGAACACACTGATACAGCATCTTTGTTTTGTAAATAACAGTTTATTTGATAACCATGTGCCAGGCTGTTTGTGTGGCCAGTTTAGCTGCTGCCCTGCTTGGCGGCCAGTCTCTTGTCTCTCTCTTCGGCGATAGTCAGACGGATTCCCTTTCCTCTGGGCAAGGACACCCACGGCTTGTTGCCCTGGAGACAGGATGGAGAAGATGGTAATTAATCAAAAGGCAGCAGAGCATGCGGGTGGCCAACAGTTGGAATCCGGAATATTGAGCCTTTTAATTCACTTCTTGGACTACCAATAAAATAAAAAGAAAATGAAGGAACTTAGAAATATCAAACCGTAGGTCCTGATAGAATTATTAGTTGGCCATCAAAAAAGGTGTTGCAGGAACCTCGAGATAACAGCATGTGTTAATTTCTCACTTGTCTTAACATTATTAGATGGCCAAAACCTAAAAGCTGTTGAGTATCTGTCATGCAGCAGATAGGTGACTCTGCAGAAGCCAAACCAAGGACAGTGCAAAACTTGGCACGCCCCTTTATATATTTAGTGATGTGCCATATGAATGGTAGACTGTCCAATCAATCACAGTGATCACAGCTCCTGGCCTGTCAGTGTCAGCAGTAAAACGATGCTGACTCCTCTCTGCACAGACAATGTGCCATTGTGAGGATATCTCATGTATGGTAGATGATCACACACATTACTCCATAAAGGCACATGGTGGGAGAACAATATGCAGTAGAGATGTCAGAGTTTTTCGCATACATTCCAGAGCCAAATGCATCTCTGTTTAATGGCTGTGTCAGGTGCTTACTTCTGTTATTAGTGTGCTTTTAGCTCTGAGGAGCAGCAGTGAAGTCAAAGCATACTGGTCACTTGTTAATTTTATACTTAAAGCAGCACACAGAGTCATTTTTAGAGAGTCACTCCCTTTCTTGTGCTGGTTGCCTTGACATGCATCATGACCACTTACATCATGTTACATCCCTCAAATCGCACTTCCACTGTTTTTATGTGTTACATGTTATACCATTTATATTAGCATTTGGAATTGTTCCTCATTTTCTAGTATGAATACTTTCTCAGATTGACTAAAGCAGCTTTTTTTATTTTTACTTCTAAGAGATGCACATTATAAAACAACTGTTGCTTTAAGTTAGTTTTAATTCAATTAACTGACACAACCTCAAGTTCTAACCTCTAAAAATTCAAAAACATTTTCTTGTCAAGGAGCTCAGAACTTCTTAGAGGAATTGATAAGTGTATTTTCATTGGTGATCAAAACAAGAAAGTGTCATCATTGCTCCAAAAAGCTTCTAAATTCTGTATCATGTTCAATTTTGAGCATGTTTGAATACATTAGCCGTCAGGTTTTGTTTTTGGCTGCAGCAGTAAACTCATGTTGCTGTGTTCAGATAAGAACGGTACTACGTGTCCTCACCTTGCCAATGACAAAGATGTTGGAGAGCCTGGTGGCGAAGCTGTTGCCTGTGCTATCCTTGACATGCACCACGTCAAAAGAGCCGGGGTGACGCTCCCTGTTGGTGATCATGCCAATACGCCCCAAGTTAGCACCGCCTGTCACCATGCACAGGTTAGCTGGGAGGAAAAGAAGTGGGAAAGCATGTCATTGCAAGACTCACATACACAAATTGTGCTTTTACATCTTGAAAGAACTTGTATTTGAGCAGTAAGGAACCTACCAGTATCAAACTTGATGAAATCTGTGATCTTGCCGGTGTCCAGGTCAATGCGCACGGTGTCATTGACCTTGATGAGGGGGTCTGGGTAGCGGATGGTGCGGGCATCGTGGGTCACCAGGTGAGGAATTCCTTTGGTGCCAATGATGATCTTCTTTACCTTGCACAGCTTGTACTGCAGTGAGAGAGGAGACATTTAAAAACCGTCCTAGTCAGAGCTTTGAATCTAATCAACATCCCTCTCTATGAGTCATGTACTGCAACTGCTATTCTTCCATTTTCAGTCAACAGTCATCAGTTCTGCCTAATAATTCTTCTCAGACGATTTTAACCACATTTGACTAGGGTTAAGGGGGGATTAAACCAGTCTGAACAGCAGCAGCTGCCACAGCTGGTCTAAAGTCAGCTGTTTTAAAGATTACACATTAGAAAAGCAAAGACTCAGCCAAAGCTTAAAACTCAGCCAATAGAGTATACTTAGACCAAGTAGCAAGACCTGGTGTAACCAGCAATGCTTTTTTTAAAAAAAAAATCACCCCACATTCTGCCACTTTGACTCTCTAAACATTAAGTAGAGATTTCACACAGCACTTCACTGGGGAAGCCTTCTGCCTGTTCAAGTCATTAGTAATCTAAACTAATCAAATAGCATGAATGTGAAGTAAACATTCAACAATGAGGATGAAGGACTGAAGCTAAAAACATTTTTAAAGACCGTGTTTCTCTTACCTTGGCCTCCTCAGCAGTGATGCGGTGGACAGTGAAACGTCCCTTCACATCGTAGATCAGACGGAAATGCTCGCCAGTCTTCTCAATGCTGATCACATCTGGTTAACCGGAGACAAGAGTCTTAACATCCAAATCACTTCATAAACAGACGTTTAACTACTTATTGACACTCAAAAGACCACAGTTGCTCAGAAAATTTTAATTTGGGGTTAAATCCACAGACACTATACAGGCTCACATATGTTCATATTTAGTAGTGAACACTTGGAAAGTGATTGCTATCTTGTCCTCAAGCAAACAATTAACACTTAGCCACACTCTAAAGAAAAACATGCACTTTGTCTCTAAAACATGACCCCTTTAGAAAAATTCTATTGTCAACAATAAGCTTCTTTTTTTTTTTTTTTTACAGCATTACATCCTTTCTGTCCACTCTACGTCTTCAGATATACTTTCTACCAATTTGCCGCCACGGAATGAAACTAAGACCAAAAACCAGCAGACGTCCAGAGCATCAGGGTAATGGTTCAGCCCATTTAAAGACACTGCAGATTACCAGTGAATTACCCACAGTCTCTGGCCACAAATGAAAACACTATGACGTCTGCACAGTCTCAACAAATGCACCCACCACCAATCTAAAACACCAGATTGACATATTTAAGTATCTGATGAGTCCAAATTTTTTTTAGGGAGAAATTAGCAGCAAACGTGCTCATTTGTCTGAAACATCTGAAAGGAGACATCAATTTCATTGCAACAAAAATAACATTCCTTCTCTGCTACTAGCCAGAGAGAGTGTGTATTTATATAAGTACTGTCGCCATGCTGCTAATGCTTCCCTTGGATTTGAAAATTAAAATGCCACACCTCCACATGAGGCTGTTTGCCACTGTCAAGGTGGGGGGGGGGGGGAAATAGATCGGGTAAAAATCCAACTTCATGTTCTGCTATTCTCATTTGAATAGAAAACATGGTTAGAAAAACGTGACAAAATAAACACATGAAGTGAAAATCTTCACACCACATGTACCAAACATTCATAAATCTACGTTACTTTAAGTAGGCAATAAAATTAAAAAAAGATATGACAGGCAAAAAGTAAACCTTTGCGTGTTCTGTTATTCTTACTTAAGACAGCATTAATGAGTGAGATAACGTGATAAACGACGTGATTTGTTCCCAAGAGCTCTAAATTTGCAAAACTAGTTTTAGTGGGGTTCATGTGACCCCATCGTTTATGGAGTATGGGTCACACATCCAATAATTAGTCCTCTTCCAATTGACTACATCTGACTGAAACACATTTACACTTATCCAACTCAGTCAACAACATACCACATCTACCCAAATCAGAAATGAAAATACAGCCAAGCTTGATCCAATATTTTAACACAAATCCATAATGGATGAACATATTAAACATGACCTTTACAACAATCAATTTAGGGACATATTAGAGCTTCCAACCAGGAACAACTCTCATCTAATCTACCAAATTAAAAGTAAATTAATCTCAGTCACTTTCGTGGGTAAATGCACTCAGATCATAAGATCAGATCATATATTTACTTCACTTGCACCAATATTTGACAGCCAAGTGTGAAATTTAGATGTTACAGAGCTCAGAACTTCTTAGAGGATTGTTTGAGTGGTTTCATTGCTGATCAAAACCACATATTCATCATTGCTCCTTGTGTCTTGAAGTCATATCCTCCAACTTCATCAATTTACAGATATACCTGACTTTAAAAGCCATATACAAGCAGTTAAACACTAACCAGCATTTGTGGAATATCTTACTCAACGTGTATACGAGCTGCACTAAAAAGCTCTGAAGTCAACTCACCCATGAATCCGGCAGGGTAAGTGACATCGGTGCGGACCTTGCCATCAATCTTGATGAACCTCTGCATGCAGATCTTCTTCACCTCATCCCCAGTCAGGGCATACTTGAGGCGATTCCTCAGGAAGATGATGAGGGGCAGGCACTCCCTCAGTTTGTGGGGACCGGTAGAGGGACGAGGAGCCTGAGGGGAGTTAAAAGTCACATTTTCCCCAACTTCATGGAAGTGTATGCATGGACCATAATTAACATTTTAGGAAATATGTTAAGATTATAACTAAATCTTTGCCCACAGTAACCATCCATTTTTTTTAAGAGTAGCACCTAACACCTCATTTGTCCCCTTATTTCATTCAAAATGTTCTGTGATGCTGGGGGACGGCGATGGAAAAGCCAAAGAGCCGCAAAAATTCAATCTTTTTATTTAAACATAGCAGCTGAAGCACCACAATGTCTAACACATAAAGGTCTTTAAGTGAACTTCTACTCAAGCATCAAATAGCAGGGCCATTTCTTAAAGATAAATTTCTGATGATTAACGAGAACTACTACACTTTTATTTTGAAGTGTAACTAGTCGAATAATCACTGTTCCAGTGAACTTTAAAAGGACATTAAACCATGTCAAAACAGTCAGCTAATTGTTTTGAGAGCAGCATTTATATATTTGTTACTGCTTAAAGTTTTATCCTCAGCATTCGTAAATTTCACAAAGAGTCCTTAAATGATAAAGTACACAATATCAACGTGAATGACAATCATGAGGGTTACCCCTGCATTAGCTGCACACACCTTCGTACAGCATTTTGTACAAGAAGTTAACACGATGACGTTGAGCCGAGATGAAATCAAACGATGCAGCTTTGGATTTATGTGGTGAAAAGTGACTTACGAACACTCCAGTGAGCTTGTCAAGCATCCAGTGCTTTGGCGCTGCAACGCGCTTCAGGTGCTTCTTCGGTCCTCTTGCCTGGGAGAGAGGAGAAAACCTCGGTCATGTAACAGAACAAACACATGACAACAGTTTTTAAAAAGAACTTTGCGGAGTGGACAACGCCAAACACTCCAACAGTGATGGAGCACACACTCGCTCTCACCCTATTAGCATGATACGCTAACGCGCCGCCGATATAAATGCCTACAAGCACGACCGGCTGCGGCCTAGCCGGGCTTAAGTTGGCACACGTAGGCTACAGTGGAACATACGTGTTTCACTATAAACGTTTTAGATAAACTATAATCAGAAAAGAACAAAATTGCCGGGTTGCCAACAGAAACGTGTCATATCCACGACAGCACTTTAATTTCCTAAGCTAATGATGCTAGCCACAGCCAAGCTAACAAGCCGTGGCTGAGAACAGTGAAACGGGGTAAGGTCGCTTCAAATCATGAAGACCAAAAATCGCTGCTTTCGGTGACCATTTAAACATCTACGTTTACATTCAACGTGGAACTCCACACTAGGATCACTAAATGTTTGATATCGCTGTATCAAAAAGCGATGTTTAGGGATTATTTCTAAGAGGAATCATCGGGGAAACCAGCTCACCATGTTGGAGTCTGCGCGGAAAAGGACCTCCTGATTTCCGGTATTGAATGATAAGGCCGGCTACGGCACACGGGGAGGGACAAAAGAGTTGAAAGGCGCGATTTCAATTCGGTTTCACTTCGCCAACCCCATTGGAAGTGGTGGAAATAAAAATAATTACATTATATACTGTTGTGCAACATCGAGGTACTTTATTGCCATCTTTGCCAGCTGTAACATTGAGTGATAAAGACATTAATGGATCAAACATAATATATATGATGTAGAAGCAGTCCAACCTGCATTATCAATTCTGTTGCGTGTGGTACTATTAGTAGTGTATTTGTTCTTTTCTAAAGTGTAAAACTGTAAATTACTGACATGCATTTGCATAATGAGTATTTTCCACTCAATCCATCACTGCTAGTCATTTTTTAGGAAGAGCCCCTCTGAAAATTTAATTTGTTCTTGGCTGGCTTGGTCGTGAGGATTTTATAAAGTGCTGAAATAATTCTTCCATGAACATGACGTCTGGTTAACTGTCTACAGGACTGTATTAATAGTAGAGCCCATTTCAGTCACAATTGCAGAAAACACACACCATTAACATTAACAAAATGGAATCGAATGGGTTAATGCTGTGGCATAAACAAAGAAATGAAGAGGAAACATGACAGAAATCCAGATAAGCTCTCCAATTAAACTTTTTAGTTCATTCATCCTTATATCCTCCACGCAGAGCGGCTGGTATCTGTCACTGTGCTTCAGACTGTCGTTGAGGAAATGCCAATGGGGCACTCAGAACATCGTCCTGTTTACACTCGTGGGTATAATACACCTTCCCTACTTGCCCTCTTACTGAAGGCTTCTCTGCTTCTCCTCCGGCTGCAGGGACTCACACCTGGACTCTGTTCCTCACTGCACAAAGTCACAAATCTATCTATGGTGACCTATTTTGTTTTCAGTTGTACAGTTGTAGAATCTTCTGAGCACGCTCAGGTGGGGGTGCTCAGGGACAGCGCAATGAGGACCCTGTTGCTTTTTTTCCTCAACTTTAATTTCCTGAGCCGCTTCTTTAAAAATACTGTCGCAATCACTCAACCCAGGAATCCAGCAATCCTAAAATACTTAACTTTTGGAATTCCTAATTTGCAGACTAAAGCTAGTGATGATTTCTTTTCATCGACAAACATTGTCAACCCTTTTTGTTTTACAAATGTATGTTACTATAACCATATTCATTTGTTTGTCTAACTGCCAATGAATCAGGTCTCTTGCAATATTCTGTATGTTATCTAAGAGAGAGTTTGAAAAAGTTTGGCACACAGTAACATAAAAAAAAATGAAAGGATTCACATTCAGCATGTATAGAGACACATCATCTTAAGGCAACAGCAAGACCTTTTCATTTAGCCTACCATTCTCATGAAATGCAAAATATATAGAATATTCCACCATTTAAGAACTTACATTAGTCTCCTTATTTAAGATTTCTCTTGAGTTTTTCATGAGTAAATCCTTTGTGTTCCTGCATTATGACAAATTTGACAGCTTTTTCTGGTCTCATGGAACTTTGTAGAGATACATGGTTCTCACAGGAGAGCCACGCTACAAACGGGATGATTTAAAAAAAAGGGTGATTCGCTGTAGATTGAAGTGGCAGTAAAATGGAACATACATCAATGACGGAACAACACAAACATTGACAAAAAACACTTTTACTATGAGTACTCTGAAATTTTGTATTTTGATGACATTTTGCTGCTAATATATGCTTTGAGTACAGTTGTATAGCGTTTCAGTGTTATATTAGTACCTGTACTAAGTAAAGGATGTGAATAGCCTTTTCTCCTTCATCGTGAACTGGCCTCCGCTCTGTTTTTGCACATTTTTATGAGCTCTATTTGTTCCAAGCTGAATCATGTATCTGGAAGTCTGATTTTTTTTTCTGCATTAACTGCTCACTTACACTTTGCACACGGCCAATTGGTTAATGCAATAACTTCCTTCACCACTAAGTGGCAGCACAGCATCAATTTCATGTACTAATCCTGGCATTTCAAATTTGCTTTGATGACTTCATTGAGGAGATTCCGCAGTTATATGGCGCCTCTAAAGAAAGTGGCTGTTTTTCATATATTAAAATCATAAAAGGAGCAAAAAGAACAATTAATCTGTCATTTGGAATTACGGTAGCATTATTCATTCCATCAGAATGGAAAGATAGGATTTTTCATAAGTGCAAAGTAGGTCAGGTGATCATACAAAATATTTTTTCTGTGGTGCCACTAATGACTATTTTCATGATAAGATATGATTATTATTAACATTTTTCCAATTAATTATTTGCTCTATAAAATGTCAAAAAAGTGATAATATTCATCACACATTTGAGAGTAATCTTCAAATTACGTCAATAGTCCTTAACACTCATTTATCTACTAACCTGAATTAAAAACAAACTAAATTATTGTTTTGAGAAAAATTGACATTTTCACTCAAAGTGGCTGAAATTATTAGTTAATTATGTAAGGTTGCCAACTGATTTCCTTTTGATTTTTAATACACAAATTGGTGATCTAGTCCACAGCTATAATTTCACACAGAGTGAATAAAGATGTAAATAATAAATGAAAAACAAGTTACTACATACTTTTTTTTTTTTTTAAATAATTTGAGTACCACCAGAACAGCTCTTAGCTCAACACAAATAATTAAAATGGTTTTATAATTCTGTTTAAATTTTTTCCTTGCACGAAGAAATACATATTTCTTCTTCGTGAAATGCTACACTGATAAAAGTGGGGAAAAAAATGCAGAAAATGTCAAGAAATTATGTATGATGTATTTGTAGCTTTTTATTCCCTCATTCGACGCTATCAATCTGTGTAATTACCACCATCAGCCAGCAGGTGGAGCCCTCGTAGAAGTTCCGGCATATGTTGCACGTAAAAAGTCACATAACGTTTCAGTGTCACGCACGCTGAACCACTGTCACAAATCTCAAACAAACGTTCACTCCTGCCCGGTTTTCAATGTCTTTATTTCCCCCCCAAACTCAGAGCAATAAAAATAAAATACAAGCATTTTTTTCCAATATGATTTCAGTCATTTACATACTCATATAAATGTACAAGTGAGAGTCGGTGAGCAAAAGTGCTTTTAAAAATCATCTGCAAATGGTATTCATTTCACCATTAGAATAAAAAAAGAAAAAGCAACATGATAAGACTGTAATTTAGAGGCTTAAAGTAAATATGATTAATAGGAGAAAGGAGTCTACTCTTCATGAGCAGCCCTGGCAGCGGAGCAGTGGCCCAACATTTTCATTACCGTGGACAGGAAACCTTGTAACGGCGACCTTTTAAACAGATATATCGGCACTTGTGTCGAAGGCCTTGATGTGTTGGAACATTTTTCATGACCCTGAGGCCCAGAGACGATGGCTGAGTGCGGAACAAATCACCTCTGTCACATGGAAACTGTAAATCCGCTTCATTAGCAGTGGGGAGCGTGACACGGAGCCCTGGGAGAAAACATCCAGAAGTGTCAGTCTAAACGAAGGTTTTTAAATCTCTGGAATAACTCCCCGTGTTCAAAACTTAAAGCCAAGAAAACCTGTTAGAGCCAGCCATTTCCACCTGTTTTCACTCTGCAAAGCTAAACTACTCTAAACCACCAACCAGCAGTACTTTAACTGCAGATATTTACTTATTCAATCTTTTCTTTTGGCTTACATGCAAAGTAATCAGTTTCTAAGGAAAAATAAACTAATGTTCTACCCCTGGACCTTTCACCAGGGATGAAAAAGTGATCGGGTGCTAAAATACACTCTGAGCAAACTGAAACCAAAATGTGGAATATTTTGCATTTTGCAAGTTTTTGTCATTATTGTTATATTTCTGTCTGCCGTGGTTAATCTGTGCTGTCGGAGTCAAGGAGAAGAGGAAATGAAAGGCCTCCTTCGACTGAAACATCTAACTTGGGGGGGGGGGTCCTTCTGACTGAACAACATTCAGTCAGCTGGGGATAAGACACAACATCACACACACAAATAACACACTCTTAAACAACGCCGAGCAGCTGGCAGCAAACACGAGGGCCGCCGTCGACGCGAGGAATGTTATTTTGACCCACTTAAGGCGGCGAGACGGAGCAGGAGAGGAATCAGTGCGTCTGTCTGTCGGATTTGGAAATGATGAGAAGCGTCTTTACTTCTCCTCCCACCGCGCGGGCAGGCCAATAAAGCGGCTGCTGCGAGGGGAAATATCCAGCAAAGCCCTCTTAAGGAGGACTTCTGTCAAATTGCTCCCTCAACAGGTTCTCATTAAAAGTGAGAAAAGTGGCTTTGACCGTAACGGAGACCCAAACGAACACCAAGAACTGGTATTAAAGAGTGCGTGTGAGCTGACATGTGTATTTCTAAATAAACTAACA
This sequence comes from Mola mola, assembly GCA_001698575.1. Lineage (NCBI taxonomy): Eukaryota > Metazoa > Chordata > Actinopteri > Tetraodontiformes > Molidae > Mola > Mola mola. The sequence continues at coordinate 4,202,911 of KV751344.1, forward strand.
AGGGCGAGTGTGTCAGACTCATTTTGTCTCCAACACACTATGACTGAGAGTGTGACTGTCAGAGCTGCTGCTCATTTCCCTGCTGTGTGTGCGTGGTTTTATTTCCGTGCCTTTGAACACCGGCAGTTTGGTTTCAGTGTGTGTTTGTGTGTGTGTGGACATGAAAGCAGAGAGGTGAGTCGTCACAGGTGTGTTACTTCCAGTGTGTGGTCCAAGAGGAGGCCGACAATGCCCGGATGACAGACACGCCGGGTCGGGGGTGTAAGGCTTTTGTTCCTGCCGCACAGTTCTAGGCCCCAGTCTCTTCTTACCACAACATGCTACCTGCATCAATGTATACAACGGTGTATCCTATACACAGTGTAGTATAGCTCCTATAGGTGCACAGGGGTCAGGTGTCAATTTAACCCACCTGGGATTTCTTTTCCACCTCTAAGTCTGCAGCCTGATGCATACGAGGTCCAACAGAGGATATGTGAAAACGGCATGTAAAATTGTTTTGGAATTTAAAAAAAAAAAAAATGTGACGACGCAACGATAGCGTAGCCAAAATGAAATGTTAAAAGCGGATAAAGCTATTTTTCAAGCATGCAGCTTGGTGGTTAGCAAGCCAACAATGGTGAAAGACGATGTTCTAGGTCTACACTGTGCCCCTAAAGCTGCTTCTCTCACTTAAGAGTAAGGACCCCGCCAATATGTTTCTACTTTACAGAGCAAGTGAAATGGTAAGAACTGAACAGGGGCTGTTAGTGACACTAATATGTAAGCAACAGCAGTAGATTGGTCTTTAAGTTTGCACTTGTTTGGACCAACACCTTAATATGTCAAAAGCTGAACCCCATGTGCATTTTTTAGGTCAAAAGATGCTCTAACATCTTCAAACAGTAGCCTCAAACTGAAAAAAAAAAAAAAACGGAGAATGGTTCCCTGTCAGGGACACATGGGTGCGGTTTTGGACCAAAGTGAAAAAAAAAAACCAACAAAATCACATGCTCTCAACTTTTTATCCGTCATTCAGACTGTATTTACAAAAGTGAGTAAGTGTGGAAGCAGTGCCCTCCAGGATCACGGACATCGGTTTGAGGTGACCACCTGGATCAATGTTTCTTACACTGTACACCAGAAACCAAAACATCTTGTAACAACTCATATAAACGGAAGGCCTCGACTGTTCTAATAAGGCTCTGCTCCAGAGCGAGAAACAATTTATTCCATTCAGGTCCCATGTTCGGAAAAGATTCCCCATCACTTGATCTAATTCATTAGGTTCAGAGAAGTAGAACTGATTATATAGACGCACTACAGTAGCACTCCTTGTCCAGACGTCCTGATGGATATCACCCACTGTCTTAAATAACATGTTCTGTGAATACGGATGGTGGAACTTAACTCAAACAAAAAGGGAGAGAGAGCACTGGGAGAATGTTGAGATAACCAGTTCTCAGACAACAAGTTTCTTTGTGATGCCAAGAGACAGGAGTCCCTTTTCCGAGAGACCAGAGTCTAATATTGTCCATTACGAAAACAGGAAACGTACTGTTTGTCATCCTTCACAAATCTCCCACAAAGTCATGTTTCCCATTTTGATTTCCCTTAAGCGCTTACTGGGAGGGAAAAGCACTAAGAAGATCTTTACTGTTTCCAAGGAAAGGTCCCCCAGCCAGTCCCATGTTAATCACCTTTTCAGCGAACCTGTGTGACAGAGTGATGGCAGAAAGAAAAGAGGAGCGACTACCTCTTTTAAGACTCCTTGTTTCTATTCATTGTGTGCTCATGTTTTTTTTATTCTTTAATTGAAAGAAGGTTGGTTCAGGTTGGGCTCTACCACCAGTTTCATCCCATGAAAGGGAACAAAACACAGTTTGCTCTCTTTCCGCAACTCCTTTAAAAAGCAAAAATCAAAACAAAACTTCATTCTTCTTTTTAACAGCCTGCCTGGCCATAGAGAGTATATCAGAACAGAAAGAGGAGTATACCTCGAATCTCTTTGTCAATGTCCCTCGGTGTCCGTTTCCTCTTCTTATTACCAAAAAGGGAGGAAAGAGATAAACAAAACAGAGGAGATAAAGTCTTCTCTTTTTTTGTCGACCAATCTCGCTGAATCTCGAACAAATTTCTCGTTTGAAGGTCAGCAGCCGGCCGGCACGTCTGACATGAAGTCGAACTCGTTCTGGCCCAGCCACAGCTCGGGTAACTCGTTTGCTCGGTCCAAACCCAACTCCACCACCAGTGACATGAGAACCTCCTCGTCCACCGGGTCAAAGTCAATAATTCCACCTGCCCCGGAGCTCTGGTTTCCCATGCTGATGCCCACACCCATCCCACCTCCACCAAGGCCTCCAGATGGCCCAATAACCTGGTTTCCTGTAGCCATCGGTGAGGCCCCGAAGCCCCTTTGAGCGCCGCCAGCCGCTTGGTGTCCAGCGGAAGTACTGGCAAGGCTTTGGTAGTGCGAGTTAAGCTTCTGCAGCTGCATGCTGGCGATGAGGTGAGGCCCTGTCTGGAGGCAAAAGGGCTGAGGTTTGGACAGCGGAGACCCTGACAGCGATGACCCAGGTGAGGAGGCGGCACCAACTGACGGGGAGAACGGAACCACCGAGGTTTTGGAGGAAGGGTAGTGGAGCAGGGAGCTGAGAGGAGAAGAAGATGAGAGATCCTTCATCGCAGCGTGGGCGTTGCCAGGGAACAGCAGTGAGGTCATCACCAGGAAAAACCCAGTGCCTGCAAGACGAAAGGGGAGACGTTACGCATCGTTATCAAACTCAGACAACAGGAGGACGAGACTCACTCTAAAGCCGGCAACATCATGTAAGGTAGATACCATTAATACAAGGTAAGAGGCGAGAAACCAAGCTGGTTCAAGTGTTCGTTTGGAGCCGGTGCCTATTCTAGAACCAGTTCTTTTTACATTCCCACAGCCAGAGAATCGTGACCATGGACTAAGTAAAACCTTACGACAGCCATTTTTAGCAACCAGAGCCTGCTGAGTTATGAGATTCATCCAGTGTGGAATTAAGAAGAGATTCACACAATGGGAATGATGTGATGATGCAGGGCCTCTCATGTCTGTGAGTACACGATTTCTATTTTACACCAACTCCTGGACTGAAGCAGCATGTTGAAATTGTCTTTAAAATCATGGCACAGTTCACATCGATGGAATAGAGTTATGACAGGACTGAAACCACTTACAGTATCTGTCCATTAAATAGGCAAGAGGTTATTAGCTGGAACCAAGAGAAAAGAAGCCTGAGGTACTTGGCCCATAGGGACTGGGTGGACCGATAAGGCAGGGTTTTCAAATTTGGAGAGAGCCAGACCGCTGAATTGTTTCCCAGTAGTTCAACATTCCTCGCAGAGCTGATATTTTGCTTGCCGATGGCTGTCATGATGACAAAATACAGATTTTGAGGGACAATTTAGACTTGCAATGTCATCTTCCTTCATGGTGAGCAAGTTCAAAAGATCCATTTAGGTGCTCATTTGATAGTGTTTATTCTGTCAAATGCACGGCTACTTTAGCCTGCAACAACAATGGCATAGTTGAGTTAACAGCGTCTTTACTCGTGTTCTTGTGACCCAGTAAATCACTGAAGTCAGATGTCTCTGGGAAACACACGAGGAGCCGACCCCGGTGCCTGGACGGCCACATGACTCGGTGCGCTGGAGACTGATTTTGTGTGCATTCGCTTGATGTCTGCTTTTCCTCTTGACCTATTGAGCAGCAAATTAACCATGAAAAGGCTGCGGGGAGAAAGCCTGCGGGTACCGACGGGGCTAGTGACTGTTTATAGATCTATATACGTGTGTGTGTGTGTGTGTGTGTGTGTGTGTGAGAATGGAGTTCACACAACAGAGCCTTTGAGGATCTTAAAGAGTGACTACGTCACATGGCAGGATAAATACATATGGGCCCTGAGAACAGAGCGTATGTCCTCTGTGTGCGTGGGTGTGTTGTGTAAAATGAGTCACGCTGAGAAAAGATGTGTGTGGAGGTAAGAAGGGCAAGCGAAATTGTTTGTGTGTGAGAGTCAACCCCTCTTGCAAAAAGACTCCTATAGAGGCTCATGTTGAAGTCCCTGAGCTGGTTTGTATTACACAGTTAAAACAGCATGTGTGCCTTAACACATGCACAGAAACCCACGGTGAAACACATCATGCGGCTGTCCTTTGAGTAAGTTAATCGCTTAATAATATGTGCCCATACTCGGACCTCCCCTCCTCCCCTCTCTCTCTCGCTCTCTCTCTTTCTCTCTCTCCTTCTCTACACCGCCTCCTCCCCACGCTGGGTCTTATTTAGTAGGAACATAATTGTTACAGGCAGGCATGCAGCTGCACTTGGCTGATGGAGTTAACGCAGACACAAGGATACCAAACAGCTGTCAGTGGCAGGTCTGTGCGTGTTCATTATTCATTGACTGATTAGTGTCGGGGCCAGGCTGCACATGGTGTATCCGTAGCTTCCCAGCGCGCTGAGCCCAGGAGACGCACAAACAATCACACTTTTCCCTGGCACAGATGAGAACGCAACTGCAGCTGTTTTTTTTCTTTTAAAAAGGAACTTTTTAGAGATTTTTTTTTATTCCTAAAAACCTGGGGCTAAATGATTACATTGCCTAAAAATTCCTTTGAAAGTGCCAGGGCTTGGCAACAAAATCCAATATCAAACAATATTGTAGGGATGACTATTAGTGCTTTTACAAAATATTATAACAACGACATTTTTGATGAATAATCCTCAGCAATGTGGATTTAATTATGTAAGTGGTTGAAGGCAAGTAGTAGAACACTCTTATAAATTGAGGAAATTACATCATTTTACTGTAATGCAGCCCCGAAACCAGGAAACACTTACTGATCATACATAGTGTACGTTGTTTCTTTTTCTAACAAACGAGCTGCTCGTAGGTTTGAAATTAGAGCCCAAACGACCAATTCTTGGAGCTGATACTTATATCGATATATGTACCTTTTGTTTTTGCAATCATCCCTCGAATGAGGTTATCAAATATTTCTAACAAAGATATGCAGATGATTAACAATGATTTTTTTATTGTCTTAAATGACAACAGTGCACCTAAACAGGAACCGTCACAGGAAATTTTAATAATTACAAATCGCCAAGCATCTTTTTCTGCACCGTGTTCTTTAAAACCTGAATGTTTTGATATCGGCTGATATCGGTTAAATGGATGCGGCTACCGATAAATCTGTGATAGGTCATTATCGGCCAATCAATATATCAGTCAGGCACTAAAACAAAAATTACACATTATGGAAAAAGTATTCCGTCACTGCAATGTTTTTTTAATTGTTATTATTTCCCCCAACCTCATACATGGAAGCTGGACAGTGCAACCAGGGCCTTGCTCAAGGGCACCTCAGTGGCGACATAATACCACATTTACCAGCCAGATTTATTCAGAACATTGACATCCTTCTAGTTACAAGCTCCCTTCCCCAACCTTTAGGCCGCATCCAGGTGGCTGGAAACAAATTCTAGAGATCAATTTGAACACCTCCCAACACAATTAAGGCCCAACCTAATGATCGTTGAAGAAGAGGCGACTGTTTCTAATCAAGATTTAACTGCTAGCCAACACAAACTTGCCAACCCTTCAAGTGTGTTAGCGGATTGAAGCTTAATGTTTCAATAGTTTATTTCTTCTTCTCAGTCCCGCGTCAACTGAGCTGCTTGAAGGTTGGAAATGTATAGTCTGTGAGGATTCACAGCCATTACAGCTGATTCCACTGGTGGCCCATGGACGTGGCAAAGCACAACAAAGCTCCAACTCCCCATGACTAACGTTTCATAATAGTCAATTAGTTCCGGGTATCAAATCCCAGGGTTTTTACTGACAGTAGGCCTTCTGTGTTCACTGGACCGAGTATTTCTGATTTATGTCAAAATGCTGCCAGTTCTGGACTATTCCTGCCGGATCCGATTACATTCGGAGACATTTAACATTTGACAAATTAGGCATCATTGTGGTTGTTGGTTGTTTTTTTTTCCTAAAAGATTAAAAAAAGAATAATTCTGGCACACGGACTGTGATGAGACAGGACAACTGACAACTGATAGAGACGATTTTCAGGGCAGCGTTCCCTCACAAGTGAAATCCAAACTGTCCACTCGGTTTCACGGTTTAAATCACGAGAGACCTCCGGGTTCACTGATGTTACACACCAGGAATTATGGGTCTTGAAGCGGAGCGGCTTTAAAAGGTATCACTGTTTGTTTTCACTGAGTGGTGTCGAGTCAGCTTAAGCCTTTTGAAGCGCAATTGGGAGGGACTGACAACAGTGCACGTGCTCTTTGGGGATTTTGGGGATTGAATAAGAAATGCTTGTTCACGGCAAAATAAATCATTCCTGGTGAATTTAAGTCTTTTTAACTGAGAAAATCTGACATTTTTAGCTGCTCGGGGGTCATTAAAAGGCCTGCGTGCAGAAGGTATGTGACACAGCTTCTTTTTTTTTTTTTTTGGCAACACAAACCTGCAGCCTCCTGTTTTTGTCTGAGACGGGGATGGATTTGAGTCAGAGCCGTCTGCCCCTCTCCTCCCGGCGAGCTGAGGACGGCGATGTGTGAGAGCGCTGGAAGGGTGCCAATGTTTTTTCCTGTTCACAGCTGACCTGACTCATTGTGTTTTTCCGCTGCTTTTATGAGATTGTGAAATCGGCCCGGCCTTACTTTCCCCTTTACGTGGTTTCATTAGCAGTCTAGGCTGCCGTCTTGGCCACAGACTTCTCTCCATTTATTTTAATTATGAGCACAGTCTGCCCTTGCAGCCGGATTAAGGAGACACTCCCTCACTCACTCATATTTTATTTCCATGTGTATATCCAAGATGAAAGTAATTATCATTGATTGATCATCTACGGCACAAAAGTTAATGAAAATTGCAAGCAGCAGCTTGTTGGAACAAAGTGATGTCCTCAACTTCTTTTTCCTCCTTGAAAATCAGTCATCGGCAGTTGATTATTAGTCTCATTATTTTTCAACTCACATTGTTTAGGAACATCATTGTGACTATTAGGTTGAAAAAAATAAATAAAGTCTTCAAAGATCATGTTAAACTCACAGTTTAAGCATGTGTTTACTCACAACATTAATATTTTAAGTACATCGTGATGAAAACAAGTCATTATTGATTGATTAACTGTAATGTATGAGGCAAAATCAGCTGCTGTTGGCTGATTTTCTTTTTTCTTTTCATTTCATAATGTCGTGGATTGAACACAAATTTGACTACCTGCCTTATTTACACATTTATTTCTCATTTTCTTGTCACACATAAAATATAAAATACGAGGGACAGTGTGATAAAGTGGCTCCCGACACGAACGCTTAAACTAATCAAGTAAGTTTAAATTCAGTATAGATCCACAGTTCATAGTGGTTGTTGCAGGGTGAACTATCTCACCACAGTGAATTGACTGTTCTGCAGCAGTCTATTAAACCACATCCTGGTGTTCAACACTTCCCCAGATACAGAGGTCCTTAAAGTGGACACTAACAGTGAAAACTCTCCATTACTGGTTACTTAGCCGTTTGCTGCACAATAAATATCATCAGTTCACCCATAACTGACTACTGTTGGAGTAAATGCAAAAACTATAAGTGCCAATGAGAGCAAGAAGTAGTAAAACACAGGGATATTTGCAGAGGCTTTCTGTCGTTTGTCACTAGGCTACACACGCGCACACACACACAAACACACCATATGCTGTCCCAGCGTGACGCGTTCACTGGCTTTAATGGCCTCCGTATTGACGGCTGTCAATGAGAAGCCAATTTATTGGCAAAAAACTGCTTTGGTTTTGCTCGCCAGTGTTTTTGCCTCTCTGTGTGTAACTTTTGCCGTTTGGGGAGGTAGAAAAAAACAAAAAAAAAAACAACCCCAATTGCTGATGATTTAGGGTGATATTAAATGAGAATGAGAAACATTGTTTTCCTCACTCGAGACCAAAGGTGGACTAAGTCCAGGTGCCCGAAGGCAGCAGATCCTGCGGCGCGCACTGGTGAGCCCGAGGCGGGGGACGCCTGACCTCATTCCGCCTGTTATGCAAACACTTGTGAGAGGGGGACCCAACTTTCAGCTCACACAAGTCCTGTCCCTGCGTAGACACACGTCGCAACCTGAGGAAGAGGACAGAAGTGGACCAACCTGGGGAGGGAAAAGTCCGGCGCACCAGCAGGTCGAAGATTCCGGGTCCCCCAGAGCCCGGAGAGGCTGTCGGCGGTCCGGAACAGGAGGTGTGCTGGCTGACTGCGGACGCGCTGGACGGTCTGTCAGCTCCTCGGTGAGCTCGTTACCCGAATGAAAAGCATTTTGTTCCCCGCTCCCTCCTCACTGATCAGCCCGGTACGTGCGTGCGTCCCGGCAGCCCGCCATCGCAAAACCCAGAGCTGGACTTCGAAAGGATCCGGAGGAAAAAAAAAAAACAAGTGGGCGGGGCCGCACGATGTCATTTCGGTGTAATTTGTGATTAGTGCATTAAAGTATCGCGATTTTCCATCAGTTATTTAAGAAAGCAACTGTATAAAATAGTCTAGGCTTACTATACGGAGATCAAAACATTCCAATAATCACGAAAAAAAAATCTGAAAACATTAAAAAAAAAAAAAAAAAAATGCAAAACACTCAATGTGTAATCAATATAGAGCAACTGAAAGTTTTTTTTAATTACAGGACTAAAAAAAAAAGACTTTTCAAAGATACTTTAATTTGTGGTGATTCATTAGTCTAGAGGTAATCCTGGTTTGCCTTTTCTTTTACACAATTCTTATTTTATTTTCATCTTATCTTTATTTTTGTTCATATGTATTTGTTTGTATTCTTGATTCATGATATTCATGTGATATTTTTTTTTTTTTTAATTGCTCATAAACTGTTGTTCAGTTTTAAAAAAGACAATGACAATCATAAGTGTATTAATTGATAAGTTTATTCAAAAAATATTTATTTGGGGACTTTTTATTGTTTTCAAAGCTCCGCCAAGTAAATGATTTGTTTTAACCATACAACTGATGATTTAATATTCCGTTATAATTAATTTGCAAATCAAATTTGGCACTAGCCAGTGATTAAAAAGCACATTGTTAGCCTCCGGTATTGGTGGAAGGAAAGTATAATAGCACACAATGGGATTACTCAAATAAAGCAAAGATTTCTTGCCCGGTGGCATAGAGAATTTCAAAATGAAAGCAAGATTTATGGGTAACTAACCAAATAGGGCTTATATAAAACCATGAGAAGAATTATACATTCAAGCAAAATTCTACACAGATAATTTGCTGACCTATATCACTCTGTTCACGCTGTTGCTTGAACCGTTCTCAGCGCTGAACACTTCTTTTTCCTGTCAAATGTGCCATAAGTACCATCTATTGCTTTTATTTATTTATTTATTTAATAATAAGGGAATATGTCAACGTCAAAAACACAGACCGGGTACTAATGGAGCGTCCCCGCGTGACAAATGAACCAGCATGAACCCTGAAACTGAATCATCTAAAAGGAATTCAGCCATAATCCATTATTGCTATTCACACATCTGGTTCTCCTATAGTTGGACATATGAAAACGTTTCCTGCTGGAAAACAACAAACAGGGTCTCTCCAGCTCCGCACCTGGCCTAATCCAGCCTCCAGAGTTTGGCCCGAGCCGCTCTGCGGGGCAGATGTTGCTCATTCTGAGGCAAACACCATTAGGAATCAAATGGGCCATTTCAGACCATTCAGTCTCTGTGTCACTCACTCAGAGAGCGAGAGAGAGAGAGAGAGAGAGAGAGAGAGAGAGAGAGAGAGAGAGAGAGAGCGAGAGAGAGA
>KV751344.1:4220605-4252882 GCA_001698575.1 Mola mola
CACACACACACACACACACACACACACACACACACACACACACACACACACACACACACACACACACAGAGTGGGTGAGTAATTGCTCTGACAAAATGTGGCCGTTGCAGTGACGCAGGGGAGGAGGATGTCCTGTTTGTCGGCCATTGTGGAGCTGTCATTGGAGTCCTGTCATGTGCTGCTTGCACTGACAACAACAACAACACATTTCTTGCAGAGCACACTGGAAACTGATGCTTAACACCTCCGTTTATGTTGTCCTCTGGATTGTGATCAAAGTGTGCTTCAGGTTTTTGATTCGGGTTGTTTGCATCATGACGTAGATGTCATTCATTGTGTCAGGACTATGAGCTTTGTCGCATTTGATAAATCTTTAAACTCGTGGATTACTCTTGAAATATCTGGCCTATTTTGTTCAACATACCTCTATAGTCTAGTTAGATCAGCTGTAAGACGCCTTTATTTTGAAAAGTGGCAAAGTATTTTTTCCATGTAGTGGTATTCTAAATAATTTAAATAATCATTATTATTTTGGAAAAATCTACATGAATTTGTTTGTGCTTTGTAAATTTTGGAAGTGTCCCTTTAACAAATGACCGGTCGTTTCTGAGGTGCACCGTAAGCAAAGAAAATGTTTGTTTTATACAGTATCTTTACAGTTATCTGGTCAAAAACACGAGTGTTTCGGTGTTGATATTTATTTCATGTTACCAGACATTTGGAATAACCGCTGCAATCCAACAACCGAACTCCATAGTTATTTTTGAAAAAGCACCTACAGGAGCCAAGGTTGAAAAATACTCAAGTTCTATTTCAATTCATTCATTCATTCATTCATTCATTTTCTACTGCTTATCTATTTCAATTAAAGACAATAAAATTTGGGTTTCATCTCATCAACTTCAATGATTTTCGTGAAATACGCTTTATCAGAAATTGTTTGGGACAGGGGTGATAAAAGACTGGAAAGTAGATAGAGATAGAGATGACTTTATTAATCCCCGTGTGAAATTAATTAACTCAGAGATAAGTCAGCACAGTGTAGCTCCCTTGGTTTATTTACAGCATGTTTTACACAGTGTCAGATCTTTTTTGGAATCAGCATTGTAAATTTGATGCGTATTTTTCCCCTTCAGCAATAATATTTAACTTTCTGCAACCAAGCTAGTTTTCGTGCTCTCTTTCAGTGGCAACACCTTGTCTGATGGCGTTACAACTTACTCATGATATTTGAAAACGGAGGTGTACATGAAGAAACCAGCATCAAACCAATTTGTGGAAGCAATTTGAAATCCCTTTTTTCGACTTTATTCAAATAAGCTGAGCTGCTCTATGATATTTCTGGGTCCTACTGGAGAATCCTCGCGTCACTCAAACTGCACTTCCTTGAAAGAATTTCTTCTCCATCTGTTCCACACTGATACAGACACTTGTGTTTTCAATGCCAAACCAATTTCAGTATAAACATGGCCTAAAACTGGACTTTCCACTACAATGCAAATGCCAACTCAGCACAATAGTGTCTTTGTTAGCTTGAGACTTTCCCTGGCATGTCACAAAACTCAGGAAGCAATACTGGAAATGGACAACAGCAGTTACACTATAGTCCTAAGTGAGTCATATTAGGCTCCGTGTTTATTCAGGAATTTAAAGATCATATGAGACAACTAAGGACAGATATCTGCTGACTGAGTCTCTGGAGCAACAAGGGGGAAAGAATTATTAAAAAAAAAAAATCACAATGTGTGCTGAAAACAGGAAAACTTCTGTAGAAAAAGAGGAAGAGGGGTCACAAGCACATCATCAGCAATACCGACTCGCTGACAGCCAGCAGGATATTGACTACAAACTTTCATTTGTTCTTTATTCTTTCCCTGCTTCCTCTCTCTCTCATCCCTCTCTTCCTGAGGTGTTGGTCAGACAAGAGCAAAGAGAAGAACCCACCAATGACAATGGGCCAATGGGATATGGCCTTTTTAAATTATTGTGGGATCTTTATTGGACTAAAAAAAATTGACCAAAAGCCCTTATCAGTTCTCTCCATTCCCTCTTCTTCTCTTCGCTTTCCAGATGTCGGTGGTAAATTCTGGCAGAGCGAGCATCCATGGAGCCCTCTAATATTTATTACGCGCAAACATTCATCTATCACGGCATCTGAGCGTGGTTATACAGCATATACGTATGTAAGTGACTGTGTTTCTTAGGTGGCATTTTTTCCCCACTGTTTGATGAATGGGGTGTGCATCTCTGTGTGGCAGTGCTTTATGCTATTGTGTGTGTGACATGACGAACATCTTGTCACCGCCGGGGAGTAATAACTAGCAGCAGGACGTAAAGATGGGGCAGTCTTTCCATGCTGACCCCCAGTTGCACAAGGACAAGATACGCTCACAGAAAAAGCCTGTCACACCGATGAAGCAGCCCCCAGGGGACATCACGCTACCAGGGTCTCGTAAACACAGTTGTGAGTACACAAACAACTACTGCAGCCTCTGCTGGCCACCTAGTAAAAATCTCTTTGTAATTAGTGCAGCCGCTTAACAAGCCTCAGTGTGTTTGATTAAACAGAAACAACTGGAAAAATGGAGAAACATGATGAATCGAGTGTCACTAACAGGTCAAAAGTGTCACTTTACTGTGTGGCAAGGGTACACAAATGCCTTCAAATTTACTGATTAAAAAATAAACAAAAAAAAGACATTAACATACAAAATTCTGCATCCTAACCATACCCACTATAAACAGAGAATTTAAAACATACTACTACTACATGACTTACAACAGTCAGAGGTTGTTAGCATACATGTAAATCCAAATGGAAAAAGTGGAAAGTGGACAGAAGAGACGAAGAATGCTGGTCTTAACATCTAGCTCTGAACGTAAAACCAGGTACGGCTTTTCATTTTCGTCACTTCAACAGCCAGTGAGAGCGATCCGTCTCAGGGCCTGAACCAATGCCGAGTCAACATGTGAAGTTAGGCATCGGATCAGCAGAAAAAAGATGTCAGCAAGGAAAGACAATGGCAACCAATGCTCACAGAATTCCCTGATGTTCCCGACTGCCAAAGGTCTTCCTGGTGTGGCCTTCAATGTCCAATTCAGTTTGGCTTTTTTTTGGTTTCATTTACAAAGCAGGTGAATATGTCAGCAGAGGATGAGGAGGAGAAGAATGAAGAGGAGAACTAAAACTATAATTACAGCTTTTTGTGGAGCAATGGAGTCAGAGCCAGGTGTGGTGGGATTGTGATGTCAATGGCTTCAATGAGACAGATTTCATCCAAAATTTAAGAACATTATGGACTACTTCCAGCAAAATCTGCCAGCGCCTCTCTGCAAGACTTCCACCTGCCCCTTCCGCCTTCACATAACTGTCACAAATGTCAATCTAGACGGACGTTTTACTGAATTCCGATACAGCTCACACGGCTGGTTAACACTGAGGACGCATCAACTCAGGCTCACTTGGGTCCACGGTGTGAACAAAGTCTAAATTAGGGTTTAAACACAGACTGACAAAGTTAAGCTAAGTCACAAAATAAAGTAAAAATTCAACCTTAGTATGAAAGCTTGATAAGTTTATTGCTAACGGTCATGCTTATGTGCCAACATCATTTCACTCAACACACAGCTGAGTGTAAGGAAATTAGGGGCTTATGAGCTTAACAAACCCCCAGTGGAACTTCCAGAAGTCCTTCCCATTGCCTGCCACGTAATACCTCATTTATGTTAGCTCAATTAAACATTTTTTATTTATTTCTCCATCGTTTAAAGAGACTATGTCACCATGCCTGCACCACACCCAGTGAAAAAAATACAATACGTGAGCTATGTTGTTGACAACATTACAAAACATCCAGCAGACAAAGAAGGTCAACAAAGAAGACATACACTGAAAAGGAGGTGTGTGTGTGTGTGTGTGTGTGTGTGTGTCGGGGGTGGCTACCACAGACAGAGTGTCAATCTGTAGGAAAGACCGATATCCACTGTGGAGAATGAGGTGTCTTCGTGTAAAATTGATATTTCTCCAACTCTGAGTACATATTGTGTGCAACGTATGAGTTTAGTGCAATTTTAACATATGGCTTTGGTTCGCCTAACAGGAACAAACTAAAGGGAAAGCATTTTGTGGGGGTGGTTACCACTTCACTTCACTCCACTTCTATTCATGTCAGCCAACAGCAGATGTGTGCAAACACATAAACAAGGAAACATACATACAAACTCACTATTCCCAGTTTCTCAGGGAAACCAATGTTTACAAGCAGTGCTGCACTTCCAAAACAGAAAAACACTTATACAGCTGAATGATGTCATGTAGTTATGCTTGCCTTGAGGTGCGTGTGTGTGTTTCAGCCTATACTGATTCTGTGTTATTTTGCATGCGTCCCTCAAATTAGCGGGGGTTTATTTAATCTGCGACAAAGACAAAAAGACATGCATATTTTCTCCAGTACCTGAATTCAAAAAGCACTCCTTGAGGGTTGATTGTCTGTTGTGTGAGGAGGAACTGTGTGACAGAACTCATTTTATTTGAAAAATTTTTAAAATGAAAAATGAAAAATAATAATTTCTGGATTAACAGAGAGCAAAAATTGGTGTAAAACAGAGAGAGAGGCAAAAGACAAGAAAGAACGATGCCGACATGTGACAACGGACCAATAGGGGGGGAAAAAAAAGAGCACGTGGGGGAATAAAAGTGAATTCACATATGACAGAATGAAATTGAAGAAAGATCCTAAGCAATGGGCGAGGAGCCACATGAGATCTTTTTCATCCGACAGCAAGAGGAAACACTAAACAAAATGTATCCAGATAAACAATCGAAGAGTATGTCTGTCTTCATTGTGCTAGTTAAACGGCACTGAATCTGGGCGCAAAGCAAGGAGAAAAGGGGTTCGCTTTGATGCGATTAATGATTCAAAAGTGAGTTTGAGGCATAACATAAAAGGAACCAATGCGATTTCCCATTCCCTCTAAAAACCGTCAGCAGAGGATGCGATGCTATTTAAACAGTGGAGGTCGGCTTGCTGAGGGACAGGTATGTGGCCGATTGATCCTTTGCCTCTCCTTATCCTCTTTCCTATCAACACCTCTATTTTAAGGCATCCGAACAAAAGCATTGATCTTTAACTAAAGAGGGGAAGGACTGCTGCCATTCATGTGTGTGTGTCATGCAGGGGATTGCAGGGTCATAAAAATGATCAATCGGATTAACAGCAGATGGGTGAAGCAACAGATTGTAAATGAGGAAAATATTAGCAGAGATCATATGCATCACATGGAGAGTCCCATTTGCAAACAGAAAATCGCTGATTAATTAATACTTCTGTCACAATGGACTTCAGGATCTCATGTGAATTACTTTTCTTTGCTTTGTTTTTTTTAATAGCTTTGTTTATCAAAAGTTTGCACACCAAATGGCAATGAGTTTAAACACTTGTGTACATTGATAAAAAAACAAAAAACAAAACAAAGTCGAGAGAGCAATCAACTCTTTTCCATTCCTAAATGCGCCCTTAAAAAGAGCAGGAAAAAATACTGCACCATGTAGCCACTGGGTGTGAAAATGACAGCTTCACTGGTCAGAAAGCAAGCACAAGAAATTATCAAAATATGTTTTTACAGAGGAAAGAAAAACCAAATCAGTCAGTCAAATCAAATAAATTCTTGCAATAAATTGAAAAAATTTGTTAAATAACAAATTTATTCCTAAAAATTGGAATCAACTCCGATGGAGCAAAGGCACAAAAGAGAACAAGGCAGAGATAGGAGAGACGGACGGAAGCCAAAAGAACGTCTTCCCAGTTTCTCTCCATCTTTGGCTTGTCTGCATTTCATCTCTCCCCCTTTTCATTCTCTCATTCCACCCGTTCACCCATCCATTCCCTCTGTCATCCCTAATAAAAGCCGTATGACTGGAAACCAGTGATACTTTCAAACTCTCCAGTTGTGATGATTTAATGCGGTCCAACATACCAACTGAATTTCGGCAAATAAACTCCCATTCCCCTGATCTGACGTGACTGGCGGAGTGGAGAATTTAAGGCTGTTTGGATAAAAAGCTGCTGCATTTTGCTGGGTCTTTTGTCGATTGCTACATTAAGATGACCTCCTCTCTTTAAAGTTATGAAGGTTAAGTTGCTAACTGATAGAATGTCCACTCCAATTTAATTTCACACACATTTTCCCCTTTGTTTTGGTTTTCCATTCACACCAAGCTGAAGGTTTCCAAAGAAAAAATAGCTTATCAAACCCAAGTCTCAACTGATTTGATAAATTTGTTTGCTAAACGTTCAGTAGACATGGCTGAGGCTGAAATTCAATTGTTTTCATAGTCTGTGTCTCAAAAACATCCACTGCATAACTTCACAGCTAGCAAGGCACCGAACGTGTATTTGCAGAGTGTGTGCATGTTTTCATTTTTCCTTAGATTTGTGTAGTGTTATGGTCAGAGATTTCTGTACATTTGAGCTGTATTAATGAATTGGAACTGCGAGGTTCTGCCTCCTTTTATTATTATGCTGTGATAGACAGGCACAAAAAAGTTGGAGCAGATTAGGAGCATATACATTTTTTCTAATGGTGCTTCAGCTTGAAAAATGGCTATAAAATGCTCATTGTTGCCAGAAACCATTAAAAAAATTGCCAGTTTGAACGCCCGAAGGTTAAATAAATTACCTTTCTCCTGAAGAACTACCACTGAGGTGCCTGGAGCAAGGAACTTGATTCAATAGACTTAATCCACTCAGCATAGACACATAGATAACTCCTGTGTAAAATATAACATTTTGCTGATGGAGGGAAAGGAAGGAGGACTTCCTGTTGGTTTCTGGTGTACACTAAAACACACCTAATCTTCTCTATTTACAGAAAATAGAATGATCACTTTCAAACTCAAAAAAACCTGGCTATACAAAGAATAATGTTCGGAGCATGAACCCAACTCGTAGACGTATCCCTTACTTGGTCCTGACCTTACAATTATTCCCCGGCTGCTCATCTTTTCACCTATGTTTCACCCTGCTGGAGGATCTCTCTCGGGCCTGTGGGCCGTCAGCACCAAGATCAAAATCTCTGCTTCAGGTTTAACCAAATGGCTATAGACACACAAACATTAATGTTGAAACAAGCAGAGAAAGAATCATATAGGAACATATAAAAGGGACAACAAGATTACACGTGTTAAGGAACAAACTATGACTGATATGGCGGGTATAACAGCGGGATGAACAGTACAGTCACACAAAAGGATGTTAAGAGCCACAGGGAAGAAAGAGAAGAAGAACAAGTCATACTTTCATCAAACAGAGAAGTATAGAAGCAAGAACAGACTCATTAAACCACACATAAAAAGAACCATGCAGAGACAAAGGGTCTTTAGGTGAGCAAGGGTTCAGGGAGATGCGAATGCCCAACTGGTTACCCTCCCCATCCTAGCCCTCACAAACAGAAACACCTGTGCTTCCACACAAGTACTGACTTATCCCACACACACACCTTTGATGGTGTTGATGACCTGGTCCAGGTGCTTGGGGTCGTTGCGGTCTGGCCGACAGCTCGGGCTTATTTCCAGTGAGTAATCTGGCCCATACTCTGTAAAAAACTGACAAACATCACAACAATCTTTATGGGAAAACTTTTGGGTTTCTAAAATGATGTTATTCACAGTCATACTTGACGTGCCGCGCATCTGCGCACCATTGCAAAGAGCCGAAGCACACGTTCTCCACTTTTTTCTGATGTTAACAATTTAGTTGTTTTTCTGGGAAATTTCACGCTCTGTTTGGACTTTGCAGAGCTGGATTGTGAAACAGTCTGGAGATGATTATTTATACTGGCTATCAGTGATCATTAAAAACAAACAAAAAAAAAATTTAAATAAATTCAAAACAGTAAACCATCGAACATGTCTACTAGGCATGGCATTCAGTGGAATGAGTACCCCCGCCAAGGCACAACAGTCTGCTTGAATTAAAATTCTTGGATCCACCCCTTTATTCATTTCAGAATTTATTGGCTGCTTCCTTGGCCCTTTCCCCATCTTCCCACCAAGTTTTGCTGAAATCCATCCAAGAGTCTTTGCATAATCCTGCTAACAAACACACCAACAAACAAACCAATAGATGAGTGAAAACATAACCTCCTTGAGCTATACACTCAAAGTTAATTCTAATTCTTTTAATTTTGTGGATTTTTCCTCATAGTCTGGATTACATAAATGGCCATATTTAACATTTGACATTAACACTTAAACTTTATGTTAGCATTAGTAGACTTCCTTTCTTCAATGAAATAGTTCTGAGACTTAAAAACTGTGAATTTGTACTTTGGCATAAAAGTGCTATTGAGGTAAATGTTAGCATGCTTATGATGACAATGCCAACATAATATAATATAATATTGCAAAAGATTGGTCTTGTCCCAGTATCCACACTACACCGTAAAAGCTTTGTAAAAGTCCTTAATTATTGAAATTGCACTGAGGGCCATAAGTGTGCAAGGGACTGAAGCTGTTAAGAGCAGAATTAGGATAGTTCTGTACGTATTACATGATTTCTGTTTGGGTTAAAGAGCTGAAACTTGGGGATAGCCAGTCATGTTGTTCACTGTACTGCTGCTAAATCTTACCACAAATCATCACCAGAGTATTATCAGGCGAACTAGAAACTGTAGAAGAAGTTTTAAACCCCTGATCCACATATCGATGCTGATACACAACCCACAGGTAAATTAACTTTACAATTTACCTGTTACAGCTAATATGTGTCTCTATTAATATCTGTAACATGACACAATCTTTTTTACTTGTAGCTAACAATTTTACTGTTCATTTATTCTTTACTGATTTCCAATTGGTTAGCTGTTTGAAACGTCACAACACAAAAGGGATGGTAGGTAATAGCCTTAAGCAAAGAGAGCTTAAATGGGTGCATAAAATGGGACGACAGAGGTGAAGAGGAACAACATTAGAGAATTGGGACACCTCACGGTCTTCCAGCCCTTACCAATAGCGTGCAGTCGAGGGGCACACGGTTGCAAGTGCAGATATTGGGACAGGGCCATTTTACACAAAACCAAAAATGTCAAGACATGGATGGGGGAAGATTAACTTTGTGGGAATCATCGTCTAGGCACCATGGATAACTTTATAACTCTCTCACATCAAAATGTCTAATAGTTGTCGAGATATTTCAATCTGGACTAAACTGGTGAACCATTTGACAGACCAAGATCAAACCAGTAACTGACAGTCATGCCCAAGTACCCAGTCACCAGAGCACCACCATCTTGAGCTTTCAGATGTTCTCCATTTTTGTGGAGTTGCATTAACAAAAACAAACGCACAACACAGTCCAGTCTGGTTCATGTACAGAGAGAAAATATAATACAAAACAGAGAGGAACCACAAATCAGTCAAACTTCCACTGGACAGCCTCAAATGTTTTCAGCAAATACCAATGGGCTTCTGGCATTTAATGCAGAGTCGGGCAAATTCCATGAAACAAAACCATCCAGTGTGGAGAAAAAAAACAAAAAACAGGTGGAAATCCAGGGAGTGGGTTCAACCAGAAGTTCGAACGAGAGCAAGTCAGTAGAATAAACATAATTCCAGGGAATCTGTCTGGCCAGGACTCAGTGCCATGAGAGCATAACAAACTCAGAGGCCAGATTGACCACAAGTGCGTCAGTTCACTCACGGCAATTGTTGTAAAAGCCTTGGACTCTGAAGACTCAGCAGAACACACCGAAGGAGCCTACAACAAAAGATGGATCCTCCATGCGTTTACATGCATGCCTTTAAAATTGACACTCAGAATTTTTCTGAAGCAGTTAAGCAAGTTAATTCTTTACCTTAAAAACAGCACAAACGTAGTTGGATATAATCAACTAGAGGTGGACTATCTTTATACTTAGCTTTACTTAGCTTTTAGTTTATAATCATCAGTACATGGAGTTTGCCTATCATAGACACAACCACCTCCAGCACTATAACCATACAGTCTACCATCACAACTGAGCTAATTCCACTAACCAAAGAAGAAACACACACTTGATGTGGCTGCAACTAGTCAGTGGTGGGTTGAGGTTGGGAGTTTTGGTCAAATTTAAATTGAGGATACAATAGTGAAGACCAACATACAGCAAATAAATCATGTAACATCAAAACAGTGTGGGTTGTCACACTTAAGGGACTTTGGAGCAAACAGCATTGTTTTCATGGTTCTGTTTTCATGTGTAAACCTGGAGGCAAGGGATGAAGGAAGGAGGAAACCCAGAAATTAAAGTAATAAACTTCCTATCCAAATTCTGCTTTTTGGAAAAAAAAAGTCTGCAAATTCTTCAATTTGATTTGATATGGCTATTAATATTTATTTTATTCATTTTGTCGATTAAATCTTTGAAAAACTACCATCGCATATTCCTGGTGCTCCATGTTATGATATCAGAGACTGACGTCAATGAAATTCAGAGAGGAAAGCTGCATATCATGACAGGCTGACTAGTGAATGCTTTTATTACAATTATTATAATTGATTATCAAGATTTTAGGAGATCAAACATTGATCAAGTACCTGATTTGATGTAAAGACAACAAACACTCCACGACTAGTTGCAGTCCGTAATGATTTCTGTGATGCTACCACAGATATTTTAAAGACAGGAATGTTTTGTTTTGGACTGAAACTCTTAAGTGGATTAGATGAATGTCATCAGGGAAGATTTCAGATGGGCTGTTGGCAACACATACATACACAGCTGAGCCAACATTGTAGTAGGAGTACTTTTGTGCACTCAAAAGACAAGAAAAAAAAAGACAATTTGGCCTTTGTTTAATTGCCCTGTGTGTATGAGGGTCCATTGCTATTTGTTTGTGAGTACACACATACAAAGGTAAGGCCCATCATTATATACTAGTATGTGTATGTTTCCAATTAGTTAGAGGAGTTTCTGTGTCTTACCTCCGGTCTCAACAGAGCTCAATATGAGAGTAGTTACTAAACACACACATACACACACGCACGCTCGCAATGTATTCCCATGAACCCAGTGCTCTGTATCCCGCTGTCCAGCAAAACACACACACGCACACACTGTACATGCATTCTCCTGCTGACTGCTTGTTTGGCTTGGAGGAGCACAGGGAGAAGACGGCAAGAGGATGTGAGGAAGAGAAACACACTCCTCAAAGAAAAACTCATTTTCGTATAATATGTGTGTAAAACTCCTAATGTGTTTTAGACCATCATGACCTGCAGCTAAATGCTGCTGGTGGAAAAACGGCTGATGATACCAGAGACACTTCGATCCAGTGAATGTACGTCACGTGGACAAGGTCAAGAGACAGCCAGCACTCGCTGACTGGCTCCAGTGTCACTGGCAGAGACTGGCAGTGAGATAAATAGTAGGGGGGTCTCTGATTATTTAACATGGCCCTTAACACAGACTTTCTGACCATTACTCACTGTTCGTTTGAGGAACGAAAGCCTTGATGCAGAGAACCCTGAGCATGTTTTTAATTTTCTTTAAAAAGGGCAGGGAAAAATAAAACCTATAAATACAAGCATTAAAGATAACTATCATCCATCTTGTTTATTTGTCTACACATTTATCTTTATAATAAAGCGAATATGACATTGAAGACCAATAGTAGAGGAGAAACTGTAATGTAGAGTTGTAGTAACACAGTTTGTGACTGTAGTTTTATAGTATATGTCACATTTTTAGTATTATATCAAAAAGTACATTCATGGCAGTCATGGCATAATATAAATAATGTATAAATTAGTGTGATAATTTTATTCATAATAACCAGAGTAGTAATAGTATTTGTAGTAATAGCATGCTTAGAGACATCTGCTTTCCTCACAGTCGATGAAAGTAAAAGTGAACACCTGTTCATTATTCAGTTATAAAATCCTAAGATGCCACGTAGTGTCTCTGCTGCAGCTGTAGAGGAGGTGCGCCAACGTCTGGATCAAAAGAAGTTCAGCTGACTTTTATTGACACACAGCAGTGAGTCACAAGTTCCGATGCCCTCCTTTTACTTCGCAGTATGTTCGGCCATCTACAGACAACATTTTTTTTAAAAATGCAGTTGTTCTAGTTGATGAAAGCTGTTCTCGACTGATCACTCAAGCTGTCAACTAATTTAAGAGCTTCACAAATTAAGTCTAAATCCGGGTTGCCAAAAGTATCAGCACTTTTCCAATAACATTTTTTTTAAAGCAATAGAAATTTGAAAGACATTCGAAAGTACTGCAAGTACCAAAAGCAATATGAAGATGCGTGTACAATTACTGTTCGCTAACTTTCTGTAGCATTGTGTGCAAACTGTTGATAAAGATTTTTAAAGTTATCTAATCATTTGTTTACTAGTATTTTAGTGACGCTTAAAATTCTGGCATTGTGACAACCATAGCATAGACATTTACCAATAAAAAAAATGGTTAAAGTGGTAATAGTGTAGTAGTGTAGTAGCAGTAGTAGTATTGACCCTAGATAGTACAAGAATAGTAACTGCCATATTGATTGTGGTAGACACGTTGATGATATATGTCCACTCATACTTGGTTAGTATACGTGCATTTATGCTGTCAGTGTGTGCAAGCTTGTGTTGCAAGACGGATCATTTCTATGTGTACATGACCGTTATAAGTGTGTGCATGCCTGAGCACATCTGTTGACAGCAGTGAGTGCACGTGTACGTGCATGTTTGTTTTCACAGCTATCAGCAGGACCTCTAGCCATAAAGGATGCTGAGCTGCACCGCAGAGGGGAAAGACGTCTCAGGAAAACAAAAGGACACTGTCTGCCATCAGGCTAGGATCTAATAGATGTTTTCAACAAGGAAAGGAAAACGTCCCCATGTCCAAATCGCAGTCACATAGAGCACATAACACCCCGACCACACCCTCACCCGCTGCCTCTGGACTCTCTCCGACCCACCAAACTGTTTGTATCATTTTTTTTTAGAGTCATCGGTCAGATCTCCTTTTAAGGCATGGTAGTGTTTGTATGTTCTTGAAACATTTGGAAGGCTGAGGAAGATATGAGATTAAAGCCAACAAGTGCAGGTGTTTTGGAGCGTGATGAGTAAAGCACAGGTTTTCTTTTCTTTTTATCATAATATAAAACAGCCTGTTGCTCAAGTCAGCAGTCTGGGTTTATGTTTCTAACCTGGTGAAAAGACTTGGCAGTGCAAGACAGTGCTTGTATAGTGTATGGAAAACACGACCGTATGTAACAAAATCAATTTTTCTGCCCTCATTTCCCAACCATGTTGAGTGAGTTTTCCTGTTGATTTACCTTTTATTTAATAAAGTGAATGCTAAAGTATATGGTAAAATAAATTTGAAGGTAATCATAAGTTGTCTGTGTGAGGCACTATATAAAATTTT
This sequence comes from Mola mola, assembly GCA_001698575.1. NCBI lineage: Eukaryota > Metazoa > Chordata > Actinopteri > Tetraodontiformes > Molidae > Mola > Mola mola. The sequence goes on from KV751344.1 coordinate 4,234,006, forward strand.
AGCACTCACGCCAGTCCGTCAGTACTAAACCACTACTTGTGTAGACAAAGCACACTTGATTGGCCACATAAATAGAGCTTTTTTTTTTTTAGCTGAATTAACCATTTTTCCTTCAAAGCCTTGCCAAAGTAGTTCAAACACTGCTGATCACTGGCAGACAAAGTTATGTTTTCCCAAGACACCACAATTTATAGACTCATGTCAGTGGCTCATGGCAGTGATAAAATTTTATCATAGACTGGTTTTCCAAACAAACAGAGAAAGCAACCATGGTGATGGAGTAGGCCTCAGTACGGGCTACAGGCTGCAGCAGTTAGGAGTATATCGGAGGCTACATCATCATAAGAATGCTGTAGCCGGTTGCAGGTTCAACATTTTAGAAGGACATTTTTTTGGCAATTAAATGTGATTTTATCCATCTATGATCCAGTTGACATGAACATAACTGCAGGGATGCTGGTGTAAATTATGTTTCCTTTAATTTTTTTTTTTAAAAATCGAAATGTAAAATGTCTCATATTAGTGTCATTGACATACAGTATATTTAGATGAATGACATACTGTATGTCCTCCCATCATACAAAAATGAAGCCAAAATATGCAAGATATGTAGTCTGCCTTCTTGTACTGGTGATATCATCATCTTGACATTTCACGTCACTTTTATGGCATTAAATAACTTATCCAAAACAAGGACGATTGAGATGATTTGGCTTCCCTTTTAGGAGCTCTAATATCATCTGTCTTTATAATATAGCAAAAGGTTATTATCCATGATTAAACAACTAGAAGCATAAATTATTATAATTTGTTTCAACCATTTAAATGAGGAAGGTTACAATCTTCTTAATCCTCCACACAGAGCTGGATTTGTAGTCTTCATGGACCTCATCAGAGGGTTTAAGTAACTTGCTTCATGTATGCATCAAGATTCAGGCACTGAATTGTTACATTTTGCTGTTGCTGAAACACCAGCTTTTCCACTTCCCTTCAAATTTTTGACAGCCATTCTACTCGTATCTGATCACAATGGCTGACTTCAGTTCTGACTCTTAACGAAAAATAAAGGAGGAAATTAAGTAGGAACAGTCAACCTGTTTGGAAATTAACTGCAAAAACACTGAAAAACAAAACCATTAGGCTTATAAAAACATCTTGCCTTGGTGAAAAATAAAACCTGAAGATAAAGTGAATGATGATCAGATTTTCCAGAAGCAAACCTGCCCATGACCTTAAATACCCATCACAACAACATCAAAAGGACAAGTGCAACACACAATTCTCTAAAGAGAACAAGGCAGGAAACTAACCCTCAGCTCATTATTGGTACACCTCAACATTCTCCAGCCACTTTCCCCACCACAACCCAGTCCAATAAACAACAGCAAGACATCTGATCATCAAAAATTGATAGGATATGCAGGAATTTGAATGCTAAGCTTCTGAACGCTCTCTATGTTTTTTTGCAAACAGACCGATTCCCCTCGGCAACACACACGCATTTTACTCTGGTGACGTTTCCGGCGATTGATTCCATGACTCTGGGAGCAGACACATCCCTGACGGCAGCAAGGGGCAGGACAGGAAGTGGCTGCAGACAGGAAAAGAGGAAGTCAGAAATAAAGAGGCGGGACGCTTCCATGCTGCCAGTCTGAGAGCAGAGTCGTCCTCCCTTCCTGTGTGGCTCTGAGACAGACACACATTTGTATTTATGTGTGTTGCTCCACCTACAGGACAAACCCAGGTCCATTTTGTCTGGATGTGTAGTTTATCAGTAACAATCACTGCTACTTGACCAGCAATAGCTGCACACACAGAGGAAATTAATCTAGGAAATTAAGTCTTTTGGGCTTATGAAATCTCCTTGGGCTATGGTAAAGGTGCTGGATCAAGGCACGCAATCTGAATGATGCAAAAATCTGAACTCACTGATCATCATTAAAATCATTTTTATATTAGGATGCCTGGCAAGCTGGTGGTGCGTCAGCACAACATGAACATGCCAAATATTCAGTTGCCCACATCAGGTAAGCCAATCGGGCTGCAGCACGGGAAAACTATTGGAAAAAAAGTTGCCTTGGTTGTGCACAAGACAAAGAAATTCCAAAGCAAAACTAACAGTATTGTACTTGACAATTGAAACCAGCAGGGAAAGACGGATTCCAATATCCAGGTGCCATGTCTCCGGTGAGAATATTTTTGTGTGCATACAATATATTTCACGCGGTGATGAGAGGAAAAAGAAGAGTGACAGAGCGAGGGGAAGGTACAGTATGTGACAAAGGATGTCAGCTGGTTTCAAACCAGCAACAGTGCAAGTACATGGTATGTGCGTCGGCCTGCACGAGGCAGCGGGGCGGCTGCAGGAAGTTTGGATGTGTGGTTTTGTTTTTTATTGGAGCAACGTGGCTGGGAGGAACTCAGCTGGTGGGAAAGGAAAATTAGAGGAGAAGAGGAGTCTGGGGTGGGGAAGATTGGATTATTGAAGACAGTCAAATGGACAGCTGTTTACCAAAGACTTCTCTATTAAACAGCCCACCACCATGGAGAACTCTTTATATCGGTTTAAGCTGCCTCTGCCCGAAGCGCAGTGTACAGAAACGTACTTTATGCTCTCTAACACAACGATTAAAATCTGAAGTAAAGTTATGGGCCACCTGGGTGATTGAAGGCAATGAAAACTTATTTTACCTGGGGACAATGTCTTAAAATTCATTACTGAAATCAATTTGTTTCTTTATTTTCTGTTATCAACCACCATGTTTATGTGGTGGAAATATGGTTAGGATAAAGGGTAAAGCATCAAATTTTACAAATCACAGAAAAATAACACAGTTCACAGAAAAATATTAATAATCACACATAAGATAAAAAGATATTTCCTCAAAAAAACAACAACAAAAAAACAAAACAGAATAAATTATAAATGACAACTCCCATGCCCGTCCAATCAGTAACACTAACTAACCTTTGACCTCTGTAGTTATTCTTAGCAAGCGCCATGTTGTTGCCCTCCGATTCACACACAGATTGACTCCACCGCTATCACACAATGAGGGGTCAATCAGGATCAGCTAAAAGCTATAGCAGACAATACAAGTCAGCACGCAGGGTTAATGACTGTAGATCTGTGGGCTCGATTCCTGGTTCAAACCACAAAAGGCACTTTTACTTGTGTTTTTATAAGATATTGCGGTATAATAAGTGTGACAGAAGCAGAGCCATTGTGTTGGTTATCTGCAGGGTAATATTTTGTCTGGTAATCAGTAAGTATTGCAGCACTATTGTTAATGTGACCGGATAAGTCTGACTAATGTCGGTGAAATTTTAGATGACTATTTTTAATCAATTACTCCAGGGTTTGTACATGCTTGAAGCAGAACACTCACTCTCTTGGGTAGTGAGAAAAAAGATGATAGTGCTACAAAATATCTAAAAGAAAATCAAACTACCATTTGATTTCATTTGGTTTCAGTGAGACTGGAGCACAGTGAAGTGGTTGTTATTTGATGTTCCATACCGAGAACACTGAAAAACACTTCATTTAGTGCAGCTTAAAGCTGGTAGCTCCTCACTGGAGTGACATTTGTTTCAGTCACATTGAAGGCAAATTATTGGACAAAGAAAGAGGAAAAATTTTATAAAACAGGAGAGTGCATTATCTGACTATAATGAATGCGTGCATTCATCTGGTTTTGTCTACAGAACAGCAAAGAAGTGGACACACATACACACACACACGCAGAAAAAAGGGTACAAAGGTAGTTTTGTTCCCCGTGTTGCTGGAACTTCAGCTTTACTTGATCATCATGGATAAATGCCCCTCTTATCGAGCACAACGGGCACAGACAGAGCCAGAAACACACACACTTTTTTGTGTTGTCTTGTGATATGCCTTGAGCAGAAACTGACCCTTAAAAAAAAATCTGTATTACCTTCCAGATTGGAAAAAGAAGCCAATAAGCACTTTAATTTTTGAGTTAGGAAAAGCAAGAATGTTGTGTGTGTGTGTGTGTGTGTGTGTGTGTGTGTGTGTGTGTGTGTGTCCCATCTCCTTTTCATCATCTGTGGCAGCTGCCCGCACTGATAGTTGCCTTGTTTTCTGTGAGTGTCTCTTAATGAGGTCAAAGGCTATTTAGGGCCATTGGACACTGACGAGGAGAAACAAGAGCTACCTTTATCATGGTCCGAACACACACACTCAAAGGAACACACACAAATACTCACAGCTATTCATTACATCTGACCAAGACAAGGTCCAAAAATCAGTTGCTCAAGAAAGAGACTCTTTGTATGTGTGTGTGTGTGTGTGTGTGTGTGTGTGTGTGAGAGAACAGAAGCAAGAAGTACAGACAGGTCCACTGATTAGGGCTATCAAAACTGTCCAAAAATTACGTTCAGACATTCCTTTCAACCACTCCAATATCTATTTTTGTGCATGATGTCCATAAGAGGGGAAACCAACAACACAAGAGACGTAACAAACAATATAATTCATCAGTGCCGTGCTTGAGAACTTGAGAATAATCTCAAACCAAGACCAAATGAACAATTAAATCTTTCTATTCAGTAGCCAAATACTTCTACAAGTTAGTCCCTCTGACTGTATACAAAGATAAGTAACATAAGAGGTCCCCAAAAGTGGAGCCAAAGCATCCCTGGTGACTGGCTGGACATTAGGACCTAAACTCCTTCTCCATGATTTCAGGTAAGACTTGGACCAATTCAACTCCAATCACTCCTCAGATCAATTATTACCAAAATTCTTTCTGTCACTTAAAATTGTTCTTATCACACAGATATATGTTCGAGTTTTCCTTTTTTGATCTGTACGAATGCACAGCACATTGTGTTTCACACATATGGTTATTTCCGTGTCGCAACACGCTTATTACAGCTGTGCTACCACTAAACCCACGGATGAATAAGTACTCCTGCTGCTGATATGCTACTGCAACGTGGCTGTGAAGCGTGAATTGCAAAACCATGGAGGACGTCAGAAACGGCAAGGGATGATAAGAAGGGTGACGTCAGAGAAAAAGGCGGAAAAAGCGTCAAAAGTTCAGTACAAGTAAACTTGGGATCATCACAAGTTAAACCGAAAAGTGCAGCGCGTGTATCATAAATTGGTGTTAGCATTCCACAATAGCACATAGTCAAAGCTACAGCACCTTAGCAAGAAAATATCCAGTTTTTGCATCAAGTTCACCAAGTGGACCCAACACAATAAGGTACCATTAACTTCACGCTGGCCAAAGCATTTAACCTAATTCAATGAGTGCTAGACTAGATTAAGGCATGTAAAGAAAATATATCAAGTGCGGTTGTGTGTTACATTTAATAAAGAATCAAAATCAATGTGGTGGCTATCTGGCAAGGTGAAATGTGAATATGTGGATTAATTAAATTTTGCTGGGGAAAACAGTACAGAAAATAAAATGCTGCAGTCCATTTGTTAAATCCTGACCTTTATTCACGTTATTATTGTGTTAGTCCCAAACCCACAATCACACGTCGAACAGAAACACACAGTAGCAGCCGGAACCTAAGAGCCACCAGCCCAAGCAGGTGTAAGCCACCCTTTCACCACAATAAAGCCATAGTTCATTGATGGCATAAAAACAGGGTGAAACATTGACAGCTGAGCTCTGCTCGCTACTGCGCGGGAACTTGACACTGTGGCTCCACCTCACGGTCGCTACTGTACAAACTGGCTTCAAATGATTTCACCGATGCGAGTTGGTTCATATCCCGGATATGTTGGCCTCAGTTTCGTGAAATGGAAAGAAGTCAACGAAGGCAACGTCATTCATCCTTGAGTCATGTCAGCTGTTGGTTGCTAGTAATGGACAACAGATTAACTGTAGCTTTCATAGCTTTACAAGTTTATCTGTACGTTTCACAGTTTTACCATCCACAGACAAAAATCATTTGAGCTCGATGTTGTGTAACTACTGGCCATGATGTAACATATTAAGCGCAGAGAGGCTGATAGTTCCACTAGTGGGCACCAATCGATCATTATTTTTCACAAACAAATGCATTTTTCTCGTACAATCAGACTACATAATTGAACATGGAGAATTTGCTGAGAACCGTCTGACTGGTTTCTATTTAGAGAGAGGATGGGTGTATCAAATTTGCTAATTAACGTTATTAGAAAAAGTGGATTCACATTTCTTCAACAAACAGGCCTTTATAGGACATTTTTCTCCTTGTGAAGGCAAATACATAAAGTATTTCACTCACATTCCATCCACACAATGGGTTTTACCCAGACTGTGGCTGAATTAGTGAAAAACCACATTAAGTATCTCTTTCTTGCAACTACATGTCAGACAGTTGAAATTTGAATGTATATATCCACAATTTAGCAACGATAAATCTTTAAAATGCAAGGAAAAATATCAAATTTATGTTACTGACAGTTATCTTCATTGTGAATCTTTATTTTGAACTTGATTTCTAAACTCAACGTTGTTACATCAAAATGATCAATAAAGTGTCATAATGTGAGTTTATGGATATTATACAACTTTAAAAAAAAAAAAAAAAATACATTACTTAAAAACATTTTAGTGGAAACAATTTAATGGAATGAACACAAGTTTAAATTCAATTTTTGCCTAGGTATCGTGAAACGCACAAAAATCTTGTACATCCATCCTCTGAATTAAGGGCCAACAGATTTAGCTGAGTGACATCATTGTTGAGATAAGGTAAGACACCCTCAGTGTTATGTCACGCAAGAGAAGGTAATGCATTTTATATTTTATGCAAGCCAAACCCTCAACAAACACTACTTAACCTAATTTAGCAAAAACAGCCACATGACAACGTGGCAACAATATAAGAAACCTATGCATTACTTCTTTAATGTGTAGTAAGGCTAGGGGGTATGACCTTAGAGTAATATCATGAGACGTGGCATATATCACAACTTCTCTCCTCAAAACCTCTTTGTAAATGCTAGGACTGGGCAACAAAATCCAGTACCACACTATTTTTGACCAGGTACCTTGATATCAATACTGCAGCAATACTGTCGGGATGACTATTGGTGCTCTGACATGACATTAACAGAATGACATTTTTGAGAAATAACAATCAATAATGCGGATTTAATGACGGAAATTGGGCGATGGCAAACAGGAGGAACACTCTGATACATACATATATCCATACCTTACAATACCTTACAATTTTTTTGATAATCCAATAATCAAAAAGTAAATAAACGTGTTTTGTGGTATTATTGTTTGATTCAGGTCCAAATCTTAAAACGTTAGTGTAAAGTATTGGAATTCTACATATTGTGTTATAAATGTGCATGGATGTCTCTTGCTCCTCCTTCATGTCTACTTCGTTTGTTGTTTGTCGAGAAAGCAGGAGCAGGATGAGGTAAAAAGGTGCCATAATTCAGGTCACTTCTGCAGATTTGCAAGAATGGCAAAAAAACCACAAAAAAACAATAGAGGAAAATATACGAGACATTTTAGTTTCTACCAACGATATCTATCACCATATCCCTCAGCCCTATTTATGCCATATCAGATATCCAAAATCTCATATGATACATATTCTAAGGTGGGTGTTTTTTGTTTTTGTTTTTTTAAATGGACCTTACAAAAAGCAATTTTTCTTCCCAGAATCAATATTTCTGGTAGCGCAGTTGGTGACAACGCAACTTCATATCCACTTCCAGAAAAAACAACTATGGAATAAGCTGAAATAACTGTCAAAGATTGACTGACATGCCTGATATGAAAGAAAATCACGATAATCAATACTATCGAATCGCAGTAAATCAGAATTTCAACGGAGTAGCGACAAATGCATAATGTCCCAGCCCTTGTATATTCTTATATATTACAGAAACAAAATTTATTGCAACTATTTTCCAGACAATTAATGATTGTCAAGCTTCAACATTTTGTTTTCTCTTTTAATTAAACTCACATATGAGATATATTTATCAAAAAAAACCAAAACATCACTTTAAAGCAGAATAAGATGTAATAGGAGGACTGTGTGTTAGATGAGGCAGACTGAGAGGAATTGTCAACAGTATTAGACTTCCCAAACTCTCACACACACAAAGAGTCTGTCACCAGATGACAAACCCCTTTATTGAGAAGCAGGCTGCCATCTTTGATTAGATGGAGTGACTCAGCAGACGGAGAACACAAGGGGGTATGTTTGTGTTTTTCATGTGTGTGTCGGCCTGTGATTTCGTGTGACAGTATAATGAACGAGCTTGTTTGTGTTCGTGTGGGAGTAGGTGAACTTGTGTGACTGCGGCTGCAACAGAGGGACAGTGTGTGTAGTCGTACCTCGTGGTCTGGTATCTCAGAGGACAGAGTCTTTCCCAGCACTACTGCTGTCAGGTAGGTCCAACAGCGAGCTGTGTTAGCCAGGTTATAACCTCCTGCTCCGGAAGATGGAGAAACACACAGATGTGAAGAGGAAACTTGTGTGAGCATGGTCAAAAGTGGTCACAGGCATCAATGTTCCGTAAATGCGCCTATTTAGAAGGATGACAGGATGTCAAGACAAAGACATGAATTGAAAGACAGAAAACTTAGAACGTATATGAGAAAAAGCCTTGACATTAAAACAGAGAATACTCTAATTTAACCAGTTCAGTGTGGACGTTGTGAAAATCTCATCACAGTAAATTGCATGCTGAGATATATGCAGAAGATAGATGGAGAGAGCGAGGGATGAACAGGATGACAAGAGCCCAGAAAAGAGAGGAGGACAAAACGGAGAGAAAGTATGTAGGGCAGAGAGAGAGGGAGGGAGAGAAAGGAAGAGAGGTGGGATTGTAGTTGAGTAAAATGGCTTCATTGTGTTGTATAAGTAGTAGCTATCATCTGGCCAAGGGCTGAAGGCTCTGGAACATAGTAGTGTGTGTGTGTGTGTGTGTGTGTGTGTGTGGGTGTGTCAGTCAATCTATTGTGACTGTGAAGTGAATGAAGCACTGAAGATTCAAAGCAAACAAAAACCCCCACAAAAGTCATGTTATATTGTCATACGCTCGTCATATATAACGTCTGTGCTCTCAAAAAGAGAACAGATTATTTACATAATATCAACACACACACACACACACACACGCACACACACACACACACACACACACAGAGCGTACCTCCGCCCAGCAGCAGCGTCGGTAACTGCCACCCCAAGACATGCTGCAGACACTTGCCCACCCCGACTGGAGTCATGTTAAAGGAACACATGGGGTCGCCCGCCATGGTGTCGGCACCCAGCTGCATCACCAACGCCTCCGGGTTGAACTGTGCGTGCACTTCCTGCATCACGCTGCAAAACAGGACACCTGTAAACATGGTGACGCCCAATGAAGGTGCAAGCTGGGCCGACCTGAGGCCAGCAAGTTTATTTATCTTTTTTTTTTTTTTTAAACACTTCACCATCTATGATTTCTGTATTACACAGAATCTTACTGCAACACTGTCCATACTCTGCCAAAACAATTAGACAGACCAGAAAAGTAGCCAATATTCAGGCGTGCCGATGAGAAATGATGGCACCCAAGTCTACAGTCTATGGATATAGAAATTCGATATCTATGCAGGGTTTCCCCTACCATTTTACAGGCCCCTTCAGGGCAAAATCTTTTTAATATATATGCTAAATACTGTCAATTTTTCCAATCACTCATAGGAATGGGCTATATGGTGAGATATATTGTGGGATGAGAGAAAATGTCTATCAATAGATATTTTCCTATCGTTTATATCACCAGTCTAGCAATCGTCCCCTCCCTCAAAGATTTCATCCTGTAGAAAGCAGTCATTGTGCATATTCATAACACAATATGAAGAATTCAAATTCTTTGAATCAAAATGTCAGGATCTGGATCTGAATCAATCAACAACCCTACCAGACACCCAAATACATTGTTTTTCAGCTGAAAACTGCAGTTTTGGGGTTTAGATAATATTTAATCTACAGGATTATGAAAATAATACGTAGTCACGAGGTATGTGGTTATTTTGAATAAACATTATTTCATGAAATGTATAGAATACCTACTATATCGTGATTGTATCACCAAACCAAAGCACATGGGGGGGGGGGGACATATGTAGGGGAAGAAATGAGAGAAGAATTTGGTATGCGCGCAGTGTCTTTGTTGGCTCTTGCCACCAGGCATAAAAAAACTTCTAGGGTAAACACTGTCTGTGGTTAGACCAATTACAAATGAAAGCACAACAAAACTGAAATTACTTTGACTGATGATTTGTGATTTGTGACTTTAAAAAACATTACACTTGGAGATGTGACTTGGGATTGTACTAAACAAGCATGTTTTCCTACATCTGGAGGGCAAAATTTAGCCCCTGACATAATTTTTCCACCGATTAGCTACATATGTGACCACATAATTGCAACCTCTAGTCATTGAGATATTTCACTTAACCATATTACAATTTCTGTTATTTTGCAATTACTTGTGCTGCTCTACTGAGGACGAGGTGCAAGTATCATAAACTGCAGTTCCAGCATGAGCCACTAGCTGGCAGCTCCAAAAACCTATGAGTAAATACACAACTTTAGTCTAATACTACAGAAACAATTAGCCTTTGTTTTAAAAAATTACATCTCACAAGATAATTTCATATCTGTAATGTGTTTCCTGCTGTTTATTTTGAAACAATTTGTTCTCAAAGAAAATAAATTACAGAAAAAAAAGTCAATCTCTACATGGACCACCTCAATTTTATGCAGACTTATATTCTCTTTTATCCAAATACAGATTTCAGAGATATCAGTAAACCAAACTCTGTTTCAAAATATCTCTTTACAATCTTGCGATGTTGCAGTTTTTACTGACTATGAGTGATGCTGCAGTCCGTTGAGGTTTTCTGTAAAGTAGAACAGAGACTGTGATGCTGAAATCCGATGATTTTAACAGTCTTTTGGAGTGTTCACTCTAGTAGAAAATTCTTCAAGAGAAAGTTTAACCTCTCACACTAGAATAAATTCTCTCCCGAACCGTCCTTGATCAGCTGCTGAAACTGAATTTGCTCCAAGCCTCCATGGGTGAGCTTTAATCTCAAGGCGGTGTGTGTTCAGGGGAGGAACGGGCTTCATGAAAGCATTGCATCTGACCTGCACATGAAATTCCTCACAATTCAAGTGTATGTGTGTGGGTGTGTACCTGGTAAAAATCTGGTAGTATCTGTCATCCTTGATGCCGTCCTCCAGCGGGACATTCACAGCGTACCACCGACCTTTACCCAGCCCTGTGTCGCACAGGTCACCCGTACCTAAACATACACATAAACACTTACATTATAATGTCTCACAACATACCAAAATATGTTAGATCTTCTTAAATGCCAGGATCAACCTGGGAAGAATCCAGGGGAGAACTTGTGCAAGGAGACGGTCATGACTTTGGAGGTGAAGCTGAAGGCATCTTCCACACCTGCAAAGTCATCGTGGATCAACAAAGAAAAATGTGTTAAATCTGGACTGAATAACAACAAAGGAAGGTTACTTTAAATTAAAGCCTGCAGCGAGCAAAACTTCTCTCCGAAATAATATTATCTTTGTGGCCCTTTAGTGCCCTATTTGTGTGTGTACCATCTCCGTGATGCAGGTCAACGTCCACATAGAGGACTCGCTCGTATTTCTCCCTCAGCCTGAGGATTCCCAACACAGCATCGTTCACATAACAGAAACCCGACGCCTCGTCCCTGCAAAACACAAGTGGGGGCACATAAAACGACAGGGTTCTAACAATCTGACCTTTGCCTGAGGCGCCCCCATCAGGCCCGTTACTGGAAACGATTGGTACAGAAGCTAGCGCCTTGACTTCTTGAGTTGAGTTCATATGTAATGGCACGATCTGTTGTAAATTATTTTATGTTGTACGGAAAAATTTTTACATGCAAAATGGTCAGAAATTCCTACATTTGTGGGGTCACTGTCTGAAGAAGTGGGCTTACTTTTTGGCATGGTGCCACCCTCCTGCCCAGTTGATTGATACATCGCACTTTTGGTCCAAAAGACACTGGGCTGCTGTCAGGGTAGCGCCCCCTACCGCTGCCGCATACTCAAATATCCCCTCCACCACCGGACAGTCATAACCTGAATAGAGAGGGGAAAACACAGATGAAATAAAAAGAGAAAACAGCAATAAAACAATCTGAATTTTTTATTTCTACATTTGAGAGTTCCTAAAAAAAAAAAAAAAAAAACTGTAGTTGGGCTTAAAAAATGAGAAATGTAAATCTTGACAAATGTAAATTTTGACAAATAAACTGTCGACCAGATGAATGGAAAGTCTATTTAGTCTTGTGTTGCCTTTCAAACATTACTGCTCAAGGCTGATTCTATCGGTATGAGAAAACTGAAGGGCTGTGAGTAAAAGTAGTAAGGAAGCAACAGGGGGAATAAGACGGAGTGTGGGGAAAGTAGTGAGAAAAGATGGAGATGGTCAATGATGACAGAAAATGGAACAGAAATGACTTCATCCAGGAAAAGGCAGAGCCGCGTGCTTTTGCAACCGGACGGAAGGACGAGCCAGAGAGAGGTGTGCAGAAAACAAAAGGGGGAAGCAACAGGACAAGTCGAGGACATAATGAAGAGCAAAGATGGATGGAGGTGAACGAATGAAGGAGGAGAGGCAGGTTAGAGTTAAGGTTAAGAAAACAAAGAGGGCGGACTTGAGGATTAGTCTAAAGTTAGAAATGTAGCCTCGGAGAAGGACGGACTTCAGGGCCTCCAAGAACAATAAACTGCAGTGGGATATTTAAGTTATTCGTCCCACCCTGCTGAGGCTGATTACAGCATTCCTTGCTCAACCGAAGAAGATAATCTAAGTGAAAAAGACAGCAAAGCTGAGAGCTAGATACTGTTTAAATTTACGAAACTGGGGAAGAAAAGCACCCTCTTTAAAATAAACTAAAACCATATCTAAGCAGATTAAAAATATTCAAACCGTGTTCTTTTGGATGCTTGTGTTATAGTGCCCTCTGCTGTGGACAAATGAACACTGCATCCAACTTTTAAGGAGTCCTTTTTATGCTCATTCCCACATCAATACCTCCATGTTCCACATTATGTTGAAACCATGACCACCAGCTACTCAAAAATAATAGTAAAAATCTGTAGCAAAGAATATTGTAATGAGTTTTTTTTGTAGCTTGATCACACCTCACTCATCTTACATGACACTCCACAGTGACACAGTTTAGGAGCCAAAAGGACAGATGTTGTGCTGGCTTGGAGATAAATGTGTGACTCAGGTACTCTTCCCCATTTACTTTGGTGATATTTAATAGTGCTAAATCTGACACTGCCCGCCATAAAAATGTCATTTTTAGGATTTCCACAACTTTTTAACAGACACTTTAATAGATACCAATGACATACTAACTACACGCGTGAATATATTAATAAGTTATTTTGGAGAAGAAGCTCATCTCGGCTTTTTCTCACCGAGGCCATAATCGACTGACTGGGGGTCATCGTTGTCTCCATCCTGGCTGATCTTGTGAAGGTGCTCCAGGTACGAGTCTGTGTGAAACTTGGCCATTTCCTCCATGGTGGCCAGCTGAGGTTTAATGATGCTGGAGAGATGGGGTGAAAAAAATAAATAAATATACTACCATGCCATCATGCTGTGTTTTACATAGGCTCAGACTAAGGGATGCATTGATATAGAAATTCTGGGCTGATAACGATTCAAATATTTAAAATAACAACTTGGCTGATAAGTGTTCCCCTTTTTCCATCAAGGAAAATTAAAAATGAAACACAACGAAACAAGTCTTTTTGGAGGCTCTCATTACTGGATTACAAAATAAAACCAGAAATCCTCAGCCATATCTTTGACAGTTTGTTTAGCCAACCAAAATGAATGAGACACAACTGATTATCATCGTCCACTAGCATCAGAGAATGTCACCTTATTTACCGATACCAATCAACCATGTCAACCATATCAGCCGATACAGATACAGAGCTGATAAATTGGTGCATCCCCAGTACTGACAAAAACTGAACACGTCGACAGCCGAGTTTCCACCTATCAATACGCACAGATAAGTCTTTAAAGTACCAATATCATAAAATGAAATAAAACAAAGCATTAAGGAGGAAACCACCAACTGAGGGAAAAAAAATCTGTGTTGGAGAAGAGAAGATGAGAGAACTTAAATGTAAAAAACTCTGCAAAGTGTGAACCCTGATAATAAAACCTGTACAACAACAACGCAACATTACAACAGTACATGAGACATGATACATGCTGTGCAAGATACACACCACTGTTGTAAGACACTGATGCAAGTTTCCTCTAGCTGATCTTAAATGCATCATGGTGTGGTACGTAGCACAAACAGGCCGCTTCAGTACATCAAGTGAAGCTATTTCTCTCTCTCATAAAAGTGTATTTTAATTTCAACCAATTTAATCTCTGTTTAGGTTAGCCGCTTCTCACCACTTACCTCATATGTTCAAGGAGTCCATAAGCTTCTATCAGTGAGTGGACCATACTCGCCTGGAATGGAACACGGCAGGAAACAGACTGTATAATATAAAAACCTCAAAGCAGAATTAAAAACTAGCTTCAACAAGGCGCCCCATTCAACCCAACTCACCCGGTTCGGCACTTTGGATAAAGAGTCACAAGTCTGGGTGTATTCTGGGCTGAACACGTACGCCACTCTCCGTTTACCAAAGCTGTCATCGTCGCCGTCTCCCCTGCGACTCATTTACACACGATAAAATACCAATAAACAGACGGAGAATGTGGCTAAAACTATTTCACGGCGAAGGGACGCAAGCGGCGGCTCCTTCTTCGGTCTGGTGTCACACCGTCAACAGTCCCACCCGGTACAGCCTGTTCATAAGCGGTCTCATCGTCTGATTAGCTGGATGATAAGACATGAAAGCTTCACACGCTGTACGATAATTCAATTTAATTTGAAACAAGGATATTTCATGACCCTTTTCCCGGAGCAAACACTTTTTTTTTAACAGTCACAAAAATGAAATCTATCGTTCCGCGCGAGGACATTCGTTTCCAGTAGAACACACACAGAGCGAAAAGGATCTTGGGAGTTAATGTAGTCTTTTCCCCTCTCTCTGAAGTGGCCAGTTCAAAACTTAAAATAGATTAACCTGACATTGGAGATGAAGTATGGCATGGCATCCCAGGCTAAAAAGTTTTCCGCTCAACCGGTTTTTATCGATATACGTATAATTTTTGTTTGCCTTATGGAAGCTATTTTATTTATGCTAACAAAAAACTGCTTGAAGTGTCAGGGTATCATTTTCAGTGGTAACAGTGACATC
This sequence comes from Mola mola, assembly GCA_001698575.1. Taxonomy (NCBI): domain Eukaryota; kingdom Metazoa; phylum Chordata; class Actinopteri; order Tetraodontiformes; family Molidae; genus Mola; species Mola mola. The sequence continues at coordinate 4,249,345 of KV751344.1, forward strand.
TGGTGGCCGCATAATGAAGTTAAGTCAACTTTCAAAAGATGGACAGAAGCGCGGCGTTCACCGTTTCAGTCTAATATGTCTGCAACAAAAGTCCATTAAAGGCTGAATAATCATTTAATTTAAATCTAAATTATTTATAATCGTATTTGTTTCAATGAGACTATGAACATTTTTTAAAATTGGAAAATAAGATGTGTCCACAGAACAAGGCTTCCAGTGATTCCTCTTCTAGTTCATAATATCAGTAGCCTTGAATAAAAATTTCTTAAAGCCACAAAAAACACTGCTATGAAGTTGTGTTGGGTGACCCAGCATTCATCAGATCCATGGACCTTCCTGGGTTCAGTCCAGTGCACAAAGATTAAGAAAAACATAGAAATCGTGATGGAATAACTTCATTTTAAGATCTTGTTTCAATCTGCTGCACACATTAAATCCAAAATATACAGCATCTTGAGATTTCTAAGGTGGCACATCTCTCCCATCGGAGATCATGCCATCAATTTCTAATTTCCCACCCGGTCTTGAAGTTTTTAAGTTTTGAAATACCATGTAGCATCCATCAATATAGGCATGGCCTTGACTGTAGTTTGTCCACAACAGATATGGGGTTGATTACATATAGGCTCTGTATAGTTTTTAAGGGTAATATAGTATATATAATATATACTTTGATGCAAATGCAGCATTGCAATGGATATCTCTCTCTGCAGACCATTTTGCTCGTGGCCCTTGAAACATCCAGAGCATCTACTGTATAGGCTGATGCTTTAAGTTAGATTTAGACACATGATTTTAACAAGTAACCAACCACAATATGCTCACTGACACATAATAATAAGAGTAAAATTACATGATATCATCTATCAGCAATCATATTTAATGCAAAACCATGACACTAAATAATGCAAGGAAGTAAATTTGCTTTATGTGTTGGTGTTCCTCAATTTGCTTCCTGATGAATCTGACTACATCTGCAACACAATCTTTTAGGCTATTTCTGCAAAGGACTTTTATGTATTTTTTACTAAATGAGCAACTTTGTTCTTTCATCCACGACCCAAGCTCAGCCACACTTGTGCATAACTTTCCTGAACTGGGTTATATCATCATATAGTATTACTGTAGATTTGAAAGACAATTGAACAGTCATGATAACTTCCCCAATGTCATCACTACTCATAATCTGCAGCCCAACAGCTCCACCGCCCCCACAGCAAAGCAGGTGGCTGTCATTAATCTTCATCGTCCGACCCCAGAGCCCCCGTCTCCACCGTCCAAAACAACTCTCTCCAGGTCCTGGAGAGAGATGTTAACAGGCTCTTCACGGGACAGAAACTCAGAAAAGTACATTGGTCGGACTCTATTTCCCCATCAACCCCGGAAGTACTGTGCCAACAAGCTGTGTCCTGTGTTTACAGATATCTTCAACACCTCACCAGAGACATGCCGTTTGCCAGCCTGCCTCGAAACGTCCAATATCATCACTCTCCCCAAAAAGCGAAGGCCCAGTGGACTACTGGACACTGGGCCTGTCGCCTTGACCCCTGTGGTGTTGAAGTCCTTTGAGCGGCTTGTGCTTTCACAGCTCAAATCCATCACAGATCCTCACCTGGACCCCCTGCAGTTCGCCTACACAGCCAACAGGTCTGTAGACGACGCAGTCAACATGGCCCTCCACTACATCCTTCAGCACCTGTACTCCCCAGGAACCTTGGCCAGGATCCTGTTTGTGGACTTCAGCTCTGCCTTCAACACGGTCATCCGGGTTCTGCTAAAGGACAAGCTCTCCCAGCTGAGCATGCCTGGCAAAAACCTGCAGATGGATCATAGACTTCCTGTCGGACCGGAGACACAAATCTGATTTAGCATCCATGAGGATGTGCCTGAAAAATTATGATCCACAAGGGTCCCATTGTGTAACAATTGAATTTACATTTGAAACTTAGCCACATTTATTGCAGGAAATTATTCAGAAGTACATTTAATATCACAAACTTTAAGACTTTTAATATTTGCATGGGTAACTTTCACTTTTATGAAAGTATTCTTTCAACAATATATCCTTACTTTCACTCAAGCATGGCTTTAGGGGTATTTTGTATACCTTTTCATATTTGCCTATAGTAGTGAACCTTAGAGTGTTGTTGTTGGGTTTTTTTTGACACGCCTTTATTCTGAAAGCGACAAATCTTCACATCCGGTACGGTTTCTGTTTCCTGTTGCCCGTTCCAAGTTCGCCGCAGCTTCAGGTTACGGCACTTGTCCCGTCTCTGTCGTTGTCGCCGCTGAAGTGCTTTCATGCCGGCCAGGCAGCAGTTGATAGCGCTCCGCTTAAAGCCCAGAACTGCTCTCCTTCCCGGCGTGGCGGACTGCTGAGAGGTGCCGAGGAAATGACTTTACCGTCGACAGTTTAGCGCGTCTGTACCTCCGAACACTTGAAGCCGCTTGAATCGGAGCTGAGAAGCCGACGTGTGTCACCATGAGAAGCAGGAGCAACTCGGGCGTGAAACTGGACAACTATGTCCGGATGGTCCACCAAACAATCCTGGGACACCAAGTAGGCCTGAAATGCTGTTTTCACTTCTCAACCTGAAACAGTGACATGGTCGTGTATTTCTTGTTCAGTCCTGGCTCGAGTGTTTTCTTGCGCGCAGGATGTGGAGTGAATTGCTTTTGCGCAAGATAGCAGCACTCTTACAGACAGACCAAACTGTGCACATATTGCACACGCACTACCCCAGTGTGTCGTCTTCGAAGGACGATTTAGAGACATGCTTATTTTTTTGTCTCACTTCTACATCTTCACGATACGATTATCGCAATTCACAATGTATTGTCACACTCCTAATGTATATGAGGCGTATTGTTACCGCGTTATGAAAATACTGTATATGCAGTCTGAGATTTTGGATATTATTACTGCAATAACTGATAATTAAGGAAAAAAAATCTCATTGTGTTAATATTTTGAACCAATTGCACCAGTAGTCGCCCCTACAATTGTTTTGCATTATTAATATCAAGGTACATGGTCAAAATTATCATGACATTTATATTTGTTGCCCGGTCTTAGAATTTCTGAATGCTTTTGAGGAGAAATGTTATGATTTATATACAGTGTATGGGGATATGTGATATATATAACATGATATGTCCTATAAAAAAGAATCGTGGTCAGACCTAATATCATTTATTGCTGTGACAGCATTGCCCTTCATGTTAACCTGTGTGCTGAGCCCAAACCATGAATGAGTCTTTCACCCGCAACATGTGCAGCAGAACCAAGAAGTTTTCATATCTTGATACTTACTGAAGTGAAAGTACGTTTCAAATATGACAAGAGTATTTATTTCAAAAGCAATAAATGCTTGTGTTATTTAGGGTTTTCTCCACTGTTGTAAGCTTAGGTGCACCACAAAGGCCTCTTTGGGACGTTTCCCAGTGGACTTCATTGGTGTTTTCCTTTTGGTCCATTTATTATCTTCTTGGCATTGTCCAATTAATAAAACATAGTAATTAATTGATAATAATAGAC